>SJYX01024800.1:94283-176874 GCA_006410675.1 Oreotragus oreotragus
ACTGGAGTGTGTTGCCATGCCCTCCTCCAGGGAATCTTCATGACCCAGGGGTCAAACTCACATCTCTTCCGTCTCCTGCACTGGCAGGCAGGTTCTTTACCACTAGTGCCACCTGGGAAGTCAGACACTGCCTGGTATTAAATGTGCTTTAGGCCTACCTAATACTTCTGTTAGACTGTGCCCCGATGTCATGAAGATTATACTCCATGTTGTAGCTAGCAGAGGACTCAAGGAGCCTTGGGAATTAGGTGCAGCTATAACTTTCGTTAGGAGTGTACTGCTGGTCAAATCTCTTCTTTGACTCGCCATTTAAGTAGAGGAAGTTTGGAGAAGAAAATTATTTCTAAGACCTATTTTTTTTTAATTGAAGTATAGTTGATTTACAATGTTGTGTTAGTTTCTGGTATACAACAAAGTCACTCAGTTATATACATTCTTTTTCACAGTCTTTTTGATTATGGTTTATTACAGGATATTGAGTATAGTTCCCTGTGCTATACAGTAAGATCTTATTGTTTATCCATCCTACATATACTAGTTTGAATCTGCTAACCCAAACTTCCAATTCAACCCTTCCTTGCCCCCCATTCCCCTTGTCAACCGCAAGTCTGTTCTCTATGTCTATGAGTCTATTTCTGTTTCATAGAGAAATTCATCTTAGATTCCACATATAAGTGATACCATGTGGTATTTGTCGTCCTCTCTCTGGATTATTTCACTTAGTATGATAATCTCTAGGTCCATCCATGTAGCTTCAGATGGCATTATTTATTCTTTTTTATGGCTGAGTAATATTCCATTTGATGAAAGCAGTGGCACTCCGCTCCAGTACTCTTGCCTGGAAAATCCCATGGACAGAGGAGCCTGGTGGGCTGCAGTCCATGAGATCACTAAGAGTCGGACACGACTGAGCGACTTCACTTTCACTTTTCACTTTCATGCTTTGGAGAAGGAAATGGCAACCCACTCCAGTGTTCTTGCCTGGAGAATCCCAGGGACAGAGGAGCCTGGTAGGAGGCCATCTATGGGGTCACACAAAGTCGGACATGACTGAAGCAACTTAGCAGCAGCAGCAATATTCCATTAGGCTTCCCCAGTGGCTCAGTGGTAAAGAATCTGCCTGCAATGCAGGCATTGCAGGAGATGCAGTTTAGATCCCTGGGTTGGGAAGATCCTCTGGAGGAAGGCATGACAATCACTTCAGTTTTCTTGCCCGGACAATCCCATTGACAGAGGAACCTGGTGGGCTCCAGAGGGTCCAGAGTATCACAAAGAACTGGACATGACTGAAGTGACCTAGCATGCATGCAATATTCCATTATATATACTTTGACCAGAATGAGGTAGTACCTTGTTGTAGTTTTCATTTGCATTTCTCATATAATTAGTGATGTTGAGCATCTTTTCGTGTGCCTATTGGCCATCTGTATGTCTTTTTTAGAGAAATGTCTATTAAAATTTAGGTTCTAAGATCCATTCTAAAAGGGTTTTAATTCTATCTAGTCACCTTCTTAAATAGCCCTGCTACAATCCAGGAAACATAAGCCACAAGGATGGAATGAACTAGAAAAACTAAGAGTGAGGGAGGAAATTTAAAAGTTTCTTCTCAGTCATGCCTGCTTTGACCCTGGAGTAATCTGGAGGTAATTTTTAGGCTTATTAGACTCTCACAGCTGTCTTTGCTTCACCTACTACTACAAGGCTTCTATTCAGTCTACAAGCCCCAAACTGAAGCATTCTTGCCTTTAGAAAGTCCAAAATTCAAAATAGCTGTAAGCAAAATATTTAGAGGAGAAGTTTAGAGGAAATTATGTTAATATTTGAAATCAATTAACATTCCTGTCTACCCATCAGTAATGGAGATTTCACCTGCTGTGAATGTCCCTGTGGGTTATAGAAGCATCTTTGTGTGAATACAAAGAGTTTGAGGGAGAATGATCTGTTAAGAGCAATTCACACAGAGAAAACAACCAGGGGAACTCATGAATATGGATGAGCAAAGTCAGAGGTGTCTGCACAATCCAAATGAGACACTTCCCTCTTTAAACTTTGTAAAATGGAAGGCAGCCAAAAAGGAATCTTCTACCGCCTGATAAGTAGCCAATCCTTAATTAAATAAGCAGGGCAAAGTACAGAGCAATTGAAAAATGGAAAAATATAGAGAGAATTAGCATGCCAGCTTCTGTGATCTACTGTAGTTCCTCATGAATGAGAAATGAGACAGACTTGATGACAGTTGGCTTAATTTGTTAATGCTTTACCACAGGGGTATCCTCTGTATAGGCATATTTTCCAAATAAATCATGGATAGGAATCAACAGACAACAAATGGTTGAAATATTCATTTTTCTCCCAATTCAGTAAAAAGAACATTCTCTTTGCAAAAATATTATTTCCTCAGATCAATATCCTTATTTTATGGAACAAATAATACATTTTCTGAATAACCTTCTGCCTCCATTTACTCAACAAACTTTTGCTGAGTATCCCGGACGAGCCAGGCATTGGATAAATAAAGCTCCCATCATATGAAAACATGTTATGCACTCATTATGTACATTACATTATTTAATTATCATGACAGCTTGCAAGTGAGACAGAACAGTTCCTCTTTATAGATGAGGACAGTGAGGCTCAGAGAGGTTTAACTTCTCCACTTCCTCATGCTTATGTTTACTGGTGATTGCTATCACTTAGTCTCTAAGTCATGTCCAACTCTCTGTGACCCCACAGCCCACTAGGCTCCTCTGTCCATGGGATTTCCCAGACAAGAATACTGGAGTGGGTTGCCATTTCCTTCTCCAAAGGATCTTCCCAACCCAAGGATGGAACCCATATCTCCTGTACTGGCAGATGGACTCTCTCTACCACTGAGCCTCCTGGGGAGACCAGGAGCCAGGCATTAAAAGGTAATCAGACACACTTAAAATGTTAAGAGTTTATTTGACCAAAAACTGATTCTAACAGGGCAGCCCCAAACTAGAAGTAGTTAGGAGCACTCCATCAACATGAGCTTAGGGAGAGGCTTATCTAGAGAAGTTGTGGAAGCAAAGAAAAAAAATTCTATGGTGTGCTATAGCTTAAAGCCAAGTTGTCAGATTGTGATTGGTTGTCCTTAGATTTCCATCTCATAACCTTGAGGCATTGACAAGCTTAGTTTTTTTTGGAGTTGCTTACAGGCTGCCATAGCATCAGAGCAACCTCAGTCTAATGGCCAGGATGCTTAATTAATCTAACACAGATTTAAAACCTAAGTTTGCTTCCAGAGTCCATGATCATTCCATGATACCAAAGTGTTTCCCAAAGACTATGAGGACAAATAGTTCTTGAATAGTTCTACTGGTACTCAGACTTTGCTCAGGGGGGTTATTGTCCTAGTGGAGCTGGCAATGTATTTATAGCAGAGTTTGACCTGATAGCTTTGAAACCACAGGCACTAATCTCTTTAGGGCTCAGTTTCTTCATAGATAACACGGGGATGATAATAAGCCTGTGGCCAAGTGGTAGCTGTAGTTTAAATGAGATAATTTGGAGTTTAATTCTCATTTCACAGTTAAGTAGTGACAAGCATTCAGTTTGTTGTTCTATTCCTTGATGCATGGAGACCCCTCCCCATGGGATTTTATGTGAGAGTGTCCATCCCAGGCTGTTATGTCTGTGTGTTGAAAGAGGAAATATGTTATTTTTATTTCTTTGAATAACTTCTCTTCTGAATCACTGTGTTTTCCTATGGCTTGATATTCAGGGTACAATTTTCATAGAATATAAATTCAGAGAGGAAAATATAACTCTCTCTTTTAAATTGACTTTAAATTTTTCTATAGATGGATTTACTTCTTTCTCAGTCCCCAATTTTTCCCTGATGGCAGAAAACTTAATTCACTCACTTCTGGATAAAACTCAGATAAATTCCTTGATGTATTAGTCAAATCAAGGTCTCAGCAAATTTCAGTCCTTTGAGGTTCCATCTGTCCTCATGTCCTTGTCTGTGGTCCAGACATCTTGGGATCTTGACTTTTGATCCCTGAAAAGTCTTTTCTCTCAAGTGATTATCTCTGCCTTGCATTTGTGAACATCAACTTGATAAGTTCAAACACTGACTTGAATGTTTTTCCTCCTTTAGATTTCTGACAGTGAAACCCTATCCTACGGATATGGAATGTGGCCTTCCCTGCTGCCTAAATAGGAAGAAAGAATAAGAGGTCCTGAGCTTTAACAACACCTCAGTGACTATGTCACAAGACTGAAAACCTATTCAAATTAACAAGTAAAATGGGAAAAGAAAGTAGCTTACTTTTAGGATACAGGGATTTCGTGGACTTCAGTATCAAGAAGCAAGAGGACTTCCCTGGTGCTCCAGTGGTTGGGAATCTGCCCACCACTGCAGCGGACTCTGGTTCAGTCCTTGGTCCAGGAAGATTCCACATGCAGAGAAGCAGCTAAGCCCATGTGCCAAGCCTGTGCTCTAGGGCTTGTGCTCCTCAACAAGAGAAGCCGCTGCAAAAAGAAGTCCACACACTGCAACGAGAACAGCCTCCTTTGCTGCGACTACAGAAAGTCTGCAAGTAGTAATGAATCCCAGCACAGGCAAAATTAAAACTAAAAAAAAAAAAGAAAAGCGGCAAGAGAAAGCTGAGCTTCTTGAAATGTCAACAACAGAAAAACTCAAGATTCAGGTTCACTGTGTCTGTTTTCTTCTTTCTCTCTCCAGGACTCGTGGTTTTCTCTCTTCTGCCTCTTTCTGTGAAACTGCACCATTCTCTCTCTGCTTCCTTTGTTTAACCATCTCTTAAGTAGGCTCTAGACAATCATCCTAACCCTGACTCTTTTTCAGCTCAAACCCTGTAGCTGGTTTATGTTGTCATTGAGTATCTTAACACACAAGTCTCACCGGGGAGACTTGGTCGGGCTCCTGTGTTAGAGCTAGACCTCACAGGATGCTGAGCGGTTCGTGACTTAATGGCTTTTGGGTCCTTTATCCATTTCTAGTTCAATAAATGATTGCTATGGCAGGCATCCTGGAACACATCTTTAATACTATCTGATATAGAAGAAAGGGTATCAAAGATATTACATGCTAAAAGTAAACAGAAGAATAGTGAGCCTTGTTCCAAAAAAGAAAGTTGCTCTTTTACAAGACTATGGAGGAAACTACCTTTGACTGTCCCAAGAGCAGTTCTGGAAGCTTCCTAGGTCATAACTACCCACATTACTTCTATCTGCCAGTGTCTTCCAGTGTTGGAATATATAAGAAGAAGGTAATATGTATGTAAGTATGTCTAATATTTTATTATAGATTCCTTCTTGGAGATTAGACACAAGGATTTTAATTTATTTTTCCCTTAAATAATATTTTCTGCACAAAGATATTACCTGGGTGGCATGGAAAAGCTGTAACTATCAGAATGTCACTGGAGGAGGAGAGATGAGACAGCAGAGGAGTTAGGGGAACTGTAAAATCTTATTTCGTATTGACTCAGCCTGAGAGCAAGGGCTCTCAAAAGCTTTTCATGGTTCTATCTGGGGCCTCTGAAATAGGATATTTGTCAGAGGTTTCTGCAATACAGGAAGTAACTTGAAAGCAAGGATAACGCATTTACGAGGCATGAAGAGGAAAAAGGTTTTAGGAAAAAAATTATCTTAGAATTTATACAACTTTTTAACTAACTGAGTAGTGTTTGTGATAAAACTACTTTTACTGTCTTATGAAATTGATGGGATTTGTACTTAATGAAGATCATGCCAGAATATCTCTAAAAATTCAACCTATAATAATTAATATAGCAATATTTTATTTTAGCAAAAAAGACTAAGGAAAGGTGGAAGGGAGACTAAATGGAATTAGATTCTAGTAAATCTTAACTTCATTATTTTTAAGGAACTTTATTTCACAGAGCAAACCACAGTAAGCAAATGGATAAAATCTTAAACCAGGAGTCTTAAAATGCTGTGTAAGCGTCTTCTTATATAGCACTTCTTATATAGATCTAAGAGTCTTCCAAGGTGGCTACATGTAGAACCTTGATGACTAATTGTATCAGGAGAGAAGAGAGGGAAGAAGAAGCAGATGAAACAGGCAGGCACTGGCTATAAGCAGTTGAACCACCTTCAAGCTAATTCTCATAAGCAGTTCATTAAAGAAGGAAAGAAATGTAGCAGACATGAAAAGAGAAATGGAAAACTAAAAATAAAATTCTTCCTTGAAGAGAGGAAAAAAGAGTACATGCCAAGATCTGACATCAAATTTGGTCAAGTTTGTATTTTAGGGAAGATAGCTTTTCGAACATTACCTCTTATGCTTTAAAAACAAATGCTCTCCTTTTTTATGATTGCATGTTTCATCTGTAAAAATAATTCTAGAAAAGTGTCAGCAGTACTACCACAACTGGCCATCTTTGGTAGTTTCTATATGTCAATAACATACACTGATATATGCAAGCCTTAAATAGAGCAAGAACTCTTACTTGTGTTATCGCACAGGTATGCACCATCTGGATTTGGAGTGATGGATCAGTGAGCAGAGTGACTGAGTGAAATGAGAGACCTGACCTTCTGATATGAAAGAAATTAACTTAGAAATTGTACAATCTGAGATACTTTAAAACCTCGGTGGCATTTGAGACAGTGGAGTTCTTATGTGATCAATATATATTTAATGTATGTGCCTAGTCTTAAGTAGAAGAAAAATTCATTAAAAAGTATCCTTTTCCTTCCAAAAGAACTATCCATAATTAGCAGAGAAAATTAATTGTAAGATAACCTGACAGGTTCCTCTGTACATGGAATTCTCCAGGCAAGAATACTGGAGTGGGTTGCATTTTTTTTCTCTAGGGGATCTTCCTGACCCAGGGATCAAACCTGGGTCTCCTGCATTATAGACAAATTCTTTACCCCTCAGCAAACAAGGAAGCCCAATTTATATATGTAAGATATATATATGTCTCTTATATTATACATTTATATATACACATATATAGTAAATATATATATATATCCATGATAAGTGGTGGTTCCTGATGTTACCATGTGATTCTTTTGCTAAAAGATGACTTCTGGAAGACAATCTGAAAAGTTACACAGAGAAAGGGTTTTGTTTTGCTTTACTTTGTTTTATTAATGAGCAAATCTTCAATCATTATTGGTTGCCAATACCATAATGCTCTCCTTAGCTTAAAATAAAAATTCAACTGAAAAAATGTTCCATCTTTCTTCCCAGGTAAGGTAAGCATTCAAAATACATGTACACACATTAAGCCATAGGACTAATATCAATGGAAATGCTAGGGTTGATCAAGAGTAGCACAAACAGAAAGTCTTCAAAACTAATAATACCTTAAGTGAATTCCCAGAACCCAGGTTTGGAGACAAATAGAATCCATGGAATAGGAAGCAATAATCAGACTGTGCTCTGCATGAATGATTTTCAAAATATACCAGTCCCTGAGCTGGAAGCAACAGTATTTGTTAGAAACACGGTTTGTTAGAAGTACAAATGCCCCAGGATCCCCCCTGAGGGAAGGGCTCAGCAAGCTGTGTTTTAACCAACTTTCCAGGTAATTCTGATCCATAGTAATGTTTGAGAACTGCTACCCTAAATGAATTCTAGAGACAGAGGTGGAGAGGGGAAACACCAAATATTCTGTGTGGCTTTACCCACATCCTAACAAGTGAATTCTTGTTAGGATGTTTTCAGTTCAGTTCAGTTCAGTTCAGTTCAGTCGCTCAGTCGTGTCCGACTCTTTGCGACCCCATGAATCGCAGCACGCCAGGCCTCCCTGTCCATCACCAACTCCCGGAGTTCACTCAGGCTCACATCCATCGAGTCAGTGATGCCATCCAGCCATCTCATCCTCCGTCGTCCCCTTCTCCTCCTGCCCCTAGTCCCTCCCAGCATCAGAGTCTTTTCCAATGAGTCAACTCTTTGCATGAGGTGGCCAAAGTACTGGAGTTTCGGCTTTAGCATCATTCCTTCCAAAGACATCCCAGGGCCGATCTCCTTCAGAATGGACTGGTTGGATCTCCTTGTAGTCCAAGGGACTCTGAAGAGTCTTCTCCAACACTACAGTTCAAAAGTGTCAATTCTTCGGCTCTCAGACTTCTTCACAGTCCAACTCTCACATCCATACATGACCACAGGAAAAACCATAGCCTTGACTAGATGGATCTTAGTCGGCAAAGTAATGTCTCTGCTTTTGAATATACTATCTAGGTTGGTCATAACTTTTCTTCCAAGGAGTAAGCGTCTTTTAATTTCATGGGTGCAATCACCATCTGCAGTGATTTTGGAGCCCAAAAAAATAAAGTCTGACACTGTTTCCCCATCTATTTCCCATGGAGTGATGGGACCAGATGCCATGATCTTCGTTTTCTGAATGTTGAGCTTTAAGCCAACTTTTTCACTCTCCTCTTTCACTGTCATTAAGAGGCTTTTTAGTTCCTCTTTACTTTCTGCCATAAGGGTGGTGTCATCTGCACATCTGAGGTGATTGATATTTCTCCCTGAAATCTTGATTCCAGCTTGTGTTTCTTCCAGTCCAGCGTTTCTCATGATGTACTCTGCATAGAAGTTAAATAATCAGGGTGACAATATACAGCCTTGATGTACTCCTTTTCCTATTTGGAACCAGTCTGTTGTTCCATGTCCAATTCTAACTGTTGCTTCCTGACCTGCATACAATTTCTCAAGAGGCAGGTCAGGTGGTCTGGTATTCCCATCTCTTTCAGAATTTTCCACAGTTTAGGTCAAGGTTAAGAATCGATTGGCTACCTCATGTCCTTCAGACAAGCCATGCCTGTGGTAGGTCACTGACAGCCTACATGAAGATCTTTCTGGGACAGGGTCCCCATTCCTCCTCCCATTAGACTTGACCTTTGGGACAGTGGCCTATGCCATAAAGCATGACCATAAACTGCTGAGTTTATACTGGCTAAATTTCCCAAGAAAACATGCAGGCCCTGAAATATAGTTAGTTGGTGGTGCTCTGAAATATAGTTAGTATTTCAACAAATTAATATTTGCCCCTTTGATGATTGTGTTGCATGACTATAGAAATTTGCTTAACTTTTTTGATGACTGACTTTTTTCCCCCTGTAGATGGTCATTTTTTCTCACTAATTTTGATTAGAAAGCATCTGCTCAGCTATAGGACTCCACTTACAGCTGAAATAGGCCCATTGCCATTTCCTTCCTTAGACAATTTTGTCATCTTCCAAATCTCTAAATACCACCCTCAAAACATGTATCTTACTTAAAGAAATGAAATCCATTAGACTTGACATCTTCCATGCAGACGGGTACAGCAACCCAGCAAGTGTGTAACAGACACAGGGCTTCCCTTAAACCCTGGCTGTTGTTACTTTAATGGAAAAGCCCTTTGAAGTGGATCAAAACGTAATTTGTCAACAGAAGGATAATAAAACCCCTAAACTGGAAAAATATCAAAAAGCAAGGCCTGAAATTGACTGCTTCACATGTAAAGTTTGTGTTTTACTTTCACTTTAGAGCAATAAGCTGATGGAGATTACTTGTCAGGTCTTGTGGGCTTTCATCAGATCCTTCCCTTCTGGACATGAGCAACAGCACCCGAAAAGACAGCTACTCCTTCAAGAAAGGTTGCTAACACAGTACAAGACAGACCAGACATTGCCCTGGTGGACAGCCTTCTCCACTGGACCACACAGGAAGCAAGTAGCTGGAGGCTGCAACTCACCTCCTGTCTTTTTCTGGACCTTTCTGCACATCAAACACCTTCTGCTACTGTTCCTATTTTATGAGCAGGGCAAAGTTTAATTGTCTACACAGCCTGTTTGATTAAGTTCACAATGAGGATAATCATAGTACTTGGTAACTGTATGGTCTTTACAGAGCATTTTTATAGGCATTATTATTACTATCATTACAGTGGACACCATTATATTCAGCAGTTGCTGTGTGACAGATATAGCTTTAAGTGCTTTCCATATGAAATTTCACTTACAGATTTGGTATCCACAATGAGTTGTGAGATATATGGATGAATATCATTTTCCAATTTATGTGGAAATTCAGGTTAAAAGAGGTTTGTGAATTGCCCAAAGCCACAGAATCAGCACATAACAAATTATAGTTAGACTTCAATTCTTTGACCTTTAATTATTCCTTTAAAACTTCATTTATAATATCCACTGAACTATTAATATAATGTTCCAAACATGTGCTAGGTGCCAAGGCTACAGAGATAAACACCATGGACCTGCATTTGTTTAGGAACTACAGCCTGGTTCATTAGTTTTCTTAAGAAATAATTAGAGTGCTTAATGAATATCACCCCCCCTAGAAACAACAATGGATAAGACAGTCCTTCCCTGCATAAAGCTGCTTCTTTCCTGCAAAAAGTGGTTCTTAAATCTCATGGTGCATGAAAATGTTAGGTAGGTAAAACAGGAAAAAGGAGTCCAAAATGGTAGTGGCTACAGACAAGGAAGGAAAAAGCCCACAAAAATGAAGCAAAAGAAAGTCTGAGGACCAGAGTGAGGACCTCAGGTAAAACAAACAACACTCCTGGCTGGCCCGATTTACATAGGACAGGCCCACGGAGAGATAAACATATAAATAGAAGAGCCAAAGCCAGCTCTCTCTCTTTTTCTCTCCCGCATGCTGGGGCGCTCTTCTCTTCATGTCTTTAGATCGATGTGCTCTCACGCCTCAAAGATGGATTTTCCTGCTATCTTCTAAATAAAATAGAGCTGTAACACTGAGCTGTAACACTGATTTGTCTAAGAGCTATAACACGGTCCATTCGAGACCTGAGAGCTATACCACGGTCTATCCAAGACCTGAGAGCTGTAACAGGCGGAGGGGGCTTTAATGTCCATCACTCCAAATCTTTGTTGTGACAAGACAAAGAATCAAGGAACATACACTCATGTGACAAAAATACCTAGGGAGTTGGTTTAAAATGCAGATTCCTGGGTCCAATCCCCAAAGCTAAGAAAGTATCTTTTAAGCCAGTATCCCAAGTAATTTCCATACAGGTTCTCTACAGACTACTCATAGAGGAACCCAGTTATGGTGAATGAAGCAAAGACAGAGGCCACGTGAGGAGAGTGGGAAAGATGCTACTGTTGATTTAAAAAATAGTCACAACCTAAAAGCTGAGAGCTGTTTTATTCAGTGGGAAGGTTTTAGAGAAGTTTGCGATGAAGGTCAGGTAGTCTGACCATCAAAAGTATTTTTGTGAATTAAACCAGATATCTCAAGCTAAGAAATTTAGTGATTTTCTATGTGAGGGAAGATGCAAGAGTCTGGGCTCACTGAAATCATTTCTTTTGTAGGCATCTCGGCTATCTGGGGCCAGTATCCTGCATGTTCCTCAGTGCTCACCTTAAGGAGTGGCTGCAGCCTGATGGTTGCCAGATAGCAGATATTGTTCTCCTTCCTGGTTGCCCTGGAGGGCTGGAATCATTGATGACTGTGATGTATTTGATTATTGATTTGGTAGGAAATACTCCATTTCTCACTACAGTGGGAATAAGTCCCCAGTGCTGACTGCTGGCTTAGCATAGAATAGGGTCCCAGCCCAGGCGGGGAGAAGGTAAGATGAACAAAGTACCTGAGGCTATGTTAACACAAGTTCCTGTGCCTAACACATGGTGAGACCAAACAAACTGAAATGCTGGAGTTTGAAACAGAGAAAGGTTTCCTGAAGGGCCATGTAAAGAAACGAAGTGGTTTGTGCTGCGAAATCCTTGAGCTCCAAGAATGGTTTCAGCAAAGCATTGTTTTTTAAAGGGCAGATGGTGGGGAGGCTGCAGGGTACAAGATCAACTTACACACAATATATCCCAGATTGGCTAATGGTGAGGCAGCAGCGTGGTGTCACAGAGGTTAACATGATCAACCTTAGTGTCCAGGAAGCCTGGAAGCATGTGCTCGCGGTCATCAGGGAGTTATTCCATTTGGTGGGGGTGGTTTTCACATCTGTAAAACAACCCAGGAAATTTGTATCAAATACTTTCACTCACTATTATCTAGGTACTTCAGGGAGGAGCTGAAGCAGAGGATATGGGGGAACGCCTATTCCGAGAAGGCCCCTTAGGGTCTTGCCCAGCTACAACCACAGCTAAAACTCAGCCTGTCAGTTCAAGCTCTAATCCCATTTACTGGCAGAATGAATCTCAAGGAATAATGACTGTCTCCTTTTGGAGACTGACTCATATAGAAGAGGAATTTTGGAATTAGGCTTAACTAAATCAAGTTGCATAACCTTCTCCCACAAAATTGACTGGAGACAATTACTTATATTCTCTAATTATTAGCTTCTTCATCCCTTAAAATGGACATGATGTTCCTTAGAAGATCATTATATTAGGCAGTTGCTATTGTTCAGTTGCTAAGTTGTGTCTGACTCCTTGTGACCCCATGTACTGCAGCAGATTAAGCTTCCCTGTCCTTCACTATCTCTCAGAGTTTGCTTACACTCACATCCGTTGAGTTGATAATGCTATCTAACCATCTCATCCTCTGCCACCCCCTGCAGTTAGGATAGGAAAAAGGAGTCCAAAATGGTAGAGAAAGTGGGGCCTAGAAGGCAGACAAAGAAAGGGAAAAGATTGAGAAAAGAGACAACGGAAGAAAATCCCAGGACAGGAATGGGAACCTTCAGAGGAAAAAACATACCTAAAGGGTACAAGCCCTATTTTACATAGGGCAGAAAAACAATGCTTCCCAGGTGGCACTAACGGTAAAGAATCTTCCTGCCAATGCAAGAGACGCAGGAGACACAAGTTCAATCTCTGGGTTAGGAAGATCCCTGGAGGAGGAAATGGCAATACTCCAGTATTCTTGCCTGGAGAATCCTATGGACAGAGAAGCCTGACGGGCTATAGTCCATAGGGTGGCAGAGTCGGACACCACTGAGTGACAGAGCAAGCACAAGTGAGGAGAGGAGAAGTATAAACACAAAAGTCAAGACGGGTCAAGGCCACTCCTACAGAGTATGCCCACTCTCATGTCTTGGAGTTGTACTATTCCTGCCTGCTTAATAAAATTCTGCCTGTTTGAGCTTGTCTGGCCCTTCAAATCTTTGCTGCAAAAACCAAGGAAAAAACTGACTCAACAATTATAAGAATCAGAAATAAAAGAGAGCGATTGTTAATATTATTTCCTCATAAATTTAAACATTTTTCTATTAAAAAAAGAGAAAAATATTTTGCCTCTTTTAAAAACAATTTTAACATTTAAAACAGTTAAAGTATTTTAGCTAATAATACACAATGTAATAATGATAAGACTAAGTTCAAGAAGACCATCTTGAAAGGCTTGGTGTTCAGCAACATATTCTGGTAAAAGCCCAAAGGATGCCACTTTAAACCTTTCCTTTTACATGGTTAGAGCATCCAGGCTCCACTACCACAAAGGGTAGAGCAAGGAAAAATGAAAAGCTGGCAGGCAGGTCCTATGTTTCTTCCTCTGGTAGGATCTTCTGAACCAAAAAGAAGCCTTCTAAATTGTCCTAGAGTGATTTTCCTGCATTTGATAGCTGAATGTTTTAACATACATGCAGTGTGACAGCACAAGGTAGGAATTCCACTGCCAAGCATTTATGACACACAGCATGGATATACACAGTTGATAAGCAAAAATATTCATCAAAGAATTAAATATATTATATATGCCAGCAGAATTGCTATTGCTGTTGTTTTTCAGTTGCTAAGTCATGTCAGCTCTTCTTGACCTCATGGACTACAACACGCCAGTTTGCTGAAATTCATTTCCATTGATCAGTGAGGGTATCTAACCATTTCATCCTCTGCTACTTCCTTTTCCTTTTAGCTTGTTTTTTTCCAGTATCAGGGTCTTTTCCAGTGAGTCTCCTCTTCGCATCACATGAGCAAAGTATTAGAGCTTCAGCATCAGTCCTTCCAGTGACTATTCAGCATTGATTTCCTTTAGGATTGACTAGTTTGATCTTCTTTCAGTCCAAGAGACTCTCAAGAATCTTCTCCAGCACCACAATTTGAAAGCATCAATTCTTCAGCACTCTGCCCTCTGCATGGTCAAATTTTCACATCTATACATGACTACTGAAAAAAAAAAATAGCTTTGACTACACAGACATTTGTTGGCAAAGTGATATCTCTACTTTTTAATATGCTGCCTAGGTTTGCCATAGCTTTCCTTCCAGGAAGCAAGCATCTTTTAATTTCATAAGGGTGGTGTCATCTGCATATCTGAGATTATTGATATTTCTTCCTGAAACCTTAATTCCAGCTTGTGCTTCATCCAGCCTGGAGTTTTGCTGGATGTACTCTGCATATAAGTTAAATAAGCAGGGTGACAATATACAGAGCCTAGGTTTTCCATAGCTTTCCTTCCAGGAAGCAAGCATCTTTTAATTTCATAAGGGTGGTGTCATCTGCATATCTGAGATTATTGATATTTCTTCCTGAAACCTTAATTCCAGCTTGTGCTTCATCCAGCCTGGAGTTTTGCTGGATGTACTCTGCATATAAGTTAAATAAGCAGGGTGACAATATACAGCCTTGATGTAGTCCTTCCCTGATTTGGAACCAGTCTGTTGTTCCATGTCCAGTTCTAACTGTTGCTTCTTGACCTGCATACAGATGTCTCAGGAGGCAGGTCAGGTGGTTTGGAACTCCTCTCACTTGAAGAATTTTCCATTGTTTGTTGTGATCCACACAGTCAAAGTCTTTGGCATAAGCAATGAAGCAGAAGTAGATGTTTTTCTGGAATTCCCTTCTTTCTCCATGATCCAGCATTTGTTAGCAATTTGATCTCTGGTTCCTCTGCCTTTTCTAAACCCAGCTTGTACATCTGGAAGTTCTCTGTTTATATACTGCTGAATCTAAGCTTGAAAGATTTTGAGCATGACCTTGCTAGCATATGAAAAGAGCACGGTTGTACAGTAGTTTGAAGATTCTTTGGCATTGTCTTTCCTTGGGATTGGACCTTTTCCAGTGGTATGTCCACAGAGAATGGGGGAAAATACTGAATAGTTGTTAAAATAGTAGGTAGATTTATAATTCTAACATGAAATAATATTTGGAACACATTAAATTTTAAATATGTTTCAGAAAAGTAGTTAAACTGAATTCTGTTTGTGTACAGGGAAAAAGTTAGACCTATTGAGCAGGAACAACTAACTTCTCACTAAAATGTTTATTCCCTTCTTCTTCCTGGAGCTGTTCAAAAGGCTTTCTGTGTTTTATACAATTTAGTTAATAAACAGCCTTAGGAGTAGGTACTCATTATCTGTATTTTATGCATGAGGAACCTGAGGCACAGAGATGTTAAATAAGTTTCCCAAGGTCACCCACGTAGTGAATAGTGTAGTGAAGTCATATAGTTCTAGCCAGTGAAATGTGAACAGAGGGGTAAAAGTGCTCTATTCCCAAACAAAGTCCATAAAAATCTTTCCTCATTGTCTCCTCCATGACCCTATCCAGCTGACCTGGCTAAAGACCATACTTGCCAGAGATGCTCAGAGGGCTCAAATGTACCTGTGCGCACCAAGACCCAGAGAGAAGACACAGAGACCGAGACAGAACTGTGTTTGGGTGTCTCCTGTGGAGACATGGATCAGCAGTGGACTGTGCAGGGTCAGGGGCTCTGGGTGCAGTAGACCTGGGTGCAGCATAAGCCCTCTTGGAGGAGGTCGCCACTAACCCCACCATAGAGCCACCAGAACTTACACGGGACTGGAGAAACAGTCTCTTAGAGGGCACAAACAAAAGCTCATGTGCACCAGGACCCAGGAGAAAGGAGCAGTGACCCCACAAGAGACTGAGCCAGCCTTGCTTGTGAGTGTCCAGGAGTCTCTAGCAGAGATGTGGGCTGGCAGTGGCCTGTTGCAAGGCTGAGGGCACTGAGGGTAGCATTGTGTGCATGGGACCTTTTGAAGGAGGTTGCCATTATCTTCATTACCACCACTATAGTGTGGCATCAACTCAAACAACAGGGAGGGAACACAGCCCCTCCCATCAACAGAAAATTGGATTAAAGATTTATTGAGCATAGCCTGCCCATCAGAACAAGACCCACTTTCCCCCTCAATCATTCTCTCCCATCAGGAAGCTTCCATAAGCTTCTTATCCTTCTCCATCAGAGGGCAGACAGACTGAAAATCTCAATCACAGAAAACTAACCAATCTGATCACATGGACCACAGCCTTGTCTAACTCAGTGAAACTATGAGCCATGCCATGCAGGGCTACCCAAGACGGACGGGTCATGGTGGAGAATTCTGACAAAACGTGGTCCACTGGAGAAGGAAATGGCAAACCACTTCAGTATTCTTGCCTTCAGAACCCCATGAACAGTATGAAAAGGCAAAAAGGATACTAAACAAAGAACTCCCCAGGTTGATTAGTGCCCAATATGCTACTGGAGATCAGTGGAGAAATAACTCCGGAAAGAATGAAAAGACAGACCCAAAGCAAAAACAACACACAGTTGTGGATGTGACTGGTGATGGAAGTAAAGTCCAATCTGTAAAGAGCAATACTGCATAGGAACATGGAATGTTAGGTCCATGAATCAAGGCAAATTGGAAGTGGTCAAACAAGAGATGGCAAGAGTGAACACTGACATTTTAGGAATCAGCGAACTAAAATGGACTGGAACGGGTGAATTTAACACAGATGAACATTATATCTACTACTGCGTGCAGGAATCCCTCAGAAGAAATGGAGCAGCCATCATAGTCAACAAAAGAGTCCAGAATGCAGTACCTGGATGCAATCTCAAAAACGACAAAATGATCTCTGTTCATTTCCAAGGCAAACCATTCAATAACATGGTAATCCAAGTCTATGCCCCAACCAGTAATGCTGAAGAAGCTTAATTTGAACGGTTCTATGAAAACCTACAAGATCTTTTAGAACTAACACCCAAAAAAGATGTCCTTTTCATTATAGGGGACTGGAATGCAAAAGTAGGAAGTCAAGAAACACCTGGAGTAACAGGCAAATTTGGCCTTGGAAAGCTAGAAGATTCCCAATCTCCTTTTAAATCCGAGATCATTTGCTTCATATGATAATAAATATGTTTAGAAGGAAACAAATCTATATATTTGCCACAAAACTCAAAGCACTCTTAATTCCATAAAAATGCTAGGGAAATTTAAATAAGACTAATCTATAGCATAAGGAGTTCATAGGAAATTATATTGTATTAAAGTATCATTTACCGTGACTAAGACAGATATAATAATAGGTATAAATAAAGATTTTGTATACACACATTATAGTTATGTATTTTAAATCCTTAATTTATCTAAAAGTTAATAGTGCTCTAACTTAACCATCATGAAATTTTAAAAAAATTTGTAATACTAAAAGACACTTTTGAAGTAACTTGTATATTCCTGAAGCATAAAGGTTGTCTCAGAGTGGCAACACCCCCACAAATTACTAGTATTGGAGAAGAATGACTGATATATTTATCATTAATATGACCATTATTCCGATTTTAATATTATATTTAAGATTCTTATATTCATTGATCAGTCAGTCAGTTCAGTCACTCAATCGTGTCTGATATTCATTGATACACTTACCAAATGCCAGATTGGGTGGGAGATTCCCTGGTGGCTCAGATGGTAAAGCGTCTGCCTGCAATGTGGGAGACCCGGGTTCAATCCCTGGGTCGGGAAGATCCCCTGGAGAAGGAAATGGCAACCCACTCCAGTACTCATGCCTGAAAAATTCCATGGATGGAGAAGCCTGGTGGGCTACAGTCCATGGGGTCACAAAGAGTCGGACACGACTGAGCAACTTCACTTTCTTTCTAAGGCTATTGAAAGCCTTATCAGCTTTTTCTGATCTATGTGGGGCTGATGAAACAAGACATTGATGAGAACACCCTCCAGTGCTTCCAAGGTTCCTAGGCTGCTCTTCCAAATTGGCATTAACTGGCCTGTTTTCTCGGTCCCCTTGGTTATTCTGGAATCCATACAGCCATATGCTTAACTGAGTTTATTACATTCTGTCTTTCTGTCCTTGGTCCTTTGCTATTCTTTTTGTGTGAACAACTTCCTGTTGAACTCTAAGAAATTCTCCTGTGAAGTGAAGTTGCTCAGTCGTGTCCGACTCTTTGTAAGCCCATGGACTGTAGCCCACCAGGCTTCTCCATCCATGGAATTTTCCAGGCATGAGTACTGGAGTGGGTTGCCATTTCCTTCTCCAGGGGATCTTCCCGACCCAGGGATTGAACCCGGGTCTCCCACATTGCAGGCAGACGCTTTACCATCTGAGCCACCAGGGAATCATTGACAGTTCCTCTCTCTCTTTATATTTTCTGTTAAACTGTCGGGGTTTGTTCCCACTGACGACAGTCACAATCCAGAATTAACAGTTTGCTGTTTCATAATATTTATATCAATATTTGTGTTAAATATTATCCATGTAATCTGCTGATTTGAATTTGTTTTCAAGGATAAAGCCAAAAAACAAAACCTTGAGTGATTTTTATAAATATGCATCTAGTGTTTAGGAAACTGAATTCAGAGGATTTGAACATAGTTTCTTATCCTTATAATGGTTATCTGTAAACCCCAGTATGGCCACCCTGATTGTCTTTAAGTAATCTGACTCTGGCAGGAAATCATACAGCGTCTACAAATGCATTATGCTAATGACAAAACTGAAGAACATTGAGATTGCTTAATATTCTGCATCAGGGAAGCACAGTACTAGATTTCTACTACTTTGAAGTTAAAGGCTTTTTAAAACTAGTCGGCAGCACATTTTCAATTGTGCTTTAATTAACAGAGAAATACAAACATGAAGAAAATGAGCCTGTCCTTTCAGACCAATAACAAGTGTAGGCCCCCAGAATCAAAGCCAGAACTCCTAAAGTGAAAATATCAGTTAAGGTAGTGTTGGTATTTGCCCCCCTTTTGCTGTCACATATGGATTCTCCAGAACTTTCATCAACTTATTAGAAAGTCAGAATTAATATTAAGTAGGGAAAATACTAATGAACACACTAAGAATCTGGAGTCTGTCTACTCTATCAATATTCCATACATGCTTGATAATAATAACTTCCTCTTTGAAGACATGTACAGTGTAGACAAAAGTCATTATAACTGAGTAGCTGCTTAAATGTTGCAAACATAAATGAAACAAATACTTTATAAGACTCATCAAAAATTTCTGGCTGTTGGTATATCATGCTGCTGCTGCTGCTAAGTCACTTCAGTCGTGTCCAACTCTGTGCGACCCCATAAACGGCAGCTTACCAGGCTCCCCCATCCCTGAGATTCTCCAGGCTAGAATCATATTTATGTGTATTTAGTAAATAACAATAACATTGACTGGAAAAGGTCAGTTTTCATTCTAATCCCAAAGAAAGGCAATGTCAAAGAATGCTCAAACTACCGTACAATTACACTCGTCTCACACACTGGAGAAGGCAATGGTACCCCACTCCAGTACTCTTGCCTGGAAAATCCCATGGGCGGAAGAATCTGGTGGGCTGCAGTCCATGGGGTCGCGAAGAGTTGGACACGACTGAGCGCCTTCACTTTCACTTTTCACTTTCATGCATGGAGCAGGAAATGGCACCCCACTCCAGTGTTCTTCCCTGGAGAATCTCAGAGACAACAGAGCCTGGTGGGCTGCCGTTTATGGGGTCGCACAGAGTTGGACACGACAGAAGTGACTTAGCCGTACTAAGCAGCACACGCTAGTAAAGTAAAGCTCAAAATTCTCCAAGCCAGGCTTCAGCAATATGTGAACCATGAACTTCCTGATGTTCAAGCTGGTTTTAGAAAAGGCAGAGGAACCAGAGATCAAATTGTCAACATCTGCTGGACCATCGAAAAAGAGAGTTCCAGAAAAACATCTATTTCTGATTTATTGAATATGCCAAAGCCTTTGACTGTGTGTATCACAATAAACTGGAAAATTCTGAAAGAGATGGGAATACCAGACCACCTGACCTGCTTCTTGAGAAACCTATATGCAGGTCAGGAAGCAACAGTTAGAACTGGACATGGAACAACAGACTGGTTACAAATAGGAAAAGGAGTACATCAAGGCTGTATATTGTCACCCTGCTTATTTAACTTCTATGCAGAGTACATCATGAGAAACGCTGGGCTGGAAGAAGCACAAGCTGGAATCAAGATTGCCAGGAGAAATATCAATCACCTCAGATACGCAGATGACACCACCCTTATGGCAGAAAGTGAAGAGGAACTAAAAAGCCTCTTGATGAAAGTGAAAGAGGAGAGTGAAAAAGTTGGCTTAAAGCTCAACATTCAGAAAACAAAGATCATGGCATCCAGTCTCATCATTTCCTGGCAAATAGATGGGGAAACAGTGGCTGACTTTATTTTTTGGGCTCCAGCGTCACTGCAGATGGTGACTGCAGCCATGAAATTAAAAGACGCTTACTCCTTGGAGTAAGGGACTGGCGACCCACTCCGATACTCTTGCCTGGAAAATCCCAGGGACAGAGGAGCCTGGTAGGCTGCAGTTCAGGGGGTTGCTAAGAGCTGGACATGACTGAGCGACTTCACTTTCACTTTACTCCTTGGAAGGAAAGTAATGACCAACCTAGACAGCAAATTAAAAAGCAGAGACATTACTTTGCCAACAAAGGTCCGTCTAGTCAAGGTTATGGGTTTTCCAGTGGTCATGTATGGCTGTAAGAGTTGAACTATAAAGAAAGCTGAGCACTGAAGAATTGATGCTTTTGAACTGTGGTGTTTTGAACTGTGGGCTTCCCTGGTGGTGCAGAGGTTAAAGTGTCTGCCTGCAATGTGGGAGACCTGGGTTCGATCCCTGGGTCAGGAAGATCCTCTGGAGAAGGAAATAGCTACCCACTCCAGTATTATTGCCTGGAGAATTCCATGGATGGAGGAGCTTGGTGGGCTACAGTCCACAGGTCGCGAAAAGTCAGACACAACTGAGCGACTTCACTTTTACTTTCACCACTCATGTATGGATGTGAGAGTTGGACTATAAAGAAAGTTGAGTGCCGAAGAATTGATGCGTTTGAACTGTGGTGTTGGAGAAGACTCTTGAGAGTCCCTTGGACAGCAAGGAGATCCAACCAGTCCATCCTAAAGGAAATCAGTCCTGAATATTCTTTGGAAAGACTGATACTGAAGCTGAAGCTCCAATACTTTGGCCACTTGATGACAAGAACTGACTCATTGGAAAAGACCCTGATGCTGGGAAAAATTGAAGGCAGGAGGAGAAGGGGACGACAGAGGATGAGATGGCTGGGTGACATCACCAACTCAATGGACATGAGTTTGAGTGAACTCGGGGAGTTGGTGATGGACAGGGAAGCCTGGCGTGCTATAGTCTGTGGGGTCACAAAGTTGGACATGACTGAGTGACTAAACTGAACTACTCTATTTTAAAGGTGAAACACTAAAACCCCAGGTTTTAGTAGGTTGGGTAAGTTCATATGCCTAAGTAGTGTGGATCTGGAAATTTGAACCCAGTCTTCTTTTTTTTTTTAAACTCTTCTAAAAAATATTTTAAAATTTTATTGGAGTAGAATTGATTAACAATGTTGTGTTGGTTTCAGGTATAAAGTAAAGTGATTCTGTGTTTTATATGCTGCTGCTGCTAAGTCACTTCAGTCGTGTCCGACTCTGTGTGACCCCATAGATGGCAGCCCACCAGGCTCCCCCATCCCTGGGATTCTCCAGGCAAGAATACTGGAGTGGGTTGCCATTTCCTTCTCCAAAGCATGAAAAAGAAAAGTGAAAGTGAAGTCACTCAGTCTGTCCGACTGTTAGCGACCCCATGGACTGCAGCCCACCAGGCTACTCTGTCCATTGGATTTTCCAGGCAAGAGTACTGGGGTGGGGTGCCGTTGCCTTCCCCGGTGTTTTATATATATATATATATATATATATATATGTATGAGTCTGTTCTTTTTCAAATTCTTTTCTTTCTTATTTAGGCTATTACAGAGTATTGAACAGAGTTCCCTGTGCTATATAGTAAGTCCTTGTTGGTTATCTGTTTTAAATATAGCAGTGTGTACATGTCAGTCCCAAAATCCCTAGTCAAAACATACTGCCTCTTTGTTCTTTTGAATTATTATGAGTTATATCAGTTATATTTCAACTGTGCCATATTGCAGAACTAGGCTCACTTAAAATGTATTCCAAACTACTTATAAACCACCTTCTCTCCTCTTGAGACTAAAAGACTAAAAACTCACTTTCTTAGACTTCCTTGCAGTGGAGGTACCATGTGACTTGGTCATGACCAATGAAGTGAAGTGTTAAAAGTAACCAGTTAAAATGGGAATTTGACTATTGGAGGTAATTGAGTGTAAGATTAGAAACCACTATTATGTAGTGTAAAGTATTTTTCCAGAACCCATCTAATCAACTGTGTGTGATAGATCAGTGGTCCCCAACCTTTTTTGGCACCAGGAACTGGTTTTGTTGAAGACAGTTTTTCCATGGACCAGGTAGGTGAGGATGGTTTCGGAATGATTCAAGTGCATTACATTTATTATGTACTCTACTTCTATTATTATTATATTGTGACATATAATGAAATAATTACACAACTCACCATGATGCCGAATCAGTGGGAGCCCTGAGCTTGTTTTCTTGCAACTAGACAGCCCCGTCTGGGGATAATGCGAGACAGGGGCAGCTGGCCCCAGTGCTAGCATCACCTCAGCTCCGCCTCAGATCCTCAGGCGTTAGATTCTCACAAGGAACGCGCCACCTAGACCCCTCTCATGTACAGTTCACAGTCGTGCTTCTATGAGAATCTAATGCTGCCACTGATTTGACAGAAGGCAGAGCTCAGGCAGTAATGCAAGTGATGGGAAGCTACTGTAAATACAGATGTAGCTTCTCTCGCTTGCCTGCTGCTCACCCCCTGCTGTGCAGGCTGGTTGCTAACAAGCCATGGACCTGTACCATTCCGTGGCCTGGGGACTCGGGACCCCTGCTATAGATTATTAACAATCGAGTCTTTGACATTAGCTGAGATAGGTGCATTTCAGAATATTGGTGTCTGCTGCCTCCTCTTAGCCTCTTTCAGCAAATTCATATGAAAAGCAAAAAAAAAAAAAAGGTGAACTTGGACTTGTAGTCAGCAGGCAACCTGTAAGTGGAGATAGAAGGTAATACTGCTTTCCTAAGGGAAGTGCTCTTTGTACACAGTGTATATTTAATGAGAGTTTTATCATTTGGAACTTTGTGGTACTGAAAAATCCAGCTGCTTCCATATCTCAAACTGAAGTGTTTATAGGCAGTGGCTGTGCAGTTGAAGGGCTTCACAAGTGCTCAGTGGTAAAGAACCCTCCTGCCAATGCAGGAGACACAGGAGACGCATGTTTGATCACGGGGTCAGAATGATCCTTTGGAGGAGGAGCTAGCAATCAACTCCAGTATTTTTGCCTGGAGAATCCAATGGGCAGAGGAGCCTGGCAGGCTACAGTCCATGGGACTGCAAAAGAGTCATATGTGACTGAGCGCAACATGAAGTTTAGGGCATGGCTGGAGACAAATCTAAGGCTTGGCAAGTATGCGAGCGCAAGGCAAAGATCAGACTGAGGATGTCATCTTGTCTGATAATGGCTGATAATTCAGACCAACCATCCTCATGATGACATCTAAGCATCAAAGAACTATTAACACAGAAAATAACTGACTGGCCAAAAATAGGAGAAGATGAGGATCTAAGTCTACACTCAGAAATGCTCTTGCCTTAAAGGCACCTATTCTATCTGAAAGAAGAACCTTTGGGCAGCCTTGTAGGATCAGGAGGAAACCAAATTCTAAGTCAGGGCCACCCAGTATAGGAATTCAGATTAACTTCCTCCTGTTCTTTCATCCAGAATCCCCAAAAGCCATAACCTTAAAGTAAGTAAGTAACAATGGAAATAAATTAGCCTAATAAGAGATTTGAGGTCAGACTGCCATTTACCTGAGTGATTCAAGAAACCTCAAGTCTTATATTTGAACTTAGGAGGTCCTAGACTAATAGTGACCCAAGACAGAAGCACATGAAAAGCCTCTTGGAGAGAAGATCCCATAATTCTAGGCCTAAAATTATTCTTACAAACCACTTTTTAAATGCAATGCCATGCACAGTGAAAGTACCAGGGAAAAACAAGACACCGTGAGAGAGAAATAGAAAAAAAAAAAAAAAAGGAAACAGAATCACAAAGTATTAGTGTGTCAAAATTGCCAGGATCAGACTAAACCAGCCAAACCAAACCTTTAAAGAATAAAACCCAAGTTAGAAAAACTTGGCAGATTAGCAAACTGCCATCTTCCCGCCCAAATCTGTTGCTTTGGATGAATGAACATGCTGGTGGCTGAAAGATTGTGTGTCCATAGAAGCCAGCATCTAAGACTATAAGTCCCTGGGCTTGAAAACTATGTATAGATAAGATCCTTGGTTGTGGTTATTTGTGTATGGAAATGACCAGAAGCAAAAAAACCCAAAGCCTACTCAGTTGTCAAGAGTATTTGTTTCTAGAAAAATCTCATCCTGGCCAGCTGCAGCATAGCTACCGTCAGGCAATCATAAGGCCTGAACTTGCATAGCATGGTCATCCTGTCCAAAGCCCATCTCATTTGTGGTCATGGAAGATGCTGGACCAGGAACACCGTTTGTCTCCTCAAGAATCCAGCCCTCAAACCGAAGCTGTGTAGCATATTTGATATTTGCTGTGGGTCAGTAACAGTGGCTCAGAGGGTGAAGCGTCTGTCTACAATGCAGGAGACCTGGGTTCGATCCCTGGGTCAGGAAGATTCCCTGGAGAAGGAAACGGCAACCCACTATAGTACCCTTGCCTAGAAAATCTCATGGACGGAGGAGCCTGGTGTCTATGGGGTTGCAAAGAGTCAGACACGACTGAGTGACTTCACTTTCACTTTCAGTAACTGCCATCTTTCCCCCTTTTTTCCTAATGGGGAGTTTCTGTTTGGTTTATTCCTTTCCTCATCCACTGTTTAGTGCTGGGTGTATTGTAAGTGGATACTTTTAATATTAAGACGTAATAACTGATAAAAGGGGAGTAACATTAACAGGCTAAAAGAGCACTCTAAAGACAACAAAAATAGTAAATATTGAGAAAAGCTGCTATCTCTAGGCTTAAAGAAGGGTATTGTAACAAGGAATGTTTCTGGAAGAGCCACCCTCCCCCATTAATGATGAGATTGGAGAGGATGAGGCAGCAGCTCACTCAACTGTGGAGTTTTCTGAGATGTCATTGAAAAAGCAAGAGAGTTCCAGAAAAACATCTATTTCTGCTTTATTGACTATGCCAAAGCTTTTGACTGTGTGGATCACAACAAACTGTGGAAAATTCTTTGAGAGATGGGAGCCTTTGACTGTGTGGATCACAACAAAATGTGTAAAATTCTTAGAGATGGGAATACCAGAGCACCTTATCTGCCTCCTGAGAAATCTGAATGCAGGTCAAGGAGCAACATTTAGAACTGGACATGGAACAACATACTGGTTCCAAATCAGGAAAGGAGTACGTCAAGGCTCCTGATTTTATATGCAGAGTACATCATGAGAAACAGAAGTGCATCCAGCTGGGCTGGATGAAGCACAAGCTGGAATCAAGATTGCCAGGTGAAATATAATTAACCTCAGATATACAGATGATGCCACCCTTATGGCTGAAAGCAAAGAACAAAAGAGCCTCTTGATGAAACTGAAATAGGAGAGTGAAAAGTTGGCTTAAAACTCAACTTTCAGAAGACTAATCATGGCATCTGGTCCCACCACTTCACGGCAAATAGATGGGGAAAAGAAAACAGTGACAGACTTTGTTTTTTTGGGCTCCAAAATCACTGCAGATGGTGATTGCAGCCATGAAATTAAAAGATGCTTGCTCCTTGGAAGAAAAGTTATGACCAACCTAGACAGCATATTAAAAAGCAATGACAATGCTCTGTCAATAAAGGTCCATCTAGTCAAAGCTATGGTTTTTCCAGTAGTCATATATGGATGTGAGAGTTGGACTATAAAGAAAGCTGAGGGTTGAAGAATTGATGCTTTTGAAGTGTGGTGTTGGAGAAGACTCTTGAGAGTCTCTTGGACTTCAAGGAGATCCAACCAGTCATCCTAAAGGAAATCAGTCCTGAATATTCATCGGAAGGACTGATGCTGAAGCTGAAACTCCAATACTTTGGCCACCTGATGTGAAGAACTGACTCATTTGAAAAGCCCCTGATGCTGGGANCCTAAAGGAAATCAGTCCTGAATATTCATCGGAAGGACTGATGCTGAAGCTGAAACTCCAATACTTTGGCCACCTGATGTGAAGAACTGACTCATTTGAAAAGCCCCTGATGCTGGGAATGATTGAAGGCGGGAAGAGAAGGGGATGACAGAGGATGAAATGGTTGGATGGCATCACCGGCTCAATGGACATGAGTTTGAGTAAGCTCTGAGAATTGCTGATGGACATGGAAGCCTTGCATATTGCAGTCCATGATGTTGCAAATTGTTGGATATGACTAAGCACCAGAGCTGAACTGAGATACCACAGGCCAGAGCTGTTTTGTAGCTGGTGGGCCAGGGCCAGATGAGCAGAACACTGCCCATTGCTTTGCTCATGGACAGGGACAGATAAGATAAAGCCCACTAGGGGTTGGGCACCACTGGATGGGCACCACCATGCCCTGCATGGTGCTGGCAGTCATGCCAGGGAGGCAATGAAGCAGGTGTGTATTGGAACCAAGAAGAGAAACTCCTGCCTCTGCTATGCCTTGAAACAGTCATCCAGTACCCTCTATTTTCAGGCTAATGGTGTGCTGGCCAGCAAAAGGAAAATGTTTATGGATCCAAAGAGCCAATTTTACAAATCAAGCAAAGAATGATAGATTTCAAGCTGAGAGGCGAAAAATTGATAATGGACATAAATGTTTACTTTGCAGTGAGGTGACCTATGGAAAATTCCTTAGATTTGATTATTCTAACCCTTGCAGTCCAACATTGGCAACTTCTGTTATTATTTAGGTTTTCTAAAACTTTTGGCTAAGAGTGGCAAGATGACTTAGTTCTTTCCATGAGACAAGCTAATTCTCCTTCCATTTTTTTTTTCTTCTCTGTGGAATGTGCACAGAATGACTGAGGCAGCAACAGCCATCTTACCAGTGACAGAAAAAGACTATGATGATCATACCTCAACATAATTAAATATATATGTATTTATAATTTGTATGGTATAAAAGAATATTCTTAGTGATATTCACTGAGTCCATAGAAGTGTATAAATGTTGCTAAAAAGATATATATTTAGATTTATAAAATTCATCTTTATAATATGCTGTGAATTGTGAATTTAGCCATTGTTTTTATTTTAAATGAAATTATACTCAGCTGTATCATGATATATAACAACTTTTTATTCCTTTAACTTTAATATTGTCTATGAATTTTTTCAACTCCATTGCATCCTTCTAGCATTTGTATTGTGTGCATGCTCAGTTGCTTCAGACATGTCTGACTCTTTGTAACCCCATGGACTGTAGCCTGCCAGGCTCCTCTGTCCATGGGATTTCCTAGCAAGATTACTGGAATGGATGGCCATTTCCTTCTCCAGGGTCTCTTTCTGACTCAGGGATCTAACCTGCGTCTCCAGCATTGCAGGTAGATTCTTTACCGTCATTGGGGATGCCCCAGCATTTGGATAGGTGGGAGCAAGTAACTGAAAGTCACATTTGGCCCAATAGTGTAAAGAATCTTTTAAGGTGTCAGAAATTTTTCATAATTTCTTGAGTTCCTCCTCATCCTCTCCAACATGTTTTATGGGCGTATAAGGGGCTTGTATTACCCTGTGGCCCTACCTGTCTTATCTTCAGGTAGTAGTGGCGGGTGTCTGAAGCTCTGCGGTTATCTGTCTTGTTGCTAGNATAATTTCTTGAGTTCCTCCTCATCCTCTCCAACATGTTTTATGGGCGTATAAGGGGCTTGTATTACCCTGTGGCCCTACCTGTCTTATCTTCAGGTAGTAGTGGCGGGTGTCTGAAGCTCTGCGGTTATCTGTCTTGTTGCTAGGTGTTCTGCCGGTGAAGGAAAGTGAGTGTTAGTCTGTCAGTTATGTCTGCTCCTCTGTCCATGGGGTTTTCCAGGCAAGAATACGCGTGTGGGTAACCATTCGCTTCTCCAGGGGATCCTCCCGACCCAGGGATGGAACCCGGGTCTCCTGCATTGCAGGCAGATTCTTTGCAGTCTGAGCCACCAAGGAAGCCCATTCTGCTGGTATGTGCAACTAAAACCTGCAATTTGATGTAACCAATCATAGCTTGATTTAGTTTTAGTGGTTTTGCTTAGCTGACCTGACCCTGCATTATCTGTTTCTATCGGTCTCTCTGAGATCTTCCACAGGCTTCAAATGACACCTTGGCCAAGGCTAGCTACCCTGCAGACTGACTCAAGGTTGTTTGTCTTTTTGCCATTGTGGTCCTTATGACTTGACCCCTGGCTCTCAGTGTCGACCTTTCTTGTCCCTAAAAGTATAGATATGAACTTCCTTCTCCGTGCAGAGGTCCCCAGCCTCTGAGATCTAAGGCTTGATGATCTGAGGTGGAGCTGATGTAACAGGAGAAATAAACGGCACGATAAATGCTTTACACTTGAATTATCCCTAAACCATTCCTCCCCTCCCCACGTCCATGGAAAAATTGTCTTCCATGAAATGAGTCTCTGGTGCCAAAAAGATTGGGGACCACTCAACATAATATAGGAACCAAGGAAGACTTGCCCCAGTGTTAAGCAAACCCTTCCTACCTGACCACACTATTTGATCCCCTTTCCTGGCCTGGAGCTGCACCTTATTTTCTTGGGCTGCCTTGCCCAATTGAGATCCTTCCAGGATCCCAAACAGGAGGCAGGAAAACTACACTTGTCTTTGGCATCCGGCTCAATCTGCCAAACTTTCTTCTCTGCCTTCAAGACTTTGACCTGAAGTTCAGAGTTCAGGCACAGGTTACTCGGTTCTGACCCCTCTCCTACAGGCCCTTCTGTCCACAGCCCCTTGGGTTGGAAGGGACAGACTTGTCACCCTCCCTTTTTCCAGTCTTCCCCCATTCTAAGGTGGGACCTGCTCTTCCGGTAGGCTGGGCTATCCTCTAATCAGATTAAACATCTCTCCTGTGAAGAAAACAAGGCGGGTGGGTAATATCCCCTCACTGTAACAAGTAGCATCAATGTCAATAGATACAAATTTGTGTCAAAATTTTGAACACCTATAGTGTGTGTATATGTATATGATATTTTACCATAATATTTTTAGGAAAATTTTTCCTTATTGGTGGCCATTTAATAGAACATTCCTCTACATAGGTGTTTGGTGCATTTGTACTGTTATCTTTTTTTTTTCTACATGGCTCTGTAAGTGGGACTTTATGAAATTTTAAACATTTTTTTTTGTATTTATTTATTTTTTTACACGAACTCCCAAACATGAACCCCCCTCCCACCTCCCACCCCACATCTTCCCTCCAGATCACCCCCATACACCAGCCCCAAGCATCCTGCATCCTGCATTGAACATAGACTGGCAATTCATTTCTTACATGATAGTATACATATTTCAATTTTAAACATTTTATAGTTTGATGCATATTAGCTAATTCTCCTTGCAAAAAGTTGATACTTTATACTTCTAAAATAGTACGTAGAAGTTTCTGTTTCTTTTGCCATTACTGGAGGTTGACTTTTTTAAATTAATCACTGCCAATTTAATAAAGTGAACAATTCTATCTAAATTTTATCTGACTTTTTTATGTTTAGGAATTCAAATATATATTGGCCATTTGAATTATTTGATGAATTGCCTATTTATATTTGTTCCATTTGGCTATTTCATTATATTATTGTTATTATTCATATGGATGTGAAAATCCCCGTGAATGCTAGAGAAACAAACCCTTTGTCATTCAGTTCAGTTCAGGTCATTTCAGTTCAGNCAGTGATGCAATATCTAACCTTGTTTGCTGTGGTCTTTCCATATTTATGGAGATTTTGAAATATGCCGGATTTTAATTCTTTCTGGTTGCTTTTTTCAATAATTTCATTTTTGATTTTTAGTTTGCATGATTTAAAAGTAGTTACTTACATTTCTTTTGATATTTTAGTGTTTCTTTTGTACTTTAGGTTTCTTTTGTCATTCTTTTAATGTTGAATTCATATGGAATCTACTTGATATAAGCAGTTTGAAATCCAGCTTAAGATTTTTTTTAATGACTAACCAGTCACTCCAGTAGCATTTATTCAGTAATTCGTTTATCCCTCACTCTTAAGTGTATCTTATCATGTATTAAGGGTCCTCACATGTACTCAGGCTTATTTCTTGACTATCAATGCCATCTGATTTCTGTCTCTCTTTATAATCCTGTATAGTATTACAAGGCTTAAGTAGCTATAAATTACTTTTATCTTTCAGTTGTGGCTATTTTCAATTAATTTTTACCCAACTGAATACTGAGTCGTGTTGGCATGTTTCAAAAATATCAAATTAGGATCTTAAATGGGTTTAAGTAGTATAGGGAAAATATAGTATGAGGAAAATATTTTTTAAATAATGTAAGGAAAAATATTTTTATAATTTGAGTTTTCCTGCCAAAGAATGAGGCATTCTTCATTTCTGTGGATTTTTTAAAAAACGTCTATTAATAAGATTTTGTTATACAGAGGCTACATACTTTTTGCTAATTTTATAATTTTATTTCTAAGAATTTAATATTTTCTTTTCTATTTGCTAATGACATTTTCTTTCTTTTTCTAAGTATTTCTTTTCTACATATAGAATAGCAATATATTTGGCTCAGTTGATAAAGAATATGCCCTCAATGCAGGAGACCTGGGTTGTATCTCTGAGTCAGGAAGATCCCCTGGAGATGGGAATGGCAACCCACTCCAGTATTCTGGCTTGGGAAATCCCATGGGCAAAGGAGCCTGGTGGGCTATAGTCCATGGGGTAGCAGAGTCAGACATGACTTAGTGACTAAAAACCACATATTTGACCTAGTAATTTTATACCTTACTGATAACTGTAATTGGATCTCAAATTCTTAAGTTACTTAAGTGATATTAATGGTTTGTTTCTAATGCATTCACTCACCTATCTAACGAGGGGCAGAGAGTGAGCTGGAGCTGTGGGCAGTGATGCTCTTGCCACTGTCTTCCCAGTCTTCTGACCTTCTGTAGAAATTGATGTCATGAATCAAGGTGAAGTTCCATCACTCGTGGGCTGTCTTTTCTTTCTTCGGTTTACTTTATTCAGCAGTTCTCGGGCTACTTTTCCCCGTTTTCCTCCAGCCCAGTTTTGCCATCAACTCTTCCACCTCTTTGTGACCCCATGGACTGCAGCACACCATGCTTCCCTGTCCTTCACTATCTCCAAAAGTTTGTTCAAATTCATGCCCACTGAGTCAGTGATGCTATTTAACCATCTCATCATCTGCCGCCCTCTTCTCCTTTTGCCTTCAGTCTTTGCCAGCATCAGGGGAAATTATTGGCCTCAAATTCTCTCCTCAGTCCCCTGTCTTCATCCTTCTTGCTGGGGAAAATTACTAGGTTCTTCACCTGTTCATTTATTTCCCACATACTATTTTGTGGTTAAGAGAAATACCCTGAGTTTATACTTTAAAATTCAATTGACTATGACAGGTATTCTCCATTTATTCAATTCCTAGTTATTCTCTTGAGTTTATAATGGGACTTTGACTGTTCCTTGTTTTTTACCCCATATAGTTTTGTTTCTGTTGTTCATTTGGCTGATTTCAGAAAGGCAAAGGAGCATACATTTACTGTCTTCCTAGAAGGCCATGTGTGTGCTTGTGGGTGCTCAGTTACTTAGTTGTGTTCGACTCTTTATGACCTTTAAAGCCTATCAGGCTCCTCTGTCCATGGAATTTTCCAGGCGAAACACTGGAGTGGGTTGCCATCTCCTTCTCTAGGGGATCTTTCCAACCCAGGGATTGAACCCACGTCTCCTGCATTGGCAGGCAGATTATTTACCACTGAGCCACCTGGGAGGCCCAGAAAACCACACGTAATTATTTTAGCAAGCACTCACTACTAGCATTTATTGTCATTTCTTTACTTTTTTTTCAATCATATTCTTTCTTCAAGCTGTGGAGCCTAAATTGTTTTGCATGTATAATGCCTTTATAAACCACTTTTTGATTATTCATATACATGGTTCTTTGTTAATTAAAGCAGTTTTATTTTAACCCATGACTCTAGTATTCTCTATTAAGATATGAAAGTTTTATCTTTATAGTAATATTGACCATTTTTCTATTTCCTGGAGTTTTTAACATAGAGTATTCATTGAATAATATGTCTGTGTATAAGTAAATGTGTGAATGAATAAATATTTTGAAAATGGGATCATATATTCTACTATAGTACTTAAATATTTGTTATGTGCTATAAATATGGAGGATCCATATTAGACTCTCAATAGTGGCAAAGTCTGATTCTCTTAAAATACATAATGCTTCTTTTAACTTAAAAAAATTAATTTATTTTAATTGGGGGCTAATTACTTTACAATATTGTAGTGGTTTTTGCCATACATTGACATTAATCAGTCATGTGTTCCCCATCCTGAACCACTCTCCTACCTCCCTCCCCAGCCCATCCCTCAGGATCATCTCAGTGCACCTGCCCTGAGCACCTTGTCTCATGCATCAAATCTAGACTGGCGATCTATTTCACATATGGTAGTATACATGTTTCAATGCTATTCTCTGAAATCATCCCACCCTCGCCTTCTCCCACAGAGTCTGAAAGTCTGTTCTTTACATCTGTGTCTCTTTTGCTTTCTCTCATATAGGGTCATTGTTACCATCCATAATGCTTCTTTTTAAAAACTTTTTTTATTGTGGTAAAAGTCACATAATATAAAACATACTACTTTAACCACATTTAACTGTACAGTTCAATGGTACTAAATACACCACATTGTTGTTTAACTCTCAGCGTTATCCATCTCTCGAATTTTTTGCCTTCCTAGACTGAAACTGTGTCCCTTAAACACTGAGTCCCCATTACCTCTCCCTGTCCCCTAGCCCCTGTCGTCTGCCAATGTACTTTTCTAGTTCTATGAATTTTACCATTCCAGATACCTAAGATAAATGTAGTCAAACAGTATTTGTCTGTACCTACTGTATATTGGAATGTATTTTAAAGGTTTATATATGTCCTGCAAACAGATTGTACGTTCCCCCCACCCATGCTATACAGTAGGGTCTCACCAGACACTCATCTCACACATAAAAGTGTATACATGTCAATTCCAACTCCTAACCAACACCGCCTCCCTGCCCCATGCCCACACTCTTTCTCTGCTTGTGCCTCTATTTATGCTTTGCAAGTTGGTTCATTCTTTTTTTGTTGTTTTGTTTTTAATAAATCTTTATTTTTGAGAGAAGTTTTTTTTTTTTTTAGTTTATTTATTTTTTTTATTTTTTATTTTTTAAATTTATTTATTTTTTTACACGAACTCCCAAACATGAACCCCCCTCCCACCTCCCACCCCACATCTTCCCCTGTCTCTTATACACATCTAGATGTGTATAAGAGACAGGCCAGATACTCTGAGNTGGTACTGGCACAAAGACAGAAATATAGATCAATGGAACAAAATAGAAAGCCCAGAGATAAATCCACACACATATGGACACCTTATCTTTGACAAAGGAGGCAAGAATATACAATGGAGTAAAGACAATCTCTTTAACAAGTGGTGCTGGGAAAACTGGTCAACCACTTGTAAAAGAATGAAACTAGATCACTTTCTAACACCACACACAAAAATAAACTCAAAATGGATTAAAGATCTAAATGTAAGACCAGAAACTATAAAACTCCTAGAGGAGAACATAGGCAAAACACTCTCCGACATAAATCACAGCAGGATCCTCAATGATCCGCCTCCCAGAATACTGGTTCATTCTTTTATGTATTGTTTCATGTTTTACAGTAAATGTATAATTAAGCAAGAATTTACAATAATATTCTGATATCATCTGAAATGCCAATCCACACATTTTATATTCTCAGAGGCTCTGGGATGCAGATTAAAGAGCAAGTGTAGAGTCTTAGACCTCAGCACGAACCTCCCATTGAAAACAGTCTTAGACCTCAGCACGAACCTCCCATTGAAAACACTAGGGATCAATCTTTCAATCAAATAGAAGTATTGTCATTCAAGCACATTATGTTAGTGTTAATTGCTCAGTCATTTCCAACTCTTTGCAACCCTATGAACCCAAGCACATTATGGCACAGTGGTAAAAAATTTGCCTGCTGATGCAGGAGATGCAAGAGACATGGGATCGATCCCTGGGTTGGGAAGATCCCCTGGAGAAGGATCAATCCCTGGGTTGGGAAGATCCCCTGGAGAAGGAAATGGCAACCCTCTCTAGTATTCTTGCCTGGATAATCCCATGAACAGAGGAGCCTGGCAGGCTACAGTCCATGGGGTTGCAAAGAGTCGTACACGACTGAGTGAGCACACAGCACACAAATCAAGTATACATCAAATATGGGGTCACAAAGAGGCAGACACAGCTGAGTGACTTAACATGCACACAGGCACAAGAAATATTGATCACTATGGTATACCAAGTACTGTGCTAAACACTCATTATCCCCTTCCATTTTCACAATAAACCTATGAGGTAGATATTATCACCTATTCTATACTTCAGCTAGAGATAGCTTAGTTTTGCTACAACTTTCCTCTAAGTATGATTTTTCATAAGATCTTTAATTGGGATGGAATATTTGTATAGACGTTTGTTAAAGAATGAATAGTTACTTTAAAGTAAGGCTAAGAGCGGAATATAGACACTAAACTATTTCATAATTATTTGATAAAAATTAAAACCCATTCAAAGTCAAATTATTTCCTTTTTGAAATATATTTTATATTAAAGCTAGTCAATAAAACCACTTATTTTTATTAAACAAATTATTTTGAGTTAATGAAAAGAGTGGTAGATTTTCCATTGTTGATAAATGCAAGATATTTGAATTATAAAATGAGGCTGTTTCATAGATTCATTTGGTAGGTAAACTGTCAGGCAGCCTCTACAAATGAGCTGTTGTGTTATTGCATTTATTTTTATTATTTGAACTCAAATGAACTACACAGTCTCACAGTTTATCTCTCGTGAATCTGAGCAGGTAAGTAGGTAAGACAAAAAGGTGCAGTTCCATTCGACTCTAACATATCACTGGCTGTCAGGTGAGCCTTGTTATGCTGTCCATCCTCATTTAACTATCCCACAAGATCTCTTAATGAAGTTAAGCCCCAAGTTCACTCCAATAATTCTGTGGCAAGAGTTTGTGCAATGTAACAATTCATCACTTGTCAGGAAGGCACTTTTAGTTTATACATTTAATAAGGGCATCCTCTAGCTTGGTTAATTAGAAGTGAACAGTTTGCATATTTACTAAATGCAGAGTGTCATTGCCACCACGGCCTATTGCCTACATGAATTATTTCTCTATCTGCAATAAACAGCTGGGTAATTATTACTGCCATAATCAGATAAATTCCCTCTGTAAGGCTTTTCTTACATGGCAATTCTTTGAACTCATCCAAAGCTGAACAAAATTTATGAACTCCAGCAGTGAGGCCACTTTTTCATAGTAGGGTGTCCCTGTTCCGGATTTCAAGGACATAGTGGCACACCATAGATATTGTGTAAATAAGGAGAATAACTATGATTACCAAAAGATAATGTTTCAATAAACTGTATTTTAAAATATAATATTCTGATCTCAACCAACTAAATGATAGCAGTTTGGCTTTATCAAATTATATCTAGATGACAGGTTCTTTCAGAAAGAGCTAGCTTAACATGTAAAGAAAATAACATTTTACTTTTCAAGGACAAAATTAGTCTGTAATGTTAACTATGCACATGACTTTTTCTTCTGTATAATCACTTTATATATGAACATACAATGATTATAGCAATTAATTTGGTAGAATTTAGATAATAACATACTAGAGTGTCTAACTTAAAATACATGTGTAATCTTTCCTTTTAAAACTACTACTTATCCATAATTAGTAATTAAAAACATAATCCATATAATCACCTTAAAATATGAAATGATATCAACGATTTGATCACAGCCTTTTTATTGTTAATAAGAAGGCATTATCTTTAACAATTTGCTATTTCAAAACATTTTTAAAGCAAAGTATATAAAAAGGAAAAAATAACTTTATTCCTGAGATTTAATAAATAGAAAAAGCTTATTCTATTGGGTATAATTTTGCTATGTATATCTACATATACAATATTTTTTAACATTTTTCAAATTTAACTCTTTATACAGTAGATTTCAAGCAATGTACAAAAGATATTTATGAGTAAAAAAGAAGAACCATGGTGAAGGAAAATACAGAATGACAATTCTAATGATATGACTGATATGAGGATAAAGTTAGTTAAGTATGTCCCATTGTCAGAATGGAGAAAATATTGCTGTATATGTAAGAAACAGGTTTTCTAGAAGTTTCTAGAAATTTCATATATGAATCAATTCTATTGGGTATAATTTTGCTATGTATATCTACATATACAATATTTTTTAACATTTTTCAAATTTAACTCTTTATACAGTAGATTTCAAGCAATGTACAAAAGATATTTATGAGTAAAAAAGAAGAACCATGGTGAAGGAAAATACAGAATGACAATTCTAATGATATGACTGATATGAGGATAAAGTTAGTTAAGTATGTCCCATTGTCAGAATGGAGAAAATATTGCTGTATATGTAAGAAACAGGTTTTCTAGAAGTTTCTAGAAATTTCATATATGAATCTTCAAGAGGAGACACTGAATAATGTAGTGAACAGTGGCTTCTGTAAACTTTTTTTTTTTTTTTTTTTTTTACAGAAAAAAGCCCTGTGAATTTCAAGTCTCTCTTTTTTTGTGGTGATATCTTGGGGGTATTGGGGAAAGGGGGAAAGAAGCCAGAATGTAGCAGTAAACTGTACTCATTTGAAAGCAACAGACTCAAATATGCTGGTTTGTGGGCTTAGCCTCTTGATTGTCCCACTTTGAGGAATGAATGGATTGGCAGTTCTTTTCTCTCACTTATCCTAGCTGATCCTTTGACAAGAGGCAGGTGCAGGACAGTCCCTTTTCATGTTGCTGGCTGAGAGTAACTTCATGTAGTGAAAATCAGACTTGGGTACTTCATATCTTGTTAATATACTTTTTCACTCATACTTGAAGATACATTTAAGTTATTGTGAAAGTCTATCACAATGGCACCCCACTGCAGTACTCTTGCCTGGAAAATCCCATGGATGGAGGAGCCTGGGAGGTTGCAGTCCATAGGGTCGTGAAGAATTGGACACGACTGAGCGACTTCACTTTCACTTTTCACTTTCATGCATTAGAGAAGGAAATAGCAACCCACTCCAGTGTTCTTCCCTGGAGAATCCCAGGCACGGGGGAGCCTGGTGGGCTGCCGTCTCTGGGATTGCACAGTGTCGGCATGACTGAAGCGACTTAGCAGCAGCCGCAGCATCAAGNTTTTTTTTTTTTTTTTTTTTTACAGAAAAAAGCCCTGTGAATTTCAAGTCTCTCTTTTTTTGTGGTGATATCTTGGGGGTATTGGGGAAAGGGGGAAAGAAGCCAGAATGTAGCAGTAAACTGTACTCATTTGAAAGCAACAGACTCAAATATGCTGGTTTGTGGGCTTAGCCTCTTGATTGTCCCACTTTGAGGAATGAATGGATTGGCAGTTCTTTTCTCTCACTTATCCTAGCTGATCCTTTGACAAGAGGCAGGTGCAGGACAGTCCCTTTTCATGTTGCTGGCTGAGAGTAACTTCATGTAGTGAAAATCAGACTTGGGTACTTCATATCTTGTTAATATACTTTTTCACTCATACTTGAAGATACATTTAAGTTATTGTGAAAGTCTATCACAATGGCACCCCACTGCAGTACTCTTGCCTGGAAAATCCCATGGATGGAGGAGCCTGGGAGGTTGCAGTCCATAGGGTCGTGAAGAATTGGACACGACTGAGCGACTTCACTTTCACTTTTCACTTTCATGCATTAGAGAAGGAAATAGCAACCCACTCCAGTGTTCTTCCCTGGAGAATCCCAGGCACGGGGGAGCCTGGTGGGCTGCCGTCTCTGGGATTGCACAGTGTCGGCATGACTGAAGCGACTTAGCAGCAGCCGCAGCATCAAGAAAATGGGTCTATTGCTAAAAGCTTATTGAAAATATCATCCAGTGGGCTATTTGGCCTTCACACTATTTGACGTCTTTGAAGCATGTGACACTGTTGATCACTTTCTCTTCTAAGCTTTCTTATAACTTGCTTTCTCTGATGCCACTCACTCCTGTCTTCATTGCTATCTTTCTGATTGTTTTATGTCTCATTTCTTTTGTGTGGTTGTACCTGTTTTAGTCTCTGATTGTGTTCAGCTGTTTGCTACCCCATGGACTGTAGCCCTCCAGGCTTCTCTGTTCATGGGATTTCTCAGGTAAAAATACTGAAGTGGATCACCATTTCCTTCTCCAGGGGACCTTCCCACCCTAGGGAATGAACCTGTGGCTCCTGCACTACAGGTGAATTCTTGACCACCGAGTCAGTGGCGAAGCCCTTCTTTTATGTGCTCACCTTGATTTGCCGGATCGTGAATATCAGTATTCTCTCTTTGATATACTTATCTTCTGACTGTTTATCCTCTGGACAATCTCCTCCGCTTTAGTGACTTCTGTTACCACTTGTATTCTGATGATTTATAAATCTGAATATTCTTCAGCCCAGAATGTTCTGATTATCATCAGCATTTACTCAAATGCCTGCCAACACTGCATCCACACTTGGAGATCCACAGACATCTCAAATTAAGCATGTTTATATGTGAAGTAATAATCCCCCCTCCAAATCTCTTCTTCTTATGGTGGATTGGACCATTTTTCATCTCAGTGCCCGACTCTGTGTGACCCCATAGATGGCAGCCCACCAGGCTTCCCCATCCCTGGTATTCTCCAGGCAAGAACACTGGAGTGGGTTGCCATTTCCTTCTCCAATGCATGAAAGTGAAAAGGGAAAGTGAAGTTGCTCAGTCGTGTCCGACCCTCAGCGACCCCATGGACTGCAGCCCTCCACGCTCCTCCATCCAAGAAAGCTGAGTGCTGAAGAATTGATGCTTTTGAACTGTGGTGTTGGAGAAGACTCTTGGGAGTCCCTTGAACTGCAAGGAGATCCAACCAGTTCGTTCTGAAGGAGATCAGCCCTGGGATTTCTTTGGAGGGAGTGATGCTGAAGCTGAAACTCCAGTACTTTGGCCACCTCATGTGAAGAGTTGACTCATTGGAAAAGACTCTGATGCTGGGAGGGATTGCAGGCAGGAGTAGAAGGTGATGACAGAGGATGGATGGCTGGATGGCATCACTGACTCGATGGACATGAATCTGAGTGAACTCTAGGAGATGGTGATGGACAGGGAGGCCTGACGTGCTGGAATTCATGGGGTCGCAAAGAGTGGGACACGACTGAGCGACTGAACTGAACTGAACTGAACTGAGCTGAATGACTTTCAAATCATCAGTTCTAAGGTTTTATCAGTCTCAAAATATTTTTGGATGTCATACACCAACTTCAAGTTTGTAACTGCTTTTTTTGTGGTTAGTGATTTTACTTATATTTTAGACTTTGCTTTCTCTCTTTTATTATGTACTTATTTGGTTACATGAATATGTACAGATTGAGAGCAGATAATCATTAGAGATACATCATAAGTACATTCAATAAATTTAACTAAAATACTTCTATGACATAACATACCACAGCAGAAACTCTGCTATTCAGCTATTTTTATTTTGAAGGCTTTATACAACAGAAGATATCACTGACTTTGTCTGCCATCGAAGAGAGTAAGGATACTAGAGACTTGTTTAAATTCACTTTCTTATAATTGTTCCTCTTAAAGATGGTGCAGGTGATAGCTTTTTGTTTTTATTTGAGAAATTATGGAATTGGTAACATCTGTGCTTTTAAAAAATCTCCATATAATTTTTAAATTCCTCTGTCAAAATGATGATTTCTATGAAAGTACTGTGATGTATAATATCAATAACCTCAGATATGCAGATGACACCACCCTTATGGCAGAAAGTGAGGAGGAACTAAAAAGCCTCTTGATGAAAGTGAAAGAGGAGAGTGAAAAAGTTGGCTTAAAGCTCAACATTCAGAAAATGAAGATCATGGCATCTGGTCCCATCCCTAGCACCGAAGAATTGATGCTTTTGAACTGTGGTGTTGGAGAAGACTGTTGAGACTCCCTTGGACTGCAAGGAGGTCCAACCAGTCCATCCTAAAGGAAATCAGTCCTGGATGTTCACTGGAAGGAATGACGCTGAGGCTGAAACTCCAATACTTTGGCCACCTCATGCGAAGAGCTGACTCATTGGAAATGACCCTCTTGCTGGGAGGGATTGGAGGCAGGAGGAGAAGGGGACGACAGAGGATGAGATGGCTGGATGGCATCACCGACTCGATGGATGTGAGTTTGAGTGAACTCTGGGAGTTGGTGATGGACAGGGAGGCCTGGCTTGCTGCAATTCATGGGGTCGCAAAAAGTCGGACACAACTATGCAAATGAACTGAGCTGAACTGAACTGTGATGTATATATATACCTCTCTTGTAGTACTTCATAGTGCTTTAGCTAATATGGCGATACTCATATAAAGATCATTAACTGAATATAATTATATCTCTTCATGATATCTTCATGAGTAGAATCGAGTCATCTTACTTTCTAACAGAGCTTACATTGTCATCACTGTACACTCATGCTTCTCAGACTAACAGGCAAGAGGCTGACTCACAGTCCTACCCTCCAGAATTTCTGACTGAATCAGTCTGGGCTGGAGCCTGAGAGTGTGCATTGCTAGCAGTCCCCAGGTGAAGTCAATGCTGCTCTTCAGGGAATCACATCCTGAGAACCACCCACTGTCTTTGGCAAAGAGCCAGAGTCCAGGTTCTCCCCTCCCCTCCCTAAGAGAGGCTTTGTCATTGTTCTTTCTTCCCTCTTCTAATTAAACCATCAGAAGTGATGAAATGTACTAGTAGTCAGCTGAGAAATAAATAAAGAGGAGACTCACCTAATTTATACTAAATATTAGGCCAACTATTTGGGGAGGGGCACATCAATGAGTACATCTTAACCCAAACCTTAGCGTGTGGTGGGGGAATACAGAAGTGATGCGTGTTGATAGGTATAATATGCTGTAGAACGTAGCAGACATTGAAAAGAAAGGCAAGGGATTATGAGAGCGGGAGCAGCTAGAGAGCAGTGATTATTAAGGGAATCTTCAAGCCCTTTTAGAGGAAACGGTAGATTTTTTTTTTTTTTTTTAATGAGGGGAGAAGTTGTTGTTGTTCTGGACTAGAAGAGAGGAGAAAAATTATAAACAAAATTTTTAGTACATGTTTTGAAATGAATAGGACAGTGAAGCAGAATAGCAAAATATATTGCTCTCTTATGAATGGCATGGATGGCCATCTTAATCATTTTTATTAGGGTAAAAAAAAGTATTACATGAGTCTGCTGAACAAATATTGAATGATTTAATCAGTAGTTTATAGAAGGGGCTAATTCCCCAATTCTGAGTTTGGGTATTTTTCATCCTGTATAAGTATTATTTCTTTCTGAAAACAATTTTGAGCAGAGTGCTTTATTTTCTTCAATAGTTTTATGTACGTGTGTTGTTCTTCTTTGGTTCAGACCTTAGAAAAAAGTCAAGAAACACTTTTGAAAGGAGAAGGCATTGTGACAAGAGAAAGAGAATGCGCAACGCAAGGAAACATGTATGATTACTTGACAGGAAGCTTTCATCTGGGCTCAGAACTGAGCCGGCTCACGCACCTGTTTTTGTAATCACTTCCCTCAGGTTTCAGGCATCATTCATACGATGACAACTTCCATGCTTATATGGAGCCAATAGGGTAAATTCTTTACAATATCAATTATATCCAGCCTAATGGCTCTACTGTCTAAGACTATCTTTGTAAAATCTTATTTATTCATTCATTCAAATAGACGTGGACAAAACGTAGTCTTTACAAAATTTGCAGCCTGGTGGGTGAGGTACATTAAATAAGCAAATACTCTGGCTTCTCTTCAGATCAACGATAATAAGCAAATTTATCCGTGAAGACATAATTAAAAATGTTAAATCCCATAGAGGAAGAAACTAAATTATGGTCTTATGAGTGAGAACAACAATGGGAGAAAATTCAGCTTGCTGTAAAGGGAGTTCAAAGCAGAAAATAGGATATAAGGGAAAGTCCTGGGGTAAATTGTTGGCTAGGAAATGAAATTAGGGTCACTGGGCAAATTGCCTGCTGGGAAATAAATAAGGCCACGGTGACTGAGGCGTAGTAGTGACAGGAGAATGTGGTATGAAGTGAGATGGGAGATCAGCAGGGCTGTTCCCAAAAGGCCTTGTGGTTTGTTTGGTCTGTCAGTTGTGTGGTGCTGATGAGCTCTTAAGCATCTTTTCAGTTTCAGTCTTTTGTTATACACCAGTATGATGTGCACTGGGCTTCCCTTGTGGCTCAGTGGTAAAGAATTCACCTGCCAATGCATGAGATGCAAATTTGATCCCTGGGTCGGGAAGATCCCCTGAAGAAGGAAATGGCCACCACTCCAGTATCCTTGCCAGTGGGCAATAGTCAAAGGGTCGCCCAAAGGTCGGATACAAATTAGCAGCTAAACAACAACAATGATGTACATTAGCATTCTTTACACACTCAAGGAGTAGCAAGTGGAAAATGTGTGTTAAGAAGAGAGGACATGTGTGGCTGCAAATGCAGAAGTTTGTGTATGCCATTGTCACTTTGTTGCTGTTCAGTTGCGAAGTTGTGTCCAACTCTTTGCGACTCCATGACTACAGCATGCCAGGCTTCCCTGTCCTTCACTGTCTTCTGGACTTTGCTCAAACACATGTCCACTGAGTTGGCGATGCCATCCAACCATCTCATGCTCTGTTGCTTCTTCTCCTCCTGTCTTCAATCTTTCCCAGCATCAGGGTCTTTTCCAATGAGTCAGCTCTTCCCATCAGGTGACCAAAGTATTGAAACTTCAGCCTCAGCATCAGTCCTTCAAGTGAATATTCAGGGTTAACTCCCCAGTTATTAATGCTATCATCTGATGATGAANCTTCTCCTCCTGTCTTCAATCTTTCCCAGCATCAGGGTCTTTTCCAATGAGTCAGCTCTTCCCATCAGGTGACCAAAGTATTGAAACTTCAGCCTCAGCATCAGTCCTTCAAGTGAATATTCAGGGTTAACTCCCCAGTTATTAATGCTATCATCTGATGATGAAGAAGAGTTGCAATTAATTTAAACTTTTTCAAAACAGATCAGCTTTTCCCTTTAGTGGACTTTGAAAAACTAATATGGATTTTTTTTTGCTACCATCAAAGTTACCATCTCAGAAAAAAAAAGTTTATCGATATCCAAATAAAATATTGGATTGGGCAAAATGTATAATATGAATATAGTATTGTGCTTAAAGATGTGGATTTTGCTCATACCTAGATTCAAATTCTCACTCTGCCACTTTCTAGTTTGAGCATTTGGGCAGAGATCTCTTCTCTGTGAATCTCCTTTCCTAATCTACAAAATGGGAGGAGTGATATCTGCCTCACAGGACTGTGGAAGGATTAAATGAGGTATGTAGATATCTTAAAGGGCTTCCCAGGTGGCTCAGTGGTAAAGAATCCACCTGTCAATACAGAAGACGCAAGAGATGCAGATTTGATCCTTGGGTCAGAAAGATCCCCTAGAGGAGGAAATGGCAACCCACTCCAATATGCTTTCCTGGAAAATTCCATGGACAGAGGAGCTTGGTGGTGTACAGTCCATGGAGTAAAAAAAAGAGTTGATCACAACTGAATGAGCAAAAAGATGTCTTAGCCAGGAAGCTCTTGGAAACAAAATGTAAGTCAAAGATTAAACTACTGCTGCTGCTGCTACTGCTAAGTCGCTTCAGTCGTGTCCGACTCTGTGTGACCCCAGAGACGGCAGCCCACCAGGCTCCCCTGTCCTTAGGATTCTCCAGGCAAGAACACTGGAGTGGTTTGCCATTTCCTTCTTCAATGCACGAAAGTGAAAAGTGAAAGTGAAGTTGCTCAGTCGTGTCCGACTCTTCATGACCCCATGGACTGCAGCCTACCAGGCTCCTCCATCCATGGGATTTTCCAGGCAAGGGTACTGGAGTGGGGTGCCATTGCCTTCTCCCAAAGATTAAACTACTGGTCCTTTATTTGGGTGGTTCTAGTCCAGGGCAGTGAGGGTGAGGAAAGGGAGAGTGAAGTGTTTTAGAAAGAGTGTAGTGTCTCAGAAACAGACTGTGAGACAGTGATTTGGCTCATAAGTGTTGTTGGGGGGCATTTGGGGAACAACATTTTGAAGGGAGTGGAAGAGGAAAGCAGAGGGAGAAGCTGGCCTGCATCAGAAGTCTCCATCAATCTCAGGAAGCTCTGGGATTCAGATGGGCCTTGAAGGTAGTGCCAGATTGACACAGAGGCCTCTGTATTCCTTCTGTCACCAACTATTGGGTGCAAGCTGTGGTAGAGGGTGGCTAAACCTGGGATGGGGCAGCTGCTTTTCTCCAGTGGAATGTATTTAGCTCAAGCTGTCTGCCACTAACACTTAGGGTAGCTGTATTGGGTGCTTTGGTCCTTTAGTGAGGACCAAAAGGAAGATCACAGGATGACTCCTTCAGTCCCAGACCACTGCTTCACATCACATCCCCGAGTGACTCAACCCAGCACAACAGGTGTGCCTGCTGTTTTCAGCCAGACAGGAGTTCTCCCAGTTTGCGAGGAGACCTCTTAAAGCAGTACATGAAAGGCAGAAAAAAGGGGGAAATTTCTGTGCATGAATCTTCTCTGTCCCTCGCTTCCCACTGTTCAAGGTTTGTCCCATGCTTCCTGCCTTGTAGGAAGCCAGACTCTGTGCTCTGCCTCACGGAATTTTATCCATAAGGTGCACACTAGTGTGGAGAGAGAAAGGAGGAGCTCACTGAAGAGATTTTTAAAAGCATAAAAGATTCCTATTCCATGGAGTAGATAAAGCATGTAGCCTGGTACCCCGATTACAGGAAACATTCTCTAATGTAACACCTTACTGTGTGCTAGTCATTACTTTGAGCACTTTAACAGAGATTAATCAATTTCATCATCACAATAGCTTGATAGAGAAGATCCTGAGACTGATAATATATTTGCATTTTACAGATGAGGATATTAAGGCTCAAAGATTAAACAGCTAGTAAGTAGCCTGGGAGAAATTTTATAACCAGGTGTCATTTCCGAGTCTGTGCTGGTTAACTGCTCTGCTATATTGCCTCCAAGTGGCTATTACTATTTTTATTATTATTATCATGTTAGACTATGTAAATATTTTATCATTATAGATATCATTAACAAAAGGTATTAAAATATGTAAAGCTTTAGATAGTTTCAGTAATTTTTGCCTTTATTTTTACAAATATCTCAAAATGTTTGTACATATAAAAACTGGTGCAGAAAGTCTTGGGACTTATCCAAGTTTCATTAACTATACAGTAGTAAACAAGATCATAAGATGAAAGAAAATATGTGTGGTTCATTCAATAAAAATATCTCCTGTATAGTATTTCTTGTATTAGGACGACTACAATCAAATATAAGGTTAGAGGCTCTGCAAATCTAGGCATTCTAATTCCATTTCTGCCATTAACTGGTTTGTTATTCAGATTGGCTCACTTCACCTCTTTATGTATTTCCATATTTGAACAACAGGGCAATTAGTTATACCTATCCCATATATATCACAGGATTTTTTTTTCAGATAGAAATTAGACTATATACCTGAAATGTAAAAATATATTCATAACAGTCTGAAGCTATACGGAAAAAATTGTAATTGTTTAAAAAGCATTTTAAAAACTGCTGGATTGAAAAAATAAGTGAATTTTATATTTTTGTAGGAACCCTAGTTACAGTGGTTTCTAGCTTTTGATCTTTAATGGGATCATAATTTTCTACTGCATCGTTTACACTGAGCCATATCTTCATCTCTATTGCTATAACAAAAAATCTGTATATCAAGGATAAATGATTTATTCAGCTCTTCCTACTTATTTAACAAAGAATATTTAACATGAATATAATGGAGGTTTTCGATACGACTGTACTTGTTCAAGTAGAGCAATAAATCAGCATAAGATTGATTTTTTAAGTAATTGTATGAATTTATTAATTAATTTTGTGATTTGAGATTATCCTCAATTACTTTTTCTAGGATTTTTCAAATTTCTTGGTTTTTTTTTGTAGGGTTTTCCAGCTCCTTCTGGATTTACTCTGTGTTTATATACTGGAAACTAACATTCTCTTCCATTCTTCTCAGTTTTAACTCTCCTTGTCAAGCTTCTTGAGTATACACAGATTGTTTTAATTTTATGTTTCCATAACCTGAAGATGAACTGTTTTTACTTCATTAAATAATTTCCACTGCTATTTTTTATCCAAGTCCTATTTACTTCTTTGTACCTTACCTGTTTGTGTATGTGTTCAATTTTATTGGGCCTTTTTTTTTTTTTTAATGTTAGATCTCTTCATATTCATTAAATTACTTACAGAACACAGACTTCTTTATGGATGTGTTTTTTAATTTTTGTGATCATTCAGAATATTGCTGTGCTTATCTTTGGGGTAACATAAAATTGGATCATGCGTATTTGAGTATCCTAATAGTGGCAGTTCATTGGCTATTTTAAATTCTCTTAAAGACTTATAAGAGGAATTATAGAAGAAATATTTATTTTTAACATAATATCAAAAGTAAAGATGAAAATTAATGATGTGCTCATTTTTTTATGTAACACCTGATTGTTATTTTTCCTGGTAAAAATTCTCAGTTATTCATATGTAACTGCCTTGAAATGTGTACTTAAGGACAAAGAAAGGTCACCAATCCCTCTAACTCCTGGTTCTTTGTCAAAAATGGACACAGTTAATGAGGTTTGTTTGGTACAGAACAAATTCTCAGACACAGATAGAGATCCTTTCAATGGAAACAAATTTGTTTGGCTTTTCCAGGTTACTTAGCGATTAATAATAGCCTTGAGATGCAGGTCAGAAAGGTCATTGTACCAGCTTGCCAGCACAATCTAAATGTGCAGCCAGCCTCGCTCTATGGGTACAGAAGCCCCCAAAATACTATGCATAAAGTAAAACAGGCTATTTTCTGACTCCTTTTTTCATATTAATAAGCAATTTTCAAGAGAAGGGTGGCAAAATGAGGGCCATGCCACTCCAAGTAATTCATTTATTTTGCAATTTAATCTTATGTTGGAAAAAATAGCTCTGCTGCAATAGCAGGGCATGGTGATTTTTAAACGTCAGTGTGTTTCATAAGTAACCTTGTATGAAGTATTGTATTAGTAGCCTTTAACAGAAAATTGCAACAAAAATATTTCTAGTCATTGCAGTAGGAACAGGACTCTTTTTTTTTTTTTAATTTTTGAAATTCTCCTCTCTACTTTCCCTGCTATCTTTGAGGCATGTGCCTAGATTTACTTAAAATTTTACTTATAGATCTAGACATCATGTTACATATTTTAAAAAAGTACAATTTCAAAACATTATTTTAATGTGTTAAACTTGTTCTTTGAAATGTAAAGGATTATTCTCCTATAGTTTGATATTATTATTCTATTTAGTAGGTATTTTTCAGATAGCATATTTTAAGAGCTAATTTTGTGTTTAAATTTCTTAGATACATGTATATAAATGATGAAAAGTTTCATTATTTTAATGGGATTTGCTACACTTATAATGCTGTGAACTTTTATGTACACAGTTTGACTTTTATTCTAATTATTGGTATAACTGAATAAAATGTCAGCCTTTCAAAGACAAGATAGTACATGTATTATTGTTGATAATATTTGAACTGTTTAACTGAAGTAAATTTAGACTAAATTAAGTATATGTTTAAAACTCTATCATATTTTAAAAATTAGCCCATAAGTATGTAAAATAAACAACTAGAGCTTTGTAAATACCAAATTTAAAGGAAATCAGTAGTTTAGATGTTTTCTTAAAATGGTTAATCTTCAGCCAAGGAAAATGATAGCACAGTAATTAACTTACTTTGCATTTAATATATTCCTTTAGCTACTGAACTGATTATAATATGTAGATATTTGATTTTCAAAATTTCACCACTGAAAGATCACTTAAATGCTTTTTAAGCATTGCAAAGATTCACTTAGAATGTGCTGGTAAGATCGATTACTCCACTGATTTTGATGAATGTGGAGGAAGGTTGCCCCTCAAAAACTGACTTGATTCTCATCAGTGAAAGAATTAAAAGGTTAGTGTATCTTTTGTATCACAAATAACTGCAAACTTTCACTTCAGGGAGGCCCTGGAGGAGTTTGCAGAGATGAAAGAAAGGGAAGAGAAGAAGGCAGACCTCGAAAGGGAGGAGAAAGAAAGAGATTACCAGGCTCGAAAGATGCATTACCTCCTCAGCACAAAGCAGGTTGGTCTACCTGTCCCTGACAGCTCACGGAAGCCACTGGGGCCCCCAGCCTGACAGAGATAAACTAGCAGGCTGAATGGGACATGACTTGTTGAAAAGATACTGCGAAGACACTACTTCAAGTTCAATTCTGTGCTGCTCTATAAGTGCACGCAGGCACCCCGGCTGCCCTGTGACAGCAGCTTCATGGAGGCAGCTGGGCCAGGCTGGTAGAAAGGTCCAAGTCCACCACCAGGGGCATAACATCCATTTCCAAACCCAGACTGAGTGGCTCATGTTGTGTTGTGAATTGATCAAGAACTAAGAAGTTATTAAGTTGAGGTCGCTTTCATGTTATCTCTGTGAACTGAGCAAATGTTGAGATTAAAACCATCCTTTCTAAATCCTGATGCAAGTTTTCAGGTATAGCTTTTAACCGAACTGCATGAGCAGTTGTATATTCGTATAGAGATGTACCTGTGGAATTTGGAATATTAAGATATTTCTTTTCTGATATGTGGGTAGGTTTCAGTGCCTCAGATCTCATGGTTACTAAGAAAATATACACTGCATGTAGAATATTTTGCTCACAAAGAATGAGATTGTTGTTGTTGTTTAAAAAAGCATGAATTTAGGGATTGAAAAGTGTTTTGTTACTTAAGCTTGAAGCTGTGCTTATTCAGTCATATCTGACTCTTCTGCAACCCCATGGACTGTAGCCTACCAGGTTCCTCTATCCATTGGATTTTTCAGGCAAGAATAATGGAGTGGGTTGCCATTTCCTTCTCCTGGGCATCTTCCTAATAGGGATCAAATCCGAGTCTCCAGCATCTCCTGCACTGCAGGCGGATTCTTTACTGCCGAGCCATAGGGAAAGCCGAATGGGAGCTTGAGGCTGGAAACTAGCAATTTCTTGGGTNGGAGTGGGTTGCCATTTCCTTCTCCTGGGCATCTTCCTAATAGGGATCAAATCCGAGTCTCCAGCATCTCCTGCACTGCAGGCGGATTCTTTACTGCCGAGCCATAGGGAAAGCCGAATGGGAGCTTGAGGCTGGAAACTAGCAATTTCTTGGGTTTTATTCTTTCTCCTAGACTTCAAGCCCAATTTTAGGGTTCTCGCTGAGTTGCATATGCAAATCTCTTTAGACAGGGAAAGCCAGTCCTACCCCAGTTGGAGAGAGTGAATTTAAGACTGAATGTCTTCCTTAGAGGTATCTAAGTTCAAAACCATAGTAAATACTGAGCTGGCTGTGTACATTTGGAACACAGGTCTCTTGTATCTCTGGCTTCTATTTGGTAGTCTAAATAACAATACTTTCAGTAATGATTACTATCTTAATATTTACTTTAATTTGGATAGCTGAAATGTCTTCATTTAACAGGCAAGGAAACTGAAATTCAGATAATTTTGTGACTGGCCATAGACACAAAATTAGTAGTAATAGCTCTGGTGTTCAAACTGAGGTCTTTCCGGTCTAAATACCCAAGTACTAATTTAAAGATAATTTGAAAACAAAAAAGTAAAAGTATTTTCAATTTTTATTAGAAAATCCATAGCAATGTAAACATTTTAATTGTGTGATTAGTGGGCTACATTTTAAAGATACAGAATTCCAAATCTTTTTGGCAAAACTTTTTTTTTCAAATGTTAATTACTAATGGTAATTTCGATTTTGTTGAGACTAAGGGCAGCTACCAAAATCAGATTGATTATATTCTTTGCAGCCAAAGATGGAGAAAATCTATACAGTCAGCAAAAACAAGACCGGGAGCTGACTGTGGCTCAGATCATGAGCTCCTTATTGCCAAATTCAGACTTAAATGGAAGAAAGTAGGGAAAACCACTAGACCATTCAGGTATTANTGAGTAAACTGTGGGAGTTGGACAGGAAGGCCTGGTGTGCTGCAGTCCATAGGGTCTCAAAGAGTCAGACATGACTGAGCAACTGAACTGAACTGAAAGACCACTTTTCTGCAAATTTGAAATGTATGTCTTAGACGTGGTAGAGCCTCCACCATCCTAAGTGCCTGAGTCACTGCAGTTTAATCATGTTACATATTCAAGAAATAAATTTCTCTAATTTGGAGCTATTAAATATTCGGCATCTATGTATCACAAGTATTGGTGTACCTTAACTAACACATGTATGTATCATAATACCAAGAGCTAAATGTAAACTGCTATGGAATGAATGTTTCTATTCCCCCAGATTAATAATATTGAAATCTTAACACCCATGTGATGGTATTAGGGATGGAACATGTGGGAAGTGATTAGGTCATGAGGGAGGAGCCCTCATGAATAAGATGAGTGTGCTTATGAGAGAGGAAACTAGCTCCCTAGTGCTCTTCACTTTAGGACACACAGCGGCCTTCACCAGATACTGAATCTGCTGTCCCTTGAACTTGGACTTCACAGCCCCCAGAACTGTGAAAAACAAATGTTTGTTATTTAAAATGTCCAGTCTATGGTAATTTGTCACAGCAGACTGAACAGACTAAGACCTAAGCTAAATGAATGATCTTTTCAGCCAGTGTTTTACATTCCCATAATTCCAAGACCAGGAATAGTACCTGGTATTAACAATTAAAAGGCATTCAATAAATTTTGATATTTGTTAAACATGTATGTGTTACTTTTTGAGAATAGAACTCGGGTGAGAAGAATAGAGGGATGGGAAGGTGAGGGACAGGAGGCTTCTTTTTTTCTCCACATACTTCTACAGAGTTTAATTTTACAAACCAGCATATATTAATTTTATTATAAAAAATTTAAAAATAGGTCAAAGATAGTGAATATATGCCTCATCTCGTAAAGAATCACATCACAGAGGTCAAAGGCCCTGCTCTTGAGAGATAGAATACCTTGCTGGTTGGATTACTGGCCTGACCCGCTTAGCAGTTATTAGGGCTCTGGAGGAACTGAAACCATTTACCTCAGCTAGGGACTTGAACCCACGTGGCTGGGACTCAGACCCAGCCAAAACCCTGCCTGGGACTTGAGCCCACCTGGCTGGGATTGAACCCAGGCAAAACCCACAGTACCTGGTTTTAGGACATAAGGAAGCTCAGGTTCTTGATGTCTCATCACAGAAAGAATTCAGTGAGAGACAAAGTGATAGGTAAGAGGTGGCTTTATTCAGATTCAGAGAGAAGCACACTCCATGGGCAGAGTGTGGGCCATCACAGAGGGCGAGTGGGGCCTGCAGTTTGTGGCGTCACAGTACCTGGTTTTAGGACATAAGGAAGCTCAGGTTCTTGATGTCTCATCACAGAAAGAATTCAGTGAGAGACAAAGTGATAGGTAAGAGGTGGCTTTATTCAGATTCAGAGAGAAGCACACTCCATGGGCAGAGTGTGGGCCATCACAGAGGGCGAGTGGGGCCTGCAGTTTGTGGCGTGACTAGTTTTTACAAGCTGGGTAATTTCATATGCTAATGAGTGGGAGGATCATTCCAAAGATTTGGGGAAGACTTACAGGGTTGGGGCCACTGCCCACTGTTGGCCTTCTACCAGTGAAGTGCCATGGCGCCTCTCGGTTTGTCATTTCACTTGCTGATTGAGGATCAAGGTCTAGTCTTGTCTGCAGCCCTGGCCCCATTTGATTCTACTTGGTTTATGTGTTGTCCTTGGACTATGTCATTCTTTCAAAAGTTGTGCCCTGCCCCTTTCCTTTCTGTTACAAAATCACCATTGTGATGATCACTTTTTGTTAAGTTTGATCTCAGTGGCATAACTGGTAGAGGTGTCTGCTGCTCTAGCTCTGCCCCTGTGTGGATATATTGGAGTTAATCACCTCCAAGCTTCCATGCAAACCTCCCCATCTCTCCTACAACTCCACAGGAAGGCATGATCTAAAAGGGAAACCTGTAGGTACCTATTCTGTGAAGCTTAGCATCAAAAGAAAGGGCACTCAGATGACTGACATTTTATTTGTTCATATTTCTATGGTCATATCTACTGAACATCAAGTAACTATTCAAAAGCTGAAAAGTCCCCTGTGGCTTTCTGCATGGTGCCAAGTCTGCTATTATATTTGTAATTTTCTGGATTGATAAATATTTTTGGTCATGCAGAGACACAATTGATAGTAATATTTGCTCCGTGCAACTAAAAAATTTTCATAACTATTACATTTAAGGGAGAAGGCAATGGCACCCCACTCCAGTACTCTTGCCTGGAAAATCCCATCGATGGAGGAGCCTGGAAGGCTGCAGTCCATGGGGTCGCTGAGGGTTNACTAAAAAATTTTCATAACTATTACATTTAAGGGAGAAGGCAATGGCACCCCACTCCAGTACTCTTGCCTGGAAAATCCCATCGATGGAGGAGCCTGGAAGGCTGCAGTCCATGGGGTCGCTGAGGGTTGGACACGACTGAGCGACTTCAGTTTCACTTTTCACTTTCATGCACTGGAGAAGGAAATGGCAACCCACTCCAGTGTTCTTACCTGGAGAATCCCAAGGATGGGGGAGCCTGGTGGGCTGCCGTCTCTGGGGTTGCACAGAGTCGGACACGACTGAAGCGACTTAGCGGCAGCAGCAGTAGCATTACATTTAAACAAGTGCTGGAATATGAATCCGAAGATTAAATATCTGCCACTTAAACACTGTATGATCTTTGGGTAAGAGTTGTCTGAAATCCCTGCTTAGCCTAAGGGAAGCTTTAAATCCTCTCTTAGTCTTCTTTGCATCTATATCTGTTATGACAGTGATTAAATAACTAGAAAACCTTTGAAAAAAATTTAAATGCTGTAACAGTATATTGGTCAGGAAGCTTTCCTGGAGGAGGGTATGACAACCCACTCCAGTATTCGTGCCTGGAGAATCCCATGGACAGAGGGACCTGGCGGACTGCAGACCATAGTGTTGTGAAGAGTCAGACACAACTAAAATAACTTAGCACGTATAACAGTATATCATTAAGAATCCTCAGCCTGATTGAAAATTAAAAACACTATGTGTAACTCCTTTTGTATTATAATAACAATATCCTAAACTAGAATTTAAACTCAGGAAAGAAGGTCAATACTTCCCTGGCTCCCCATTTTTGTCTCTAAAGCCCAGCGCAGTGCTTGGTACATACAGACTGTATTGGTGGCGAGCGCCCCAGAGAAGCAGACCCATGATGAGTGGTGTATAATAAAGGTACTCATTGTCTGCATCAGATGTGGAGCCTGAAGCTGCAATAGGTAAGCTGGAACGGCAGTTGAGAAGAACAGCAAGAAGGAAAGCAGGGGAGAGAGGATAAACAGGAGCTCGCGTCTGTCTTTCATCACCTGCAGCCTCAGTGATGCAGGTCATCTGCAGGAGAAGCCAAGGCCATCTACATGATGCCACATGTGCCCTCACCCAGGGAACAGAGTCGCTGCAGAAGATGACCCAGCTAGAGCTGGAGGGGCTGCAGAGCCAGGTGCAGCCCACCTGGCCACCAAGGTAAGCCAGCAGGTCTGTGACAACATTCACAGGCTGCCACAGCGCCTGGCACCCTGCACCAAGCTTCAGAGCAGGAAGACAAAAAAATGGCTGTGCTTCTTTTTCGTCTTCCAAATATCATGCGAATTTCTCTCATGGACAAGTTTAACCCTGAAACACACATGCAAGAGAATGCTGGAAACTAGTTTCAGTTTAGTAAAGCTGACATAGTACCAAGTACCCATATATTAAGTGCCTATATATTAAGTATAGACACGTAATAACTTTTTCTTAAATAAACTTAATATATTTCATCATATAATTATAGTGAAAAAAAATCCTCTTCAGGGGATCTTTCTGACCCAGGGATCAAACCCAGGTCTCCCGCATGGTGGGTAGATTCTTTACTGTTTGAGCTACCCAGGAAGCCTGCAATGGTATGGTTATAACCAACACTTAAAGTTCAGCCCCTGAGACCAGGAGCCTTTTCCTACTGTTCTGCCCTGTTGGCATCTTCCGGACTGAAGGAAAGACCCCTTGAGGAGGAATTAGTCTGTGTAACACTTGGCAGAGGTGGTCAGATGGACACAGAATGGAGACACTGGAAAATTTAGTAAGTTTCAAAATACTCCCCAAACTAAAAACAGAGAGCTTTTAAAAAGGTTTTACACTGGCCGTCTCAGCAGGGAGTCAGGATATATAGACTTGGGTGTAAAGATCCTGGTGTAAAGAACTGACTCTACCATGTCCCAAGCTTCATCAACTCATCTCTGTTCTTGTTTATTTCTTCCTATTTTTCTGTACAGATTAACAACAAAGTCCTCAGAATGGAAACAATTCTATTGGTTTTACTTGAAGGAGGAAAAAAGGGCTGGGAGCAATCAATCAACCAACCAGCCAATCTTTCATTCAATCTAGTATGTCTTATTCCTTTTCATCATATTTTATTTTTTGATTTACATACAATTTATGGTAAATAAACTTTTAACGTATTCTTTCATATCTTAACATGACTTTTCATTGCATGGAGAGTAGTCAAACAAGAAAAGCAGTTAGCAGAAAAGACTAAATATACTTACTTAACTCATCAAAGTAGGTCACCATCATAAATTCTGTACTTATTTTCAACATTCATAATATTTTTATCACAATTAATTGGTTTCAGTTAAAAAATATACTTTTAACCTACTATATACATGAAAATGTATCAGCCCAGAAAGTGAAACATTTAATTTATGAAACGAACATTATTGAGCCCCTACTGTGTGTAGACATGTGTTAGATGCTGTGACATCATTGCATGCTCACAAAAGCCCTGAGAGATAGATATTTCTATTTCCATGTTTTAGGTGAAAAGCACTGTTATAATAGATCCCCAATGCTTTGCCCAAGAACACTTAAGTGGGCAAATTAGAGTTTGTACTTATCTCTGTCTGATTCTAAAATGCATATTTCTTCCACTAAACCACATTGCTTTAGTGAAAAAGAAATTTATAAATATACAAGCACAGCTGCTGCTGCTGCTAAGTCGCTTCAGTCATGTCCGACTCTGTGCGACCCCAGAGACAGCAGCCCACCAGGCTCCCCTGTCCCTGGGATTCTCCAGGCAAGAACACTGGAGTGGGTTGCCATTTCCTTCTCCAATGCATGAAAGTGAAAAGTGAAACTGAAGTCGCTCAGTCATGTCCGACTCTTAGCGACCCCATGGACTGCAGCCTACCAGGCTCCTCCATCCATGGGATTTTCCAGGCAAGAGTACTGGAGTGGGGTACCATGTGACATTTATCTATGCAATACATAGTCCTGTTAAGATTCAGTATCCGTGATTCTATTACACATGAGAACGGTTGCAGTTTCCAAAATCGAGATTTCTAAATTGCTTATTCCCAAATTCCATGCAAGATTGTCTGTCGGATATGTGAATAAACCTTCACTGACAAACAATTATTTTTCTAGTGTCTTTAGAGAAAATAGCCTTCTCTTACTGTGAATGTAAGTTGCTTATTGAAAGAAACTGAAAAGACACCAAGGAAGCCTCTCAAGACCTGCTGTAAGTTTTTGAAAATGACATTTTCCTTCTTTGTAATTTTTATTTCCTGTCTGCCACAAGACATTCGGGCAAGAGGGCTTCAACACTACTCTGCCTTTTCCTTTGTCCCTGACAGCAGCCAGGTTTACAGAAACCCCTCAGAAATATGCAGCCTGTGGAGTCTAATTATCTAGTCAAACTCATCCCAGGAGGAGCTCAGGCACCACCCTGACAGGGCTCTCTGCCTGATCATTACCTTCTTTCCTCTTCCCAGCTCTTCTACAGCCTAAGAAATATCACAAAGCCTGTCTTAGAAACAAAATTTTGAAAGGCATTTGACTTTGGAATCCTATTTAAAAATCAGTATCGCACTCGAAACCTAAAAGACAAGCTGGTCTTTCTGATGGACCTAATAGAAGAGATGGGCTTCCCTGGTGACTTAGATGGTAAAGAATCCACCTGCAATGCAGGAGACCCAGGTTCAATCCCTGGGTCAGTAAGATCCCTTGGAGAAGGGAATGGCTACCCATTCCAGTAGTCTTTCCTGGAAAATTCCATGAACAGAGAAGCCTGGCTGGCCACAGTCCACGGGGTTGCAAAGAGTCAGACACAACCTAGTAACCAAGCACACAGTATAAGAGACATAATATTTGGGATAGTCATATGCTGGTGACTAAGGCATCTTCTGGTGCTATTGATATGTCTGTTAGATTCTCTCGTTTGGAAAGACAGTTATCACCCGCCAAGGAGTCTACGAGTGAAGGCATTCTTATCATCTGCCAGCTTAGACAAACAGTGTCATAAGAAGCCCCCAGAGTACAAATGGGCTACATTCCAGATTAACAAGTCAGGCTCTAACAAATTTTCTGTTAAAAGCCATTATCAATGTCACTCTCCTCAGCTTGGCCCACAGACTTCATATAAAATATAACTGAAAAAGTGAAAGTGTTAGTCACTCAGGCATGTCTCTTTGCCACCCCATGGACTGTAGCCTACCAGGCTCCTCTGTCCATGGATTTCCCCAAGGAAGAATATTGGAGTGGATTGCCATTTCCTTCTCCAGGGGATCTTCCCAACCCAGGGATCAAATCTGTGTCACCTGCACCTCCTACATTGGCAGGTGGATTCTTTACTACTGAGACACCTATGTGCAAAGCAAGAGATGGAAAGAGTAGGAAGAGAAGGGAATGGTCTGATTCAGCAATAGTATAGAATTTACCCTCCCTTTCCCCCACATCAGGCTTCCCTTGTGGCTCAGCTGGTAAAGCATCCACCTGCAATGAGGGAGACCTGGGTTCAGTCACTGGGTTCACTGGGCTGGGAAGATCCCCTGGAGAAGGGAAAGGCTACCCACTCCAGGATTCTAGCCTGGAGAATCCCATGGACCATATAGTCTGTGGAGTCACAAAGAGTCGGACACGACTGAATGTCTTTCACTTTCTCTTGTCCCCCCACATCGGTCTTGCCCTCTCCCCTGGTCTCTGATGTGACCAGCTTCTGTTGGGAAGATCCCCTGGAGAAGGGAAAGGCTACCCACTCCAGGATTCTAGCCTGGAGAATCCCATGGACCATATAGTCTGTGGAGTCACAAAGAGTCGGACACGACTGAATGTCTTTCACTTTCTCTTGTCCCCCCACATCGGTCTTGCCCTCTCCCCTGGTCTCTGATGTGACCAGCTTCTGGACAATGATAAGGAAATAGTGTCATGAGAAAGAAATAGCAGCATCAGGGCAAAGTTTGGGGACCCAGGGAATGCTCAGTGAGTCTTCTTAAATCTTAGTGTCCAAAGGAGTCCCCCAGGATGCTTATCAAAAGTACACCCCCAGTTCATCAGCTGTGGAACACAAGCAGCCCAGGTGATTCTGAAACAGGTCACGCTTTGAGGAACAGCTTTTTCTAAATATAGAAAGGAAGGAAATAAACTAGCCTTACATAAATGCCAGCCCTTGGTAATCTGAACAAGCACAACATGAACTCTCTCTCATAACATGAAGGATAAATAAAAGTCTGCTCTACTTTTATGTCCAACGTCCCCTCTACGATGTGTTCAGTGAGGAAGGCTTTCCTTGCTGAAAATGAACCCCTTGATGGTTCATTTTTCTCATTCCCAGGAAGCTTCCCCCCTAAACACACACCCACAGATTTGTGAACCTCGCCTTGGCTGACCTTGCTCCTCAAACTCCGGCGTGTCTACATATCACCTGGAGATCTTGTTAATACGTGGGTGATTTGATAAGTCAGAGTGGGGCCTGAATTTTAGCACTTCTAACAAGCTCCCACGGAGAAGGCAATGGCACCCCACTCCGGTACTCTTGCCTGGAAACTCCCATGGACGGAGGAGCCTGGTGGGCTGCAGTCCATGGGGTTGCTGAGAGTTGGAACCGACTGAGTGACTTCACTTTCACTTTTCACTTTCATGCACTGGAGAAGGAAATGGCAACCCACTCCAGTGTTCTTGCCTGGAGAATCCCAGGGATGGGAGAGCCTGGTGGGCTGCCGTCTATGGGGTCGCACAGAGTCGGACACGACTGAAGCGACTTAGCAGCAGCAGAAGCAGCAGCAACAAGCTCCCATGGAGTGCTACTGCTGCTGCTCCAGGGACCACACTCTGAGCAGCAAGAAGTGGAGGGCAGAGAGCCAGGGTCTTCGCTGCTGTGCACGGGCTTCCTCTGGCTGTTGTGAGCAGGGCTTTCTTGCGACGGCTTCTCTTATTGCAGAGAATGGGCTCCAGAGCGCTCAGCTTAGTAGTTGTGGCACACGGGTTAGTTGTTCCATGGCATGTGGAATCTTCCCAGACCAGGGATTAAACCTGTGTCCTCTGCATTGGCAGGCAGATTCTTATCCACTGCTCCACCGGGAAGTTCCAATAATGTTATTTGTTTGGTTTTTTTTTAAAGCAAAGAGATAATCAATACAGAATTGAGGATAGTGATTACCTCTGATTGGGTCACAGATTTAGCTCCAGTGACTTTGAAAATGTTCTAGCTATAATGTGGCAGGTTCACTAAGTGCTTGTATTATTATTGTGCATTTGAAGAGATTCAAAACACACAACCCCCAAATATGCTGCTTTGGCATACTGATTATTTTGATTTAGAGGAAACTGAAAAAGAGCAGATGTAAGAAGGGCGCTTTGACCTTCCTTTTTCTTTCCCAGTAGCAGCATATGAAATTCCCATATGAAGGATGCTGTCCCTACACCAGGAGGAAAGAGAAGAGAAATCAAGGCCAAGGGAAATGGGTACAAACAGACCTTGTTAAAATAATTCATATCTTCTTTTAGTCTCCCCAGATTTTGTAGTTACTTTTCCACAATCACCACTCTTTGTTCATTCAACCTAGTATATAAGCACTTAGGCCCAGCCACATCTCGGAGTCTTCATTTTCCTGTGGCGACACCCTGCACATGTAAAATGTGATGGAATGTGTATGCTTTCCTCCTGTTAATCTGTCTCATGTCAGTCCCAGCTGGAAACCAAAAGAATGTAAAGGAGAAAATTTACCTCCCTTATACATTATGACCTATATTTTAAGATTTATTTTTATCTGTTTAGTGTTACGTGATAAAAAGGAATTTCAGGTATGTAAGTGTATGTTACTGATTGCTATGTAACAAATCACCCTAAACAGTGATCTAGTCTCACTGCCTATTTTGTCAATTTACTCGGAAGTGCCTCTGCCCCTTGTGATGCTGGCGGAGTCACTCAGGTAACCACCAGCAGGTGGAGCTGCTGGGCTGGAACTCCAAGAAGCCCTTCCTCCTATGTAGGGGTTGGTTGTGGTGCTGGCTCTTGATGGGGCGTTTTGGTTCTCCTTCACATGCCTTTTCTTTCTGCATGGTTCTTTCACATGCTTTTTCTTTCCAAGACAGAAAAGGCAGAAGCTACCTTGCTGTAAAGGGTGAAGCCCAGAACAGGCCATGCAGCATTTCTGCCCCTAAACCTATTGGTTGAAGCCTGCACAAAGCCAGTCAAGATTCAGGGGAAGGCAAATATAACCCACCTCTTGATGGAAAAAGTAGCCTGTGCATAGATAAAGGGAAGATTTGTTGGCAGCTGTCTTTGAAGAGTATCTGCCACAGTAAGCCATGGACTGTCTTTCTTATAAAAGAAAGGATGGTGATCTGAGTTATACAAACTGATCTATAGACAGGAGTCTGACCTTAAGGGAATTTGACCAAGTCAGCCTGTCCTTACTTACAAGTATTTTGATTAGGTATAAGTTTTCATATGCTAACATCAACAAAGAAAGGTTATATGGTAAATAAAATGGTCTTAGTTCACAGAGGAACAAATCTGTGTAAAGATGGGTTTTGGTGCCATCAAATTATCTATATCTAGCAAAGTTTTGTTGTCGTTTAGTTGCTGAGTCTTGTCCGTCTCTCTGCTGCCCCGTGGACGGAGGCATGCCAGGTTCCTCTGGCCTCTACTGCCTCCCGAGTTTGCTAAGATTCAAGTCCATTGAGTCACTGATGCTATCTAACCATCTTATCCTCTGTCACTCCCCCTTCTCCTTTTGCCTTCATTCTTTTCTAGCATCTGGGTCTTTCCAAAGAGTTGGCTTTGCACAAACCTAGTAAACTAAACACTTTCAAAACTAAATATTTGTAAGGAGGGACACTTGACTCCAAAACTTTTTGCAAAAAATGAAAATTCAACAATAGTTCATTCGACTGGTGCCAACTTAAGAAAGTAAGGGAAAATTCAATGTTCCTTTACCCTAAATGGGCATCTTCCTTCTCCTACCCTATTTCTGTGAGTAGAATTATTCTTCCTCAATCAGCAAAGCTCAAATTTTTTTAATGTAGTGGTCACTGTTCTTCTTTCTCCTATCAATTTTTCCTTCAAAGTATTTCTCATTTTCACCCTTCCTCTTTGGGACTCTATCAACAATATAGCCCAGATTTTTATAGCATTTAAATAAGCTAACTACAACCTCCTTCTGTCTCTGATTTCATGCCAATCTTAACCTAGGACGCTTGAACAAGGTCATTCCAAAAAGGCTTCTTCCTGTTTCCCTGGTCCCAGTCAAAAATTTCATTGACTCTTACTTCTCTTCACTGCCCTTGGTGGTGGCTGGGGAAACGGTTTTCACAATTCACTAAGAGATTTTTTTTTTTTTTTCCAAAAATACCTCTCTTTGGAGATTCTAAGTACACGACTGCTCTCTGCCTGCTCGCTCATCATTCTCCCCCACACGTACTCAAGAAAAGAATAAGAATTACTAGTAGGAGCGGATCACATTCTTTATGTGTAGAGGAGNTTTCACAATTCACTAAGATTTTTTTTTTTTTTCCAAAAATACCTCTCTTTGGAGATTCTAAGTACACGACTGCTCTCTGCCTGCTCGCTCATCATTCTCCCCCACACGTACTCAAGAAAAGAATAAGAATTACTAGTAGGAGCGGATCACATTCTTTATGTGTAGAGGAGGGGGAAAAGTTGAGAACCACTGGACCATAAGTTAAAGTCCAAATTCCTTGTCAAGTCCTTGAATTCATACAACTATTTATCTTCTTAATATTTTTCCCACTACCTTTGGCTGAAAACCAATTGTTGCTAGAAAAAAATTAAAACTGGAACCTTGGTCCCCATTGTCACAAAGCTTACCGAGTAATAGGAGAGAAAAGCAGTAAACAAATGAGCTCATTGTGTTAAGGGAAGGACCAGAGAACTGAAGGCGGGGAGAGGAGGCAGGCTGCTGGTTGCAGAGCTGACCAGAGCATCCTCGGTCGTCCGGCATTAAGAAGGAGAGCGTCTCCACCAGAGTGATGTCAACCCGCCTCCTCTCTATGGAAAGAGCATCCAGGCAACTGCTGATTCTCTTATTCTTGGGCTCACCTCATCCAAACAAGGGTGTGGGCTAGGAAGCCGACTCAAGATCCAAAACAACATAACAGGTTTCTGACAGACTCTGAAAACAAGTAAGATATATTCTGGTGGATTTTGTTAACCACCCAGTGTGTCTAAAATGGGAAAGAAAACAGAACGAAACAAAGAAGGAGAGGCTGTGGGTATGCGTTGTCTGTTCACATTTTGTGGGTTTCCTACTGTTTGTTTTCTCAGTTATTTTTATTAATAATATGCAAAACAGAAAACAGAGTGAGTCACAAATAGAAGATGCAAAGTCAGGGTCTCTGGCTAAAGATCAGAAGATGACCAAAAAAAAAAAAAAACCAAAGTATAAAGTAAGTAAGAAACTAGGACTGAGGGCTCTCTAGAAAGCAAGAAGCCTGGGGTCTCATGCCAAGGGCACTGACTGTGTACTTTCCACTAGGGGATTCTGTCCTGTGCAAGCAAGTCAGGCGTTTGGCATGATCTGCATGAAGAACTTGGCCCTGGAACATAAAAGGAACAAGCTTTGAGGGCAAAGTTATGTTTGACTCCTGGTTCCAACACTTTCCAGAAATATAAGCTTCAGTTTCCTCCTCTTTGAAAAAGAAAAGATAAAGCTTTTCTGGCAGATATTTTGGTGAAAATTAACAGATGATATAAGAGAAGCAGTTTCCCTGGTGGCTCAGATGGTAAAGAAAACACCTGCCAGTACAGGAGACAAGAGTTCGATCCTCAGTCCAGGAAGATCCCCTGGAGAAGGAAATTGCAGCCCACTCTAGTATTCTCGCCTGGAGAATCCCATGGACAAAGGAGGCTGGTGGGCTACAGTTCATGTGGTCACAAAGAGCTTGACATGACCTGGTGACTGAACTATAGCAACAATATGAGAAGACACTGGTTCACAGTAGACTTTCAATAAATTATAGCTGTTATTTTTGCAAAAATAGGCCAAGGTCAACTATTTAACATAACCATGTACCCTAGTGTAAAAACACAGTGAGACCACCTGTGTGAACAAATCTTCCCAACACCTTAAGGAACCGTCAAAACTCTCTGGCTGTCGGTTGATAGGCAAAGGTAGCTGACTGCTCTAAATGTGTCCCTCATACACATGGGGTTAGCAAAGTCCAAGCATTAAGAGAAATTGTTATTTTAGAGTTTAGGTCAGATCAATGCCTGGCACATAGCACCCAATAAATGGTGAATGCTTTTTTTAAAAATTACTATTGTCTTTTTATAAACTGAAAAATTGAATACTGCCATTTTAAAATTTCTGAATTTCCAAGCATCTTACTTACCAAATGCTATCACTTCCTATCACCTACAAGCCCAGATGAAATTAATTAATGAAATTAATTTTGCCATAGCATTTTCCTTCCCAGTTCTTTTTTTCTTTTCCACACATTTACTATCACAAGGGAGGCATCAACATTTTTACAAAGAGTTCTACTGGTTTTATCAATGTTTTAGACATTATTTAGAGTTAATTTTAAGGTCTTTGGTGGAGAGATGATAACATAAGCACAAAGAAATTTTGTCATTGCCATTTTCTCCTAAGATGAACATGCTTATTAAGCTTTCAATCATGGGCAAGTGGCTTAAAATTATGCAACATGTATCTCTGTCTTTCCTGCTCTGGTTCTTCTCCCTCAGATTGCAGAAGAGCTGGGCCATTTAAGATGCCACATCTCGCTGAAGAAGCTGAAGCTGAATGGTTCTATGAAGACTTACAAGACCTTTTAGAACTGACACCCAAAAAAACGTCCTTTCCATTATAGGGGACTGGAATGCAAAAGTAGGAAGTCAAGAAACACCTGGAGTAACAGGCAAATTTGGCCTTGGAGTACAGAATGAAGCAGGGCAAAGGCTAATAGAGTTTTGCCAAGAGAACGTACCGATCATAGCAAACACCCTCTTCCAGCAACACAAGAGAAGATTCTACACATAGACATCACCAGATGGCCAACACCAAAATCAGATTGAGTATATTCTTTGCAGCCAAAATGGAGAAACTCTATATCATCAGAAAAAAACAAGACCGGGAGCTGACTGTGGCTCAGATCATGNTTGAGAAACCTGTATGCAGGTCAGGAAGCAACAGTTAGAACTGCACATGGAACAACAGACTGTTTCCAAATAGGAAGAGGAGTCCGTCAAGGCTGTATATTGTCACCCTGCTTATTTAACTTATATGCAGAGTACATCATGAGAATGCTGGGCTAGATGAAGCACAAGCTGGAATCAAGATTGCCAGGAGAAATATCAATAATCTGAGATATGCAGATGACACCACTCGTATGGCAGAAAGTGAAGAAGAACTAAAGGGCCTCTTGATGAAAGTGAAAGAGGAGAGTGAAAAAGTTGGCTTAAAACTCAGCATTCAGAAGACTAAGATCATGGCATTCAGTCCCATCACTTCATGGCAAATAGATGGGGAAACAGTGGCTGACTTTATTTTGCGAGGCTCCAAAATCACTGCAGATGGTGACTGCAGCCATGAAATTAAAAGACGCTTACTCCTTGGAAGGAAAGTTATGACCAACCTAGACAGCATATTAAAAAGAGACATTACTTTGCCAACAAAGGTCTGTCTACTCAAGGCCATGGTTTTTCCAGTAGTCGTGTATGGATGTGAGAGTTGGACTATAAAGAAAGCTGAGGGTTGAAGAATTGATGCTTTTGAACTGTGGTGTTGTAGAACACTCTTGAGTGTCCCTTGGACTGCCACGAGATCCAACCAGTCCATCCTAAGGGAGATCAGTCCTGGGTATTCATTGGAGGGACTGATGTTGAAGCTGAAACTCCAATGGATGTTAGGGTTGTATCAATTGAAAGAGCTGACTCATTTGAAAAGAACTTGATGCTGGGAAAGATTGAGGGCAGGAAGAGAAGGGGAGGACAGAGGATGAGATGGTTGGTTGACATCACCAACTCAATGGACCTGAGTTTGGGTAAGCTCCAGGAGTTGGTGATGGACTCGGAGGCCTGGTGTGTGGCAGTCCATGGGGTCGCAAAGAGTCAGACATGACTAAGCGCCTGAACTGAAGTGAACTGAAGGGACATCAGAGTCATTTTACCTTCACATTTCTTTAGGATCTCTTCATGATAAAACTAGAGGATGTAATACTTGGGAATGAGGCATATTTCCTATAAATATATAATTGTTGGATGACTATTAATAGACAAATACATTTCTCTGTTAATAACTTGGGAGCAATCTAAGAGAGTCCTGTGAGTTTGAAGTATCCAGGTTTGGTTTCTCATTTTAAGCTTTCCTTTGAGGGCAGACTGAATGGAGTCCACTTGAGTGTGACGTGTGCTGCAGGGAATGTGGGCCACCCACTGTTGGCCCAGATACGCTTTTAAGAACCTCATTGAACTTGAGATCAACAGTTCTGGAGTCTACTCTGCTGCAGGCCCTGGGCTGGGCCCTGTGATGGAGCTGATTAAAAGAGACCCTTATGTGTTTTCCCTGTTGCTGAATTTTCTGTGGATTGACACACTTTGCGCCATGCTGTGAACCTGGTCATTTTCCTTTATTTGTCACATTACCATTTGTTTGGGGTCTGGTAAGGAATCGTGAGTTTCTCTTCTGCAGTAATTCATGAGACACCCTCCTCCTCTTCCCTTGATTGACTTTATGCAGACACAGCCAGTCTATGTCATTCTGGTCAAAATAACACGTTTTCCCCAACTGTACTGCTTTCTTTCTTATCCTGAATGTACCACATGAGGCCCTCAGTTGAACCTCCAGTAGCCATAAAGCCTGGTGGATAAAACGTATTTAGTAAGCATTTGCTTGATTAAATTTGAAGTTGAATTTTATTATCCAAAAAAGGGCAACTTCACCTTTTGGATTTGGTTATGTACTTTGAAAGCTTCAGGTAGACCTATGATTGGAGGCCTCCAAGGTGAAATGGTAAAACCAAAAAGCTGGGGGATATGGGACAAGATAGGTGCTATTGGCACTGCCCTCCTGATTAGCATCTCGCTAAATGTCACCTCCCTGATCTGTTTGGAACAATAATCCCAACTTCATGAGGTCATTTTGAAGATTAAATAATATAATGAATGTAAATGAAAGTGTTAGTCTCTCAGTCGTGTCCAATCCTTTGTGACCCCGTGGACTGTAGCTCACCTGGCTTGTCTGTCCATGGGATTCTCCAGGCAAGAATACTGGAATGGGTTGCTATTCCCTTCCCCAGGGGATCTTCCTGTCCCAGAGATCAAACCCATGTCTCCTGCATTGCAGGCAAATTCTTTACTATCTGAGCCACCAGGGAAGCCCTGATGAATTTAAAAACCATGAACTATATATTAGATATTTCATAAGTGTATGTTTCCTTTTTTTTTCTCCCCTTGCAAACATTTAACTTTGACATGAAAAAAGGTGCCCGAAGTTGCTCATCACTTAAAGGACTATAAACTGTATCTTATTCACCCAAGTATTCAAGGTGTGTCAAGCGTATTACAAACTCCAAAGGAAATTAAATGCTGTTCCTCTGCCACCTAGTCTACCCACCAGGGCCCCAGAGCACAATAAAATAACATTAGAACAATGATTTAAGCTGAAAATTCGGCTGACAGGGAAAGCACGAAGCCCCACTCTTTTGAGGCTTAGCCATACCTGTGGGCACAACCACAGCGCAGCTTCCAGGCTGGCTGACGTCACAGCGTAATGAGGTTTTTGACTGGGGCTTCCAGAGAAGGCACTGGCAACCCACTCCAGTGTTCTTGCCTGGAGAATCCCAGGGACGATGGAGCCTGGTGAGCTGCCGTCTATGGGGTCGCACACAGAGTCGGACACGACTGAAGCGACTTAGCAGCAGACTGGGGCTTCCCGGCACTTCGGGAAGGGACGGGAGGAGTGAGGGATGCGGCGCCTCTGGTGATTGGAAAAGCCCGCTGGGGACCCCCAGTGGTCATTAGGAGTCATAAGTGTCTCTGCAAAAAGAAAGCCTGTGGCCTTGGGGAAAATATCTGAGCTTCAGTTATGTGTATCTCATCATTTCTCCCCAGTGATCAGGGTTTCTCCCAGGGAAATTAGTGGTGAGAAAGCAAATGGTTTGGGGCCTCCGATTTAGAAATTGGAGTTTTGTTTGGCATGGACAGCAAAAGAGGGCTTCGAATAGGGAGAGAGAGCTGGACCATTCTTTGTCATCCTCAGTAGGGAAAGCAGGAGACGGGGCAAGCAGGTGGAGATGAAGAAACAGCAGCTCAGCCCTTCTTTCCCGAGGACCGCATCGCTGAGACCGCAGGCGAGGGTCCTTCTTAGAGCCATTCTGGCAGACGCTGAGGAAGAAGTAGGCAACAGTAGAGCTGTCCTGCTCTTAAACAAACTGCTGTAGCTTGTGCATTTCTGCTACCTGAATCTTTATTCTGTTGCAAATAAGCAGTAAAGGTTTTATTATGCTGGGGAATAAATAATGAATGATTCAGTCTGCACTCCAGGCGTATTTGGAGAACAGAGATGGACCAACAGGGATTTGTTTACATGAAGTACCAAGACATCCCTAGGTAGGAAATTCTACTTTGGGGGAAAGACTGGGGGAATAAAGACAAGCTTGTCTCAAAGAAGGATGGGAGTGTACTTTTGAACACAGCGTATTTTTTGTCACTCAGATTCATTTCCAAGTCAGCCTTCCAGCCTCGGTTCTTTTCCTGCAACAATGAGTCCCCAAACTAACTCCTCCTGCAGCAGTTAGAGGCTTCTCTGGTGGCTCAGACAGTGAAGACTCCATCTGCAATGCAGAAGACCTGGGTTTGATCCCTGGGTCAGGAAGATCCCCTGGAGAAGGAAATGGCATCCCACCTCAGGAAGAGGAGATAAAGAGTCACCAGACTTGACATTGGCTAAGAGACAAGGCACCACAGCTTCAGCAGTGTGCGGAGACAGCCGCCGGGGCATAGCCAGCGAGGTCCACATCTTTAGACACCTGCAACCTTTGTGTCTCTGGCTGTCCCTGACGTCCCTGACCGAGTCACTGGGATGATAGCCATCATTTTGGGCATTAGCAGCGACAGGAAACATAACCCCAAGCAGCCAGAGCAGAAGAGGAAAGGCAGGCAAAGGGCTGGTTAGCTTGTTCATTTATGCCTCCCTCAAGTGCGATGCTGCAGTGGCTTGAACAGTGATTCCCCAGATACATCCAACCCCCGCCCCCACCGCAAACCTCTGAATGTGATCTTATTCGGGAAAAGGTCTTTGCAGATGTAATTAAGTTAAAGATCTCAAGATGAGATCATCCTGGATTATTTGCTGCTGCTGCTAAGTCGCTTCAGTCGTGTCCACCTAACTCTGTGCGACCCCAGAGACAGCAGCCCACCAGGCTCCCCCGTCCCTGGGATTCTCCAGGCAAGAACACTGGTGTGGATTGCCGTTTCCTTCTCCAATGCATGANGCATTGGAGAAGGAAATGGCAACCCACTCCAGTGTTCTTGCCTGGAGAATTCCAGGGACGGCAGAGCCTAGTGGGCTGCCATCTATGGGGTCACACAGAGTCAAACACGACTGAAGTGACTTAGCAGCAGCAACAGCAGCATATGCTTTGTCCAGGCTTTCTACCTTCTAAAGTACAGTCAGTAGTTCAGCGGGATCTATCTACACTAAGCAAATGAGACTTCCTCTCCATTCTCTCAGGTTCTATCTCCCTTTTGATTGACATACATTCCTCCAAAATATCCTATTTCCTTCTAGGGAAGGAGGTCTTACTTAACTGAAAAACATACATCAATTATGTGAAATATTTTTAAACTTCATCATACCATGGTTCAGTTTTCACACTTTGCCTAAGTATTTCTAAGGATCTTACCCTGGTGAGATACTTCACAGCAATGCTAAAATGAAGCCAGGGGCAACCAGATGAATTTCCTGTTAGCTAAAAATCTCTTCCCTCTCTAGCCAGTCATAAAGACTTAAGTGGCAGTAGAGTACACAAAAGCTGAAAAACTATGGATTTAGCTACGCCAGTTCTAGACTTCTGAAACCCTGAAGCTATCTTTACAATTATATCATCTGTGATTAACAAGAAATAAAACTGAATAACAGTGGCTTACACAAGAGAAGAGGGTATTTTTTTCTCTCCCCAAGAGTCTAGGTCATCAAGCTAAGTCTAGTATGATGCTCAGAAGTATTAGGTACTCAAGTTCCTTCCATCTTGTAGCTCTGCTATACATAGGACTTCTATCGCAAAGTCATTTCATGTTTCAAAATGGCTACTTTATTCACATTTCTATCCATAGGAAAGACAAAATGGGAGGAAAGAACATGTCTTTTTCATTTTAAAGAAACTTCATGGAAGTTGCAATCAGTACTTCTTCTTACATCCCCTTTGACAAAACTTAGCCACAAGAAAGCTGAGAAATACAGTCTTTTTCCCAAGTGGTAGATGTACCAACTTAAAAGCTGGGATTTTCTTACTGCCCTCTTCCTACGTCTGTAGCCTCCCCTTGCTCTCTGCTCACCCCCTCTCCTCTGAGCTCTGCTTCATGGACCTGCTCCTAGTCCTTGAAGAGATTCGAGTCCCTTCCAACCTAAGGTTTTTCATATGCTCTTCTCTGGATCACCCTCCACCTGCACATCCTACTCTTCTAACCTATTCAGTTCAGTTCAGTTCAGTCGTTCGGTCGTGTCTGACTCTTTGCTATCCCATGGACTGCAGCACGTCAGGCCTCCATGTCCATCACCAACTCCTGGAGTTTACTCAAACTCATGCCCATTGAGTCAGTGATGCCATCCAACCATCTCATCCTTTGTCGTCCCCTTCTCCTCCCACCTTCATCTTTCCCAGCATCAGGGACTTTTCAAATGAGTCAGTTCTTTGCATTAGGTAGCCAAAATATTGCAGTTTCAGCATCAGTCCTTCCAATGAATATTCAGGACTGATTTCCTTTAGGATGGACTGGTTGGATCTCCTTGCAGTCCAAGGGACTCTCAAGAGTCTTCTCCAATACCATAATTCAGAAGCATCAATTCTTCTAACCTATTCACTTTTCCTTTATTCTTCAGGTCTGACTTGAACCAACACTCCCAGCCCTAATCAGGGTCCAGTGCACCACTACACCATCTCAGAGGAGCGTGTGCTTCTCATTTGCACTTATCACAGTCACATTTTGACTTTTTTTGTGAGAGTATTTGATTCATGGTTAGCTCCCCCTTTAGAAAGTAAGTCAGTTTGTCTTTCATTCACTCTTTTTTTTCGAGAGAGAGAGATTTTCATTCACTTTTTACCCTAGTATTCCCAGTGTCTCTTGCTTATTATCAGTACTTAGAAGATGCCCAATAAATAAGAGTTAATTCCTTTTAAATTTTCTGCTTTCCAAACATGGTGTGAGCATTCCTGAAAAAACTATTTATGCTACAGACAGCATATATTATTAATTATAAAGTTTTTCCATTACACCTGCCTAAATAATGGTTTATACAAAATAAAAATAAAACATAAATTTTTCTTTCTTTATAATCTGGAAAGTCCAAGTCACTTGGGGAGGATGGTATTTATATTGGTGAATTTAGGGGTCGGAGAGTGGAGGGTGTTGTTTTATTTCTATTTTTTCAGTTTTCCTGACAGCTTGAGGTCCAGGTAATCTCTCAGTCACTCCCAAGTTCATGTGTAGCCAGCTTTACATTTTTGCATTGATTCATCCTTGACTTTATTTCTTGAATATACTCTGCTCATAGTAGCAGACTTGCTTTAGTATTTGAGCCAATTGTATCTAATTTTAACAATATAGATGACAGTTGTGGTTCTCTACCTTGAAGAGTCCCCTATCTGCAGCTTTATTGAAAAAAAAAAACAAACCCTGGGGTACAGTCACTAGCACTCACTGCTTAAGAGTTGAGGTGGAATTGATTCAGGGAATCAAGGTTGCACAACTCCCAACACTAATCTGTCGTAGAATTCAGTCACATCTTTTTGTATCTCCTTGGCTAGAAATAGTCATGGAAAAGGAAATGGCTATGAGAGAAAAAAGAATCACATCAACTGTATCAGCAGTGTTTTCTAATTATCATCCTCTACATGACTCCATTGTTAAATGACTTTGTATCACATGTTATTCTTACAATATTGAAATGATAGTAGTAGCTCATATTTATTGAGTGTTTACACTCAGGTTAATATAGTAGGTTAATATAATAACATAAAACTAAATACAGCAGAGCCCACTGTGTTTGAAATTCACTGTGTCTAGAAGTATATGTGTATTTACAAACAGTACGCAGAATACTCTACCCATAAGTTGGTTGAAGATTCAACTCATAAGCCTTTTGCTTGAGTGCTTTCCTTCCACATTCAAATCTTGACATATGTCATCATTGTTACCCTCTCTCTTCACTTGGGTTTCAGATAATTAACTAAGTTACCTCCCTAGGTTTCCAGTGATTTGTTTCTTAACTGTATTTCCTTTCCCTCCCAAAGGTTGATTAGGTAAGAAACTAATACACTGTAAGCAACCCACAGCTGCTAGCTTTTTGCAGCCCACTGATGTTGTGACTCTGTCCATAATATAATTTNTTCTATCTCCCTTTTGATTGACATACATTCCTCCAAAATATCCTATTTCCTTCTAGGGAAGGAGGTCTTACTTAACTGAAAAACATACATCAATTATGTGAAATATTTTTAAACTTCATCATACCATGGTTCAGTTTTCACACTTTGCCTAAGTATTTCTAAGGATCTTACCCTGGTGAGATACTTCACAGCAATGCTAAAATGAAGCCAGGGGCAACCAGATGAATTTCCTGTTAGCTAAAAATCTCTTCCCTCTCTAGCCAGTCATAAACACTTAAGTGGCAGTAGAGTACACAAAAGCTGAAAAACTATGGATTTAGCTACGCCAGTTCTAGGCTTCTGAAACCCTGAAGCTATCTTTACAATTATATCATCTGTGATTAACAAGAAATAAAACTGAATAACAGTGGCTTACACAAGAGAAGAGGGTATTTTTTTCTCTCCCCAAGAGTCTAGGTCATCAAGCTAAGTCTAGTATGATGCTCAGAAGTATTAGGTACTCAAGTTCCTTCCATCTTGTAGCTCTGCTATACATAGGACTTCTATCGCAAAGTCATTTCATGTTTCAAAATGGCTACTTTATTCACATTTCTATCCATAGGAAAGACAAAATGGGAGGAAAGAACATGTCTTTTTCATTTTAAAGAAACTTCATGGAAGTTGCAATCAGTACTTCTTCTTACATCCCCTTTGACAAAACTTAGCCACAAGAAAGCTGAGAAATACAGTCTTTTTCCCAAGTGGTAGATGTACCAACTTAAAAGCTGGGATTTTCTTACTGCCCTCTTCCTACGTCTGTAGCCTCCCCTTGCTCTCTGCTCACCCCCTCTCCTCTGAGCTCTGCTTCATGGACCTGCTCCTAGTCCTTGAAGAGATTCGAGTCCCTTCCAACCTAAGGTTTTTCATATGCTCTTCTCTGGATCACCCTCCACCTGCACATCCTACTCTTCTAACCTATTCAGTTCAGTTCAGTTCAGTCGTTCGGTCGTGTCTGACTCTTTGCTATCCCATGGACTGCAGCACGTCAGGCCTCCATGTCCATCACCAACTCCTGGAGTTTACTCAAACTCATGCCCATTGAGTCAGTGATGCCATCCAACCATCTCATCCTTTGTCGTCCCCTTCTCCTCCCACCTTCATCTTTCCCAGCATCAGGGACTTTTCAAATGAGTCAGTTCTTTGCATTAGGTAGCCAAAATATTGCAGTTTCAGCATCAGTCCTTCCAATGAATATTCAGGACTGATTTCCTTTAGGATGGACTGGTTGGATCTCCTTGCAGTCCAAGGGACTCTCAAGAGTCTTCTCCAATACCATAATTCAGAAGCATCAATTCTTCTAACCTATTCACTTTTCCTTTATTCTTCAGGTCTGACTTGAACCAACACTCCCAGCCCTAATCAGGGTCCAGTGCACCACTACACCATCTCAGAGGAGCGTGTGCTTCTCATTTGCACTTATCACAGTCACATTTTGACTTTTTTTGTGAGAGTATTTGATTCATGGTTAGCTCCCCCTTTAGAAAGTAAGTCAGTTTGTCTTTCATTCACTCTTTTTTTTCGAGAGAGAGAGATTTTCATTCACTTTTTACCCTAGTATTCCCAGTGTCTCTTGCTTATTATCAGTACTTAGAAGATGCCCAATAAATAAGAGTTAATTCCTTTTAAATTTTCTGCTTTCCAAACATGGTGTGAGCATTCCTGAAAAAACTATTTATGCTACAGACAGCATATATTATTAATTATAAAGTTTTTCCATTACACCTGCCTAAATAATGGTTTATACAAAATAAAAATAAAACATAAATTTTTCTTTCTTTATAATCTGGAAAGTCCAAGTCACTTGGGGAGGATGGTATTTATATTGGTGAATTTAGGGGTTGGAGAGTGGAGGGTGTTGTTTTATTTCTATTTTTTCAGTTTTCCTGACAGCTTGAGGTCCAGGTAATCTCTCAGTCACTCCCAAGTTCATGTGTAGCCAGCTTTACATTTTTGCATTGATTCATCCTTGACTTTATTTCTTGAATATACTCTGCTCATAGTAGCAGACTTGCTTTAGTATTTGAGCCAATTGTATCTAATTTTAACAATATAGATGACAGTTGTAGTTCTCTACCTTGAAGAGTCCCCTATCTGCAGCTTTATTGAAAAAAAAAAAAAAAACCCTGGGGTACAGTCACTAGCACTCACTGCTTAAGAGTTGAGGCGGAATTGATTCAGGGAATCAAGGTTGCACAACTCCCAACACTAATCTGTCGTAGAATTCAGTCACATCTTTCTGTATCTCCTTGGCTAGAAATAGTCATGGAAAAGGAAATGGCTATGAGAGAAAAAAGAATCGCATCAACTGTATCAGCAGTGTTTTCTAATTATCATCCTCTACATGACTCCATTGTTAAATGACTTTGTATCACATGTTATTCTTACAATATTGAAATGATAGTAGTAGCTCATATTTATTGAGTGTTTACTATGTGCCAGGCAAAACAGTAGGTTAATATAATAACATAAAACTAAATACAGCAGAGCCCACTGTGTTTGAAATTCACTGTGTCTAGAAGTATATGTGTATTTACAAACAGTACGCAGAATACTCTACCCATAAGTTGGTTGAAGATTCAACTCATAAGCCTTTTGCTTGAGTGCTTTCCTTCCACATTCAAATCTTGACATATGTCATCATTGTTACCCTCTCTCTTCACTTGGGTTTCAGATAATTAACTAAGTTACCTCCCTAGGTTTCCAGTGATTTGTTTCTTAACTGTATTTCCTTTCCCTCCCAAAGGTTGATTAGGTAAGAAACTAATACACTGTAAGCAACCCACAGCTGCTAGCTTTTTGCAGCCCACTGATGTTGTGACTCTGTCCATAATATAATTTCAAGACAAGAAGCAAAAATATTGCTATTGATAAATGATATTCCCACCAATATATACTTATTAGTAAAACCTTCCCCATGTTTTCTCTTGCCTCCAGGCCCCTATACATTCTGTTTCCTCTGTCTGAAACCTACAACTTTGTTCTACCTAGAAAATTCTGAACCATCCATCAGATCTCAATTTTCACATCTCTCTAAGTCCAGGATGCAACAAGTGTGCCTGTTGTATAACATTAATCAAACTACATTTTAAAAGTTCAATTTATTTTTCTGTATTTCTCAATGGACTACAAGCTTTAAAACAGTCTTCTATTTGCTTTATCTTTCACAAAATCCAGATAAAATAAATATCTGTCAAATATATATGTACATATATATATGCATATTAAAATAAATACTTCTACTATTTAGCTCAGTTCCAGGCAATGACTAAGGAGATATGTCTTTAACATAACTTAAGGACCAGCTCTAAGTTTCCCAGTTCTCAAGCATAAACACTTTGCATCACAGATTCTTCTGCTTTTATTGCAAAAGCTGCTGCTGCTGCTGCTAAGTCTCTTCAGTCGTGTCTGACTCTGTGCGACCCCACTACCCAAATGAATATAAAGAAACATGTTCACCTACACAAATCCCAAAATAAATAAACACTTCAAGGTTCCTTTCCATCAAATGTATCTTTAATAACTAACTTATGGAAAGATTGGAAAAATTATGGTAGACTTTTTATTTAGTTTATTTTAATTGGAGGATAATTACTTCACAATATTGTGATGGTTTTTGCCATATAACAACCAACATGAATAAGCCACAGGTATACATGTGTCTCGGAGAAGGCAATGACACCCCACTTCAGTACTCCTGCCTGAAAAATCCCATGGATGGAGGAGCCTGCTGGGCTGCTGTCTATGGGGTCACACAGAGTCAGACACGACTGAAGTGACTTAGCAGCATACATGAGTCTCCCCCATCCTGAAACCCCTCCCATCTCCCTCCTCACTCTATCCCTCTAGGTTGTCCCAGAGCACTGGCTCTCGGTGCCCTGCTTCATGCCTCAAACTTGCACTAATAAAGTAAATATGATAAAATAAATATCATCTATTTTATATATGATAATATACATGTTTCAGTGCTTCCTTCAAATCATCTCACTCTCACCTTCTTCCGCTGAGTCCAAAGGTCTGTTCTTTACATCTGTATCTCCTTTGCTGCCCTGCATGTAGGATCGTCATTACCATGTTTTTAAATTCCATATATATGTGCTAATATACACTATCTGTCTTTCTATTTCTGACTTACTTCACTCTGTATATGTTCCAGTTTCATCCAACTCATGAGGACTGACTCAAATGCATTCCTTTTCATAGCTGAGTATTATTCCATCTGTCTCTTATACACATCTGGCAAGAACACTGGAGTGGGTTGCCATTTCCTTCTCCAAGGCATGAAAGTGAAAAGTGAAAGTGAAGTCGCTCAATCATGTCCGACTCTTCGCAACCCCATGGACTGCAGCCCACCAGGCTCTTCCGTCCATGGGACTTTCCAGGCAAGAGAACTGGAGTAGGGTGCCACTGCTACCCAAATGAATATAAAGAAACATGTTCACCTACACAAATCCCAAAATAAATAAACACTTCAAGGTTCCTTTCCATCAAATGTATCTTTAATAACTAACTTATGGAAAGATTGGAAAAATTATGGTAGACTTTTTATTTAGTTTATTTTAATTGGAGGATAATTACTTCACAATATTGTGATGGTTTTTGCCATATAACAACCAACATGAATAAGCCACAGGTATACATGTGTCTCGGAGAAGGCAATGACACCCCACTTCAGTACTCCTGCCTGAAAAATCCCATGGATGGAGGAGCCTGCTGGGCTGCTGTCTATGGGGTCACACAGAGTCAGACACGACTGAAGTGACTTAGCAGCATACATGAGTCTCCCCCATCCTGAAACCCCTCCCATCTCCCTCCTCACTCTATCCCTCTAGGTTGTCCCAGAGCACTGGCTCTCGGTGCCCTGCTTCATGCCTCAAACTTGCACTAATAAAGTAAATATGATAAAATAAATATCATCTATTTTATATATGATAATATACATGTTTCAGTGCTTCCTTCAAATCATCTCACTCTCACCTTCTTCCGCTGAGTCCAAAGGTCTGTTCTTTACATCTGTATCTCCTTTGCTGCCCTGCATGTAGGATCGTCATTACCATGTTTTTAAATTCCATATATATGTGCTAATATACACTATCTGTCTTTCTATTTCTGACTTACTTCACTCTGTATATGTTCCAGTTTCATCCAACTCATGAGGACTGACTCAAATGCATTCCTTTTCATAGCTGAGTATTATTCCATCTGTCTCTTATACACATCTGGCAAGAACACTGGAGTGGGTTGCCATTTCCTTCTCCAAGGCATGAAAGTGAAAAGTGAAAGTGAAGTCGCTCAATCATGTCCGACTCTTCGCAACCCCATGGACTGCAGCCCACCAGGCTCTTCCGTCCATGGGACTTTCCAGGCAAGAGAACTGGAGTAGGGTGCCACTGCTACCCAAATGAATATAAAGAAACATGTTCACCTACACAAATCCCAAAATAAATAAACACTTCAAGGTTCCTTTCCATCAAATGTATCTTTAATAACTAACTTATGGAAAGATTGGAAAAATTATGGTAGACTTTTTATTTAGTTTATTTTAATTGGAGGATAATTACTTCACAATATTGTGATGGTTTTTGCCATATAACAACCAACATGAATAAGCCACAGGTATACATGTGTCTCGGAGAAGGCAATGACACCCCACTTCAGTACTCCTGCCTGAAAAATCCCATGGATGGAGGAGCCTGCTGGGCTGCTGTCTATGGGGTCACACAGAGTCAGACACGACTGAAGTGACTTAGCAGCATACATGAGTCTCCCCCATCCTGAAACCCCTCCCATCTCCCTCCTCACTCTATCCCTCTAGGTTGTCCCAGAGCACTGGCTCTCGGTGCCCTGCTTCATGCCTCAAACTTGCACTAATAAAGTAAATATGATAAAATAAATATCATCTATTTTATATATGATAATATACATGTTTCAGTGCTTCCTTCAAATCATCTCACTCTCACCTTCTTCCGCTGAGTCCAAAGGTCTGTTCTTTACATCTGTATCTCCTTTGCTGCCCTGCATGTAGGATCGTCATTACCATGTTTTTAAATTCCATATATATGTGCTAATATACACTATCTGTCTTTCTATTTCTGACTTACTTCACTCTGTATATGTTCCAGTTTCATCCAACTCATGAGGACTGACTCAAATGCATTCCTTTTCATAGCTGAGTATTATTCCATCTGTCTCTTATACACATCTGGCAAGAACACTGGAGTGGGTTGCCATTTCCTTCTCCAAGGCATGAAAGTGAAAAGTGAAAGTGAAGTCGCTCAATCATGTCCGACTCTTCGCAACCCCATGGACTGCAGCCCACCAGGCTCTTCCGTCCATGGGACTTTCCAGGCAAGAGAACTGGAGTAGGGTGCCACTGCTACCCAAATGAATATAAAGAAACATGTTCACCTACACAAATCCCAAAATAAATAAACACTTCAAGGTTCCTTTCCATCAAATGTATCTTTAATAACTAACTTATGGAAAGATTGGAAAAATTATGGTAGACTTTTTATTTAGTTTATTTTAATTGGAGGATAATTACTTCACAATATTGTGATGGTTTTTGCCATATAACAACCAACATGAATAAGCCACAGGTATACATGTGTCTCGGAGAAGGCAATGACACCCCACTTCAGTACTCCTGCCTGAAAAATCCCATGGATGGAGGAGCCTGCTGGGCTGCTGTCTATGGGGTCACACAGAGTCAGACACGACTGAAGTGACTTAGCAGCATACATGAGTCTCCCCCATCCTGAAACCCCTCCCATCTCCCTCCTCACTCTATCCCTCTAGGTTGTCCCAGAGCACTGGCTCTCGGTGCCCTGCTTCATGCCTCAAACTTGCACTAATAAAGTAAATATGATAAAATAAATATCATCTATTTTATATATGATAATATACATGTTTCAGTGCTTCCTTCAAATCATCTCACTCTCACCTTCTTCCGCTGAGTCCAAAGGTCTGTTCTTTACATCTGTATCTCCTTTGCTGCCCTGCATGTAGGATCGTCATTACCATGTTTTTAAATTCCATATATATGTGCTAATATACACTATCTGTCTTTCTATTTCTGACTTACTTCACTCTGTATATGTTCCAGTTTCATCCAACTCATGAGGACTGACTCAAATGCATTCCTTTTCATAGCTGAGTATTATTCCATCTGTCTCTTATACACATCTGGCAAGAACACTGGAGTGGGTTGCCATTTCCTTCTCCAAGGCATGAAAGTGAAAAGTGAAAGTGAAGTCGCTCAATCATGTCCGACTCTTCGCAACCCCATGGACTGCAGCCCACCAGGCTCTTCCGTCCATGGGACTTTCCAGGCAAGAGAACTGGAGTAGGGTGCCACTGCTACCCAAATGAATATAAAGAAACATGTTCACCTACACAAATCCCAAAATAAATAAACACTTCAAGGTTCCTTTCCATCAAATGTATCTTTAATAACTAACTTATGGAAAGATTGGAAAAATTATGGTAGACTTTTTATTTAGTTTATTTTAATTGGAGGATAATTACTTCACAATATTGTGATGGTTTTTGCCATATAACAACCAACATGAATAAGCCACAGGTATACATGTGTCTCGGAGAAGGCAATGACACCCCACTTCAGTACTCCTGCCTGAAAAATCCCATGGATGGAGGAGCCTGCTGGGCTGCTGTCTATGGGGTCACACAGAGTCAGACACGACTGAAGTGACTTAGCAGCATACATGAGTCTCCCCCATCCTGAAACCCCTCCCATCTCCCTCCTCACTCTATCCCTCTAGGTTGTCCCAGAGCACTGGCTCTCGGTGCCCTGCTTCATGCCTCAAACTTGCACTAATAAAGTAAATATGATAAAATAAATATCATCTATTTTATATATGATAATATACATGTTTCAGTGCTTCCTTCAAATCATCTCACTCTCACCTTCTTCCGCTGAGTCCAAAGGTCTGTTCTTTACATCTGTATCTCCTTTGCTGCCCTGCATGTAGGATCGTCATTACCATGTTTTTAAATTCCATATATATGTGCTAATATACACTATCTGTCTTTCTATTTCTGACTTACTTCACTCTGTATATGTTCCAGTTTCATCCAACTCATGAGGACTGACTCAAATGCATTCCTTTTCATAGCTGAGTATTATTCCATTGTGTAAATATATATGGTAGACTTTTTAATGTGAGAATTTATCCAAAGCAATGGATTGACTGATCATGCTTCTTAACTGCTCCAAACTTTCAGTGGTGCTCTATTATCTGTAAATCTATAAGAACCTGTGTGTTTGAGAATGGTGTTCAAGGCTATCCACAATCTTGCTCCTTCCTAACTTCCAAGCCCCTTCTTCTTAACTTATCCATGTGCTATATTGTTATTGTTATTTTCCATATTAGCCCAATATGTGTAATCTTTTGGGTCATAATGATGATATCTAATCCTCAGAGGGTCTTTATTATGTGCTAGACCCTCTTCTAAGTCCCTTCCATGTGTTAATCATTTAATTCTTACAGCAACACTTCTGGGCAGATGTTATTATGACTCCCATGATGCAATGAGGAAGTTGACACACCTTGATCAAGATCAGACAGCTAATAGGCCGCAATGCCTACCTGCAATGCCATAACTCCAGTCCATGAGCTTGGTAGTTTTGTTCATAGTAGGCATTTAATATATATTTTTGGAAATTGGAAGGAGAAAGGGCAACTGATTAAAAAAAAAAAAGTAGGTGGCAAATGGGTTATTCTGTGATATTTTATATTTCTCTTTTTAAATATCAGATTCAAAGCCAAAGAAGACACATGTCTAAGTAAAAGAAATTCTAATAAACTGAGAAAACTTCCTCAGGCTGTATTTCTTGATGACTCCATGCTATTCCCCTCCCACCATTGCCCCCCCCTTAGTCTTTGAGGCAAAGATGTACATATTCTTCAGGATGGAGTTGAAATGTCAATTCCTGACAAAACTTTGCCTGAAGCTCCTCATGTAACAGCACACAATGATGAAGAATGTTCCTTCTGTCCCCTCAGGGCTCTCTTGCCTGACTGTTACAGAGCTCATCTGGTAGTGTGGATAGCTATTACTTGGCTTCTCATCAAGCTGGGAGTACCAACAATGTCCTTCATCTCTATGTGGCTGGAGGCACATAAAGTCACCCTCTCCCCATACCCATAGTCCCCAGTCAGAGGGAACTCCACTGCTGATGCTCCCACCCCTTAAAAGAGTCGCCCTTTGGCATTCTGCTGTCAGTTACTGGCTCCCAGGGCCAGTCAGGGCAGGCTTCTCACTACTGTTCCTCCCTCAGTACCAGTTCAGACTTTACTGTCTCTGAGAACAAAATTAATGTTTGTTTTTGGAAGGTGTTGTTGACTTTATAGTTGAGCCAGTAAAGGAATCAGCAGGCCTGCCATTTTCCTGGGGGAAAGTTAGGACAGAAACTCATGTCGGCTGGGCTGCTCCCCACAAGAGAACCAGAGCCCACCTCACCCCACAACTACATCCACCACCTTCCCCCAAAGTAAGCTTTCGCCAAGATGTTGCACAGGCCGCGGGTTGAAGAGCAGGTAGTAAAATTTTCAGACTGAAAAGCCTGCTTTTAAAGGACAGTTTTTATGGAAACATGATCTAACAATAAAAAGTAAAACACTCTGAGGGTAGGCGAGCCATCCTCTGGCAGCTAAGGTTGATCGGGTGGTGCTAACACTTTGAGAATCTTCCTTCTGAGACTCAAGGCAAAGCATCGTTCAGCAAAAGGGTCTCTTCAACTTTGTAATTCCCTCTGCCTTCACCTTGTGATTCAGACCCTCCTAACCTCACTGCATTCCCATGTCCATGGCAGCATTCCTCACAATAGTTCTAGATTGGAAACAACCTAAACATAAATCGACAGATGAATGGATAAAGATTTGGTGTATCGGTTCAGTTCAGTTCAGTCGCTCGTCGTGTCCGACTCTTCGCGACCCCATGAGTCGCAGCACGCCAGGCCTCCCTGTCCATCACCAACTCCCGGAGTTCACCCAAACTCCTGTCCATTGAGTTGGTGACGCCATCCAGTCATCTCATCCTCTGTCATCCCCTTCTCCTCCTGTCCCCAATCCCTTCCAGCATCAGGGTCTTTTCCAATGAGTCAACTCTTCACATGAGGTGGCCAAAGTATTGAAGTTTCAGCTTTAGCATCAGTCCTTCCAGTGAACACCCAGGACTGATCTCCTTTAGAATGGACTGGTTGGATCTCTTTGAGACTCTCAAGAGTCTTCTCCAACACCACAGTTCAAAAGCATCAATTCTTTGGCGCTCAGCTTTCTTCACAGTCCAACTCGCACATGCATACATGACCACTGGAAAAGCCTTGATTAGACGGAACTTTGCTGGCAGATTTGGTGTATATACACAGTGAAATAGTATTCAACCACGAGGAAGAAGGAAATCCTGCCACTTGGGACAACATGGATGGACCTTGAGGGTAATATTCTAAGTGAAATAAGTCAGAGTAAGACAGATATTGCATGGTATCACTTGCATATGGAATCTAAAATAATGAAGTCAAACGCATACAACAGAAAGTAGAAAAGTAGTTGCCTGGGACTGGGGAGAAGGAAGGGGAGAAAAATAAGAGAGATGTTAGGAAAAGGTACAAACTTAGCTGTAAGATGAATAAGGCACGAAGATCTAGTGAAAAGCATGAAGACTGATGTAGATAACACTGTATTGTATAACTGAAAACTGTTAAGAGAATAAAACTTAAATGTTCTCTGCAGGGTATTAATTAACTCGATGGGGGGAATTCTTTCACAATGTATACATGTATATTAAATCACCTTGATGTATACTTTAGGTATCTTACAGTTTTATATTAAACCTCAATGAAGCTGACAAAAATAAAATTTATAAATAATAAGACAAGCTTTTTTTAAATTTTTTTAATTTAAATTTATTTATTTTAATTGGAGGCTAATTACTTTACAATATTGTATTGGTTTTGCCATACGTCAACATGAATCTGCCATGGGTGTACACGTGTTCCCAATCCTGCACACCCCTCCCACCTCCCTCCCCCTACCATCCCTCTGGGTCATCCCAGTGCACCAGCCCCAAGCATCCTGCATCGAGACTGGTGATTTGTTTATTATACGATATTATACATGTTTCAATGCCATTCTCCCAAATCATCCCACCCTCTCCCTCTCCCACAGAGTCCAAAAGACGT
>SJYX01024800.1:177109-218152 GCA_006410675.1 Oreotragus oreotragus
CATTGGGGTACACGTGTCTCTTTCAATTCTGGCTTCCTCGGTGTGTATGCCCAGCAGTGGGATTGCTGGGTTGGCAAACTTTTAAATATATATATATATTTTACTGAAGTATAGTTGACTTACAAGAAGAAGGCAATGGCACACCACTCCAGTACTCTTCCCTGGAAAATCCTATGGACGGAGGAGCCTGGTAGGCTGCAGTCCATGAAGGAAATGGCAACCCACTCCAGTGCTCTTGCCTGGAGAATCCCAGGGACAGGGGAGCCTCGTGGGCTGCCATCTTTGGAGTCGCACAGAATCGGACACGACTGAAGTGACTTAGCAGCAGCAGCAGTTGACTTACAATGTTTCAGGTATACAACAAGGTGATTCATTTATACATATACATATATATTATTTTTGAAGTTATTTTCCATTATAGGTTATTATGAGATATTGACTGTGGTTCACTATGCTATACAGTAAAACTTTGTTGCTTGCTGCATATCTATTTTTTTAATTAGAAATCTAGCATTCTGTTCATACTAAGTCAAACAAATGAAATCAAAATGTCATAAACTTTTTAGTTAGGCAAAAATTGATAAGTTTTCTAATATATATATTATACTTATTTATATATAGATAGATAAAAGCTTTTCTACTATGCTTGATAAACATTTTAGAAAGAACAAAAAAGAAAAAAAAAGAAGAGATGGAGAAATTGGAAAACCTAAACTAAGTTAAATGGGAGTGCTGAATATGACATAGAAAAAATGAAACTAGATAAAATAAAAGACATCCTATAGTCCAGTTGTTTTTAAACATGACAAGGCAAACTTTTTTTTAAAAAAAAGAGAGATTGTGTGATGATTTTTAAGAGAGTTTTAGCTTCAAACTCTGATATCTAAATATAAAATAACTAACCTTCAAGTTTAACAAGAATAGAAAGAAAAAAAAGAAATTCCCAATGTCATGTAATGTTTCAGGACTGCTAAATCAAGAGAGTTGTTAGAGGAAATGAATTTGTCCCCGCTCTATGCTGGGCTCCAGTGCAGAGGTTTTGTTCAGTCTCCCAGCCATGTCCGACTCTTTGAGACCCTATGGATTTCAGCATGCCAGGCCACTCTGTATCTCACCGTCTCCCAAAATTTGCCCAAGTTCATGTCCATTGCATCAGTAATGCCATCCAGCCGTCTCATCCCCTGACGCCTCTTCTCCCTCTGTGCTCAATCTTTCCCAACATCAGGGACTTTTCCAGAGTCAGCTGTTTGCATCAGATGACCAAAATACTGGAGTTTAAGCTTCAGCATCAGTCCTTCCAATGTGTATTCAGGGTTGACTTCCCTTAAGATTGACTGGTTTGATCTTGCTGTCCAAGGAGTTTTCCACCACCATAGTACAAAGGCATCAATTCTTCAGCTCTCTGCTTTCTTTACAGTCTAGCTCTCACAACCGTAGAGGTATTATCAATGCACTAAATACTTGGGAGGAGTATTCTAAGGCAGGTGTCTAAACAATAGAGTAATACCAAAATTTTGGATTTCCCTAAAGGAAAAGCAAGCACAACAGTCTGAGAAAGATTGTATATAGAAAAATACCATTGAGACATTTATTCTGTAAATGTTTGGTACTAATGCAAAACCCTAGAGAAATATATCTACTGTTCTTATGAAAGCCAAAGATCTAAAAACTTAGACACTCTCTTTATGTGTATGTATGCTTAGTCAGTCAGTGTGTCTGACTCTTTTGTGACCCTGCGGACTGCAGCCCCCAGGCTCCTCTGCCCATGGGATTTCCCAGGCAAGGATACTGGAGTGGGTTGCTACTCCCTTCTCCAGGGTATCTTCCTGACCCAGGGATCCAACCTGCATCTCCTGTGTCTCTTGCACTGCAGGCATATTCTTTTACCCACTGAGCCATCAGGAAGCCCTCACTTTTCTTAAATTTAAGAAAAATATACTGGAAGAGAGGCTTTTAGTCACATGGTTGAGAACCAGGCTTTAGGCAGTGTTGTCCAATACAACCTTCTGTGATTGTGGAAGATTATGGATTATGGAATATAGCTGTGCAATCCAATGTGGTAGCCCCTGACCACGTGTGGCTAGTGGCCACTTAAAATATAGTTGATGTGATTAAGAAGCTGAAGTTTAAATTTTAATTAATTTAAATAGCCACCTCCGCTTATTGGCTACATATTAGACATCCCAATCCTATAGTCATATTGACTTATGTTCGAATCCCAGTTGTGCCTTTTTATAATCCATGTAACCGGAGGCAAAACAATAAAGCTTTCTAAGCTTTCAGAGTCTTCAGGTAGAAAATGCAGACATTAATGACACTCACTCTTTGGGGAATGTTGACAGTTAAATGAGATAATGCAGATAACAGAGTTATCGGCTTAACAGAGGCTCAATAAGTATTATCAAATTATTAACAAAAATCAAGACAGATGATAAGAATATAAGTCTTTCCAATTGAAATAAAACAAAATTGTCATCTCAATAATGGAAGAGTTGTCGTTTGTCCTATTGCCATATCTTATTTTCTTCATGGCATTACCACTCTCTAGAAATCATATTATTGATTTGTTCACTTACACAGTTTTTATGTTTACCTTGCAAGAACATGAAGTCCATGAAGTTGGCTTGTTCATCAATGTCGCTGTTTTTAATAAGTCCAGTATCTTGACAAGCACCTAGCCCATAATCAGTACTTTATTAGCTGTGACTGAATAGATTAACGACTTAACAAACTAACCTAATCTCATACTCTCCCAGGAACCTGCTTATCAAAAGAGAAAAGACACTTTTTTCCCATACAGATAGTTTATAGGAGATGATTAATAATGGATAAGTATATGGTGATTTTATAAAATAGTATGGATTGATTAAACCAGAGTTAATGCTACTTCTTAAAATAAGATTTAGAACTTCAACTCTCCAGATTGTTTTTATTACATAGTTACTCAAGAATTGCTGAGTGCTTTAAAGTACTACATATAAAATTTGCAAATAAAAATGATATTCCATCAATATTAATTGCCTTTATTTTTTCTAAACTTGTTTTTAAAGAAAATTCAATCAAAATATGAAGATGTTTTCCTGAAAATAAGGTTCAATTAACATAAACAAAATGGAGATAATTATACTTTTATTCACTTATTTGTTTCAAATGCATTTTGCATGATTTAGTATTCTGTGAAAGTACAGTCTAAACATTTTTTAAAAAACATTTAAATCATCTCTAATTTGCAGTACCACCAGAGTTAAAATATATTAAGTTAACAAAGTTACAATTTACATAATATAACTGACACCAAAGTATACTAATGTAAACTGAACTAGATTATAATTTGCTCGCCAGAAAGCTCCACTAATTGCCAGAGTAGTATTCTGAATAGTGATTGACATGTAGCAATCAGAAACACAGTCAGGATTTATAGTCTCAAAGAATCTATAATCTAATATTTCAGATCCAGGTGGGAAAAAAATGAAAAAACACTCTGCTACGGTTAAGAAAAGTGGTATCTTTGGTTTGCTTACTTTGCTCCTGTTTTAAATCATTAGATATGACCATCACATCTGAGGACAAAGAAGTGAATAGGTATACATCAGATATTCAAATCCAAAGTAATAATTCTTATTATAGCTAAAAATTAAACAGTATTTACTATCTGTTCAACACTGTTACAAGACTTTGTATAAAAAGCATACTGTCTTTCCGTCCACTGGTCAGACAACACAAAGACATTTCCAAATGAAACTCATTACCTTTCCCACAAACCTGCAAATCATTTGAGTTATTTACTTAACTATTACTTATTGTTACCAATGTACTCTCTTTAAGGACACCTTAAAAATCAAAACACGGAGACCCAAAATAGATTATTTTATTTTTTATTTTCTGTTTATTCATTTGGCCGCACCCCTCAGCATGCATGTGGGATCTTAGTTTCTTGACCAGGGATCAAGTCCTTGCCCCCTGCTGTGGAAGCTCAGAGTCTCAATCACTGGACCATGAGGGCAGACCCAAAACAAATTATTTTAATATTGGATATGTTGAAAATACATGCATGGAAAATGACATAGTTAAAAATGCAGCTTTACTTTTGGGTCCCCATCCTCTCTTTAAAACACATTCAGCTGAGCTAAATGTTAAATATCCAGTCTCATATAATAGAACTCCAAATTTTAATGAGTTTCCAAACAATTTTTTGTTAATTCTTCTTCCCCCAGTTCTGGCTTCAGGCTGGATGTCTGCAATGAGCAAGTCACCTGGGTCGCTTCTTTTTGATTTGTTCCTGTTGCTTCCCCGCTTGCCAGATGACAGGCTCCTGGCTTTCTGGGCCTGGTTCAGAGGAGGGAGGAAGGGAAAGGAAAAGAAGGAACTAACTCACAGCTGGCTAGCCCCTGCTCCAGGCAGGACGAAGGCAGTGCCCCCTCTCTGGGGTGGTGGGGCTTTAGTGGATTCCTCAGTGCTTTACGATCATGCCCCTACCTCCTCCCATTCCCTTGACCCAGAGGAATCATTTGTCTTCCCGGTAGTCGCTTAGAACTCCTCTCTCAAGTGAACCTCCAAGCTCCTTCTGCTAAGGACTCCTCCCCATGTCAGGCCTACCGGACAGATGCAGAACTCACACTGGATTGCTGACCTGCGACCCACATCTGGGGAGACCCTCAGGCACCCCCACCCTAACAATGGCTTGGAAACAGGCCAAGCTGAAAAGCAGGAGCCACCACCACCAAAGCGATTGTCAGCCTTAATCCTGTCTCCAGATGCTCTGGGCAAGAATCAGACCCCAGGGCGTGGTTTCTTAGCCTCTCAGACAGGAAGGGGCACCGTCTATTTATTTGGCAGTCAGCCAATCCCCAGTAGCTAAACTGCCTAGCTAACCTGAAACTGACCAAAAATACAGGAGAGATTCCAACAGAGATCAGAAAAGCTACCCAACAAATCTAGTTTAAATTGTCAACCAATGGGGGTTGGACGGTTACTCAGAAATAGATAATGAATACCAAGTGACAAGTTCTCACCAGTATCATGTGAGCAGAACTGATATCCACATGTTTGGTTTCACTAGCTTCCTCCTTTGTTTGTTGTCGTTCAGTCACTAGTCATGTCCAGCTCTTTGGACTGCAGCATGCCAGGCTTCCCTGTCCTTCACCATCTCCCGGAGTTTGCTCAGACTCCTGTCCATTGAGTCGGTGTTGCCATCCAATCATCTCATCCTCTGTTGCCCCCTTCTCTTCTTGCCCTCAACCTTTCCCAGCATCAGAAGCTTTTCCAATGAGTCGGCTCTTTGCATCAGGGGGCCAAGTTATTGGAGCTTCAGCTTCAGCATCAGTCCTTCCAATGAATATTCAGGGTTGATTTCCTCTAGGATTGACTGGTTTGATTAGCTATAAATAATTTAGGAATCAAGCTCTTGCCATCTTGAAGCTTGGGATCCTCTAGGATAGTGGTTCTCAAACCTGTTGTCTCAGAACCCCTTCATACTCTTTTTTTCTCTTTCTTTTTTATTTTTTAATTATGAAAGTATGATAGCACATTATAGGAGACTTGGAAATGCAGAACAAAGTTATCTATGTTTTCACCATATATTAGAATTATTTTTTAAGTTAAGACTTTTAGTTGGAGTTTCAATAGCAAACTCTCAAAAATTATTAGAATGAATATACAGAAAAGTAGAAGGGTATAGTAGACCTGAAAACCACTATGAACCAATTCAACATAACTAAGATTTACACAATTTTCACACAACAGTGGGATCCAAGTTCTATTCAAGTTCCCATAGACTATAAACTAGGAGATACTGAAACATATTCAGGGACATAAAACAAGGTGCAAAAATCTCATGGTCTAAAGATATGTAAATAATACAGTCTGTTCTTTTATTCCCTTTAGACTCTTAAAAATCACTGAGAACCCTTGAAAACCCTAAACACTAACAACACCAAATACCGGCACAGATGGGAAGTATCAGTGCACCCCAGGAGGCAATGTTCCTCTACCTTAAAAATCCCAGGGCCAGTGACTTTCTTAGTGGTCCAGTGGTTACGATTCCACACTTCCATTGCAACAGGCATGGGTTCAATCCCTGGAGGGGGAACTAAGAACCTACATGCTGTGCTGCGCAGCAAAAATAAAAAATAGAAATCCCAGGACCAGGTGCCAGACAACGAGGAGCCATCCCTGTAGCTTCAAACTCCCCAAAGTCATTCAAATGAGCCAGCTCTAAGGTGTTGCTCCTGCTCTGCCAATATAGTGAGCAAAAGTAACAGCAGCTTTATCCACTATTAGCTCTGTAGCATCAGTGTAAATGTCAACATAGTGCAAAAGACAAATAACAACTGAATATTATTATTAAAATAATTTTGACCTCTCAGACCCTCAAGAGTATCTTAAAGAAGTTCAGGAGTCTGCTGTCCTGGAATTCTCTCTACATCTGCATGGTCCAGGTTAAAAAGTGTAAAATAAAGTGAAGTTGCTCAGTGGTGTCCGACTCTTTGCCATCCCATGGACTGCAGCCTGCCAGGCTCCTCTGTCCATGGGGTTTTCCAAGCAAGAGTACTGGAGTGGGGTGCCATTCAGGTTGGTGATCTCTATAGTCAGCCTCTTTAAGGACAAAGCTAGTCATGCCAAACATGTAGGTGTCGCTTCTGCTTACAAGATATTGGCAATAACTTGGTCACTTGGTATTCAGCTATTTCTTTTTTAATGCTTATTTTTATTTATTTATTTGACCGTGCTGGGTCTTAGCTGTGGGACACAGGATCTTCGATCTTCTAGTTGTGGTATGCAGGAACTTTAGCTGCAGCAGGCAAACTCTTAGTTGCAGCATGTGGGATCTAGTTCCCTGGCCACGGATCAGACCCAGGCCCCCTGCACTGGGAGTGTGGAGTCGGCCAGTGGGTCACCAGGGAAGTCCCCATTACTTATTTCTGAGTAACCATCCAGTCCCCATTGGTTGATAATTTAGGCCAGACTCGTTGGGCAGCTCTTCTGGTCTCTGTTGGAATCGCTCATGCGTTTTTGGTCAGTTTCAGGTCAGCTAGGCAGTTTTGCTACCGGGGATTGGCTGACTGTCATGTGAAGGGATGATGTGACTCGTCATGTGTCATTCACCATTCAGCATGCTAGCCCAGGCTTGTTCACAGATAGCGGCAAAGTTCTAAGACTGAGTGATGAACTGACAAAATATCATACCCACTGCATTCTGTTAACCAAAGCAAGTCACAAGGCCAGCTCATACTCAAAGGGTGGAGAAATAGACTCTACATATTGAAAAGGGAAGCAACAAAGTCACATTGCAGAGTATGGAAGCAGCCAAGAGAATCGTTGCAACCAGTCTGCAAGAACCCCACCACACATGGCTAAAGCTAGCCACCAAGAAAAGAGAGAGTCTTCAGTTGCAGCCATAAGCTTACAAGTGAGTGTGTGTGTGTGTGTGTGTGTGTGTGTGTTGCTCAGTTGTGTCCAACTCTTCACGACCCCATGGACTGTAGCCCACCAGGCTCCTCTGTCCATGGAATTCTCCAGACAAGCATACTGGAGTGGGTAGCCATTTCCTTCTGCAGGGAATCTTCCCAACCCAGAGACTGAACCCAGGTCTCCTGCATTGCAGGCAGATTCCTTACCATCTGAACCACCAGGGAAGTGCTAAGCTGAAGAAAAGCAAGCTAGGAACACCTGCCCTTGCAGATGCCAAGACAAATAGAACAGACAAGTAGCCAGAAACAAACCTACACACATGTGGAAACTCAGTTATAAATTAGTGTGTATTCTATATCTGTGGAAAACTAAGGACTAAAGACCTCAATGTGAAAGCCAAAACAATTCTACAAGGCAGTAGAGAATATCCTTACAATCTGGAAGAAAAGAAGGGTCTCTTCTGTAAGACCCAAAGTTACCATGAGCAGGGAGAAAATGCCACATTAGACTGTACTAAAATTTGGAACTTCTGTTCATCAAAAGACACTATAAAGAGCACAATAAGGTAAGCCAGTGTGGAAAGGGGATAGGAATCGGTAATTACATGACAAGAATAGAACAGCAAGGCAGAAGTGGCTAAAACTGGCCAAAGAACCATGAACCATCATCTCATTGGAAGGGAATTTCTGTAATGCCAATAACTAATGAAAGAATATTAACTGGAATTCATGAAAAACTACTGCAAAGAAAAAATTTTAAAAGGGCATAAGCATTTCAGAGAAGGGGAAACAATTGTGATGAATAAATATATAAAAAGATGTCCAGACTCACTCATAATAAGGGAAAAAAATTGAACCTGGATGGCATTTTGTGCCTCCCTGATCTTGCAAATATTAAAGTATCTGACATGCCAAATGTCTTCAGAGTGAAAGTATTTAGCATCAGAAAGAGTTATCCACTATCAGTAGGAGCACAACCCTTGTGGAAAACAATTTGACCAAACATAATAAAGTTTTACATGGCACACCCTCTAGCCCAGCAATTTCCCTCCTAGGTCCATGCATTAGAGAAAGTCATGAGGAGCCATATATACAATATTCACAGAAATATTGCTCATAAGAGCAAATGCTAGGGAAAAAAAACAAATATCTAAACAATATGTAAGCAGATAAATAAATCATACTTTGCTATTTTGGAATTCTATATACAGTACTTAAAAGTGAATGACTCAACAGAAGGAATCTCAAAAAATGATGTTAACCACATCAATAATAACAAAAAGACTAAGCAAATCATAAAAAAAAATTTGGCACGATTTCTATTGTGATAAAAATATAGCCCAAGCCAAACAGCATATTGTCCTAGGAGTTTACTCTGTCACCAGCTTGACTGAAGCTAGGAACTACAAGTCCCAGAGCTTCCTTCCTTCTATGGTTTGAGGTTAGACTTGGTTAAAGGAGGAACTTGAGCAATATTGTGGAGGCAAAGGAGAAGCTGCAGACATTTTCTTTTTTTTAATGGTCTTGTAAAGTTTATTTGCAGCTATTTTCTGTGTGTGTCTTTTACAATTTTTGAAGGTTACACTCCACTTACAGTTATTATTACAAAATATTGGCTATATTCCCTTGAAGCCTATCTTATAACCAATAGTTTGTGCCTTTCACTCCCTCTCCCCTATATTGAAACTCCCTGACCCCTACTACTCCGCTCTGGTATGTTCTCTATATTTGTATATAGAGTATGTTCTCTATATTTGTGAGTCTATTTCTTTTTTGTTATTCACTACTTTGTTGTATTTTTTAGATTTCACATACAAGTGATATCAAAGAGTATTTGTCTTTCTCTGTCTTATTTCATCACTTAGCATAATGCCCTCGAAGTCCATCTGTGTTTCTGCAAATGGCAAGACTTCATGCTTTTCTTTTTTATGGCTGAGTAGTATCCATTGTGTATAGAAAGCTGTGGGCAGTCAGATGTGGTGGGCAGAGCAGAGGTGCCCAGGAGTGCCAGCTGAACTCCCGCTCCTCATCCCTCAGCCCCTTTTCCCCACTGCTGGCTCTGGACCAAGACAGTGGGCAGTGGCCCCCAGAGGGCAGCGGTGCAGAGGCGGTCACTTCCACAGTCCCCTCCAGCTCCCTCTTTGTGGCCCCACCCCACTGCTGGAAGGGCTTCCCTGGTGGCTCAGAAAAATGGTAAAGAATCTGCCTGCAATGCAGGAGACCAGAGTTCGATCGCTGGGTCAGGACGATCCCCTGGAGAAGGGCATGACAACCCACTCCAGTATTGTTGCCTAGAGAATCCCATGGACAGAGTAGCTTGGTGGGCTACAGTCCATGGGGTCACAAAGAGTCGGACATGACTGAGTGACTAATATGCTTTCTATGACTGGGGCACATGTTTTGATACTTAGATCCCCTTGCAGGTCTGTCTCATCCAAGCCCGGGGTGCCTCAGGAGGCTGCCTAGTGTTTTTTTCTGCATTTCTCCCATGGCCCCTTGCAGATATTTACTGAAAGATCTCAGGTATAATTCCTATAAGAAACCCCTCATCCCACATCACTCACAGTGGCTCTGCTTTGCTGACGAGACCCTGATAGAGCGAAAAACTATACAGACGAGCACAGAGACACCTTACACAAAATTCAAGATTCTGATTTTTTCTTGGTAGGTGGGTGCGTAGGGGCAGGGCGCCTACCAAGGAGGTGCACATAGGGGACTTCTGAGGCACTGGTATGTTCTTTTTCCTAAGATATGTGGTGGGTACATGAGTATTCATTTCATTAGCATTATTAAATTGCACAAAATATATACTCTTGTATATAATAAATTTTATAATTAAAAGTTAGAAATAAAAAAGCTATAATGAGAGGTTTCAAGCCAGAGGGTCCCAATCTTTAGGGAAAGTTAAGATGCTTTAAAGGGGAAGGAGAAAATGAATCTCATGACTCAAAGAGAAAGGCAGTGGTGTAAACTCCGTGGACAAAGTCTCTGTGCAGAGAGAGGCAAAAAAGGCAGTCAGATCCAGAGGCCTGGAAGGTGAGATGAGAGACTTAGGGTGCAATGAATATTTATTACATAGATATTGGATCTGCTGGATACTGACTTGAGCTATATGACTTTGAGCAAATTGATTTAGGGCACTGGGACTTAGTAAAAATCTAGATGATCAGAAGACCTCTAAGAAAAGAAATCCAAACCTGGATTCCAGAAGAATGTATCTGCATCTCAAATAGAGAGAGACAATCCAGGGAGTGTGTCCTTGAGACAACAATAAACTGCTACTTTCTAAGCAGCCATGAAAAAGCCAGGTTAGGGAAGAGGGATGAAAAGAAACCAGGAGATGTTTGACAATAGTCTTTTTGGAAAATATTTCATGGACGCTTGCTCAGAATTAAAATTCCACAATGTGTATATACTACTGTGTGATGGAACATCTTAATGTAGAAAAATGCTACTAACCCTGTGTACTGTTGTTTATCTTTGTTAATTGAGGACTGATAAAATCTGAAACCATAATCTATGATAAAGATGGAAAATAAGGCTTTGAAATGTACTTTTGCAAATCCAGAAAATGAAATGGCCACAGGATGGCAGTAAAAGGCTAGACCATGTATCTTACTAACCCTTAGCAGCAGCCCTTAAGTGCTTTAAAGATATATAAAACTTTCAGTGTTTACAGAATATAACCTGTAAACTATTACTAAAGCTCGATATACAAACATAAAAAATATCCTAAATACTGGAGTTCTTTGACTAAAATTTGTTTCTTCAAGTAACATTTTACTTGCCCAATTTATGATCATGACATCATATAGATACTGTGCTTCCTATACCTCTACAAGTGTAAACTAATATCATTACAAATAAATTACAGAGTAATTCAGTTATATTTTAAAGGACATTCATAAGCAAGAGGCAAGGTTTCCATCTTGGTTTCCCTTGAGTTCTCATTGCTTGATACTCTTCCTCTGCCCTTATCTCATTTCCAATCAAAGTCATTGATCATCTCAAAAAATATTTTTAAGGACTTCCCTTGTGGCTCAGCTGGTAGGGCATCCACCTGCAATGTGGGAGACCTGGGTTCAATCCCTCAGTTAGGAAGATCCCCTGGAGAAGGGAAAGGCTACCCACTCCAGGATTCTGGCCTGGAGTATTCCATGGACTATATAGTCCATGGGGTCGCAGAGTGGGACATGACTGAGTGACGTTCACTTTCACTTTTTCAGTTCACTTTGAAAATGGTCCTTGAATTCAAAATCTTGTTTTCAGTGATCTTCTTAGTGAATTCTTCACACTCACAAATGTAAATAGAACTCACTAATATACTTCCAATTTTAACTTCTACAGCTATCACTTCAAAATGAATGGGCAAATAGCCAATAAAGGAGTTTTAATACAAGTGAAGTCTCATCAAAGGAATATCAAGTATATGTTGTATGTATCAAATACATTCTGGATTTCAAAGATTTAGTATGAAAAAAATGAGTATAAAATAATCAATATTTTATATATTGAAATAGAAACTATAATATTTTCTATATACCAGATTAAATAAAAACATAATTTAAAAATTTTTAAAGGAATATCAAGGATAACCTTGATTAAGAAAATCATGCATTACGGGACAAGAGTTTAGAGCATCATGCATATTCATTAATTTGTTCTACATAAATCTGTTCATGTGTACAAGATACCAGGCGGTATAATATGTGCTGGATATCATAGCAGGAGATAGACATTGCCCTCAAGGAACTTACAGTCTAGTTGGGCCAACAGACAGACAGATAGGCAGGTGACCGCTGCTAAGGCTGGAAGTTAATACACAGTAAGCACTAGAAGATGAACTCTGTGACAGTGAGGATTTGGGTCAGTTTTTTTCATTACCTCAGTGCCGGAATGGCAGCATAACTTACAAGGCCTAGTACAAAATGAAAATATGGGGCTTCTTGTTTATAAAAAAAAATGTTAAGAATTTCAAAACAGCAACAGCAGGGCCTTCAGCCAAATGTGGGACTCTGCTGAGCTCAGAGTTTATGAAGCCACTCTGATCCATGCCTTGAACAGTGCCTGGCATCCAGTAGGCTTTCATTAAATATTTGTGAAAAAAAGAGAGGACTGGACTTGCTAAATCAGCTAAGATTCCCTGAGCCCTTCTAGTTAGGCTGAGATGAGAAGGTCAATACCCCCAGGGAACAGTGTCAAAAAGAAAGTACATGTGTGAAGTCCCACAGCAAGAGGGAGAACCTGGCTCATGGAGGACCTAGGGGTCATAAAGTTAACTGAGTAAGTATTAATCTGGGCTTCCCAGGTGGCACTGATGATAAAGAACCTACCTACCAATGCAAGAGACATAAGAGGCAAGGGTTTGATCCTTGGGAAGGACCCTCCTCCGAGGGAAGACCCCCTGGAGAAGGGCATGGCAATCCATTCCATTACTCTTGAAGAATCCCATGGACAGAGGATCCTGGCAGGGTCGCAAAGAGTCAGACAAACTTAGCACATTGCCCAAATTACCCCACATTGTTAAAGAAGAAAAGAAAAAAGAAGGGGAAATATTTAGTGTATATCTTCCATTTCTTTCCATAAAATTTTCTCTGTTATATCCTGTCTATGTGTGCATGTCTGTATACTGCATCACAGTGTAAAATACTGAAAATTATTTACTGGGTTAAGGTCACAAAGGCATCAAAGGCCCTAGACTACAGCAGGAGAGAAGGAGTCTGGGGTGAGCAAGAGAGCGCAGTGGGGAGATGGGGACAGTGAATCTCAGATGAGCCTGGAAAAGTAGCAGGATTAAGTTCAAGTAGGGCCTTGCACACCTTATTAAAAATTTAGATGTCATTCGGATGGCATTAAGAAGTCACTAAAACTTTTGAAACGAGAGCGATGTCATCCGATTGCACTCACAAATTAGCTGCCATTTGGAATGAATTCTGCATGCTGCAAACCTTGATTGCCTTCCAGTAGCCCTGAGAATAAAACACCAAATCTTCCCTTGGTTTACAGGGTCCTTCTAGATTTGAGACTGAGACCAGACCTCACTGGGACTGACTCCCGACTAACTCACGTACCCCCAAAATGCCAGTCCTCTCCTTTCTCCTGGGTACCATTTAGCCTCTCCCTGGCTGTGCTAGGAACCTTCTTGTTCCTCTGCCCTCTGCTGGGCCTCTGCTTGGCGAATCCCTCCTCATCTTTTTGGCCTCAGGTTAAAGGCCCTCTGGGCATCTTGGGCTGCCTTTCTCTGAGCTCGCATTTGCCCTTCCCCTGGAATGAAATCCTGGAAGTCCCTATCACGCCGAACATTTGAATTATTTCTCATTTAAAGACTCTGTTACCACTAGGCTATAACCTACAGAGGCAGAGACTGTCTGAGGGGCCTCACTGCAGCATCTAACAAGTGAACAGTCCACAGGGGCATGGATGACACACAGTGAGCTCTGAGCGGACACAAACATGTGGAAGAAAACACAACTCCTGGAAGCACAGCTTACTATCAAAAACTGTTACAACGATGCATGAGATCAAAGGGAGGAGCAATGGAGAGGAATGTGCATCTGCAAGAGCTCTTGGAGGTGTACAGCTGTACAGCGCGCAATACGTTCTTGCGCTCCTTCTGTCCAACTCTGGCCCCGGGGACTGCAGCCCACCAGGCTTCTCTGACCATGGGATGTCCCAGGAGAGAACACTGGGGTGGGCTGTCATTCCCTACTCCCGAGGATCAAACCCGCATCTCTTGAGTCTGCTGCAATGACAGATGGATTCTTTCATCACTGTGCCACTTGGGAAGCCCCATGTACAGTTGCCGGGATGCTGATTATGTTATGTGCTGAGCTAACTGCATTTTACCTGGCCACTGGGCACCCTCTCTGACTTAGGCTTCTTCCTACAGAAAGGGAAACTCCTTTTAGCTGATGCCAGGAGAACAGTGACCCTAAAGAATGTATGAGCTTGGAGCTACTCGAGACTGCAATGTCTCCTCTATTACTCTGGTAAGCCCCCAGGCAAGAAGGAATGGAATCAAGTGCTAATTCCCCTACTTCAGAAAAGAGGAGCAGCTCAGACTTGGATGGGGCTGGGTGCCTTTTTTCTTGAGAGACTATTTCCTTTCTCCATATCTCCCTTGAAATGTAACATCTGTCCTTGAGAAGTTTCCTGCTGAACTTATTGCTTCATATATTTAGAAGAACCAGCATATCAGTGGTCTGCAACTAAGGGAATATTGAAAGAGGATTCCTTCCTGTCCTTAAGCTTAGATAGGTCTTCCTCCCCACAGTTCTGAAAAAGGAGCTCCATTCTTCACCTGTGACTCCAGGAAAGACACTATGAGCATCTTACCTGTAACCCCCAGAAATGTTTCTCAGACTGGCTTTGCTCCCACGTTTCCTAGCCTCCTCAACCTACACTTTGTTTCTTACCCAAATTCCTCCAAACTCTCTTTAAACTCTCCACTTATGTGACCTTTTTCAGTTTCTCAGCTCTTTGTTATATATCTTTTGCTTCTCTCACTAAGAATCCGACCCCTCTCTTTTTAACTCAGGGGTCCTGTTGAACGTGCCTCAACAATGCCAACTTGGCCTACACTTGATGAAAACATTTCATTTACATATTAAGTCTCTTTAATAGACTGGAATCTGTACACCAGCTCAAGTTCTATAGCAGGCGTGGATTTCAAACTTGGACTCCACTCATCGCACCCAAGTCAGTGGGGCTTCCACCTGCCATGGGTTCTTTACCAATGATCTGCTCAGAAGCAGCCCCTCCTCTGGAGCGTGGGGGAGAGAGCAGAGGTAAGTGAGCACACAGTTCTCCCTTTTGGGGATGAGACAGGAGGAAGGCAGAGAATGCTCATGAGTGAACTGTACACAAAACTGAGTATAGACTCCTTACTCTTATAGATTTTATGTGATACTAAAACCAAATCAAACTTATAAATTCTATTTTAAGCACTAAAAAGAAATATGTCCAAATTTATCACATTCACTTAACATGACAATTAAAAGTGTTTTGCTGAATCTGCTGTATCACACCTATCAGTACGTGATGGCTTTGAATTTGTGATATTTATAATTCTGCACTAGCTGAGGATTCAGGTTTGTCACCACTATTCAGTGTTCAAACTACAGTTCTGTAGACCTAGTATTATTATTATTATTTGTAGAAGCACCACGTTGTGGTATGCAGGGTCTTAGGATCCCTGACCAGGGATCAAACCTGTGCCCCCTGCATTGGACCACCAGGTAAGTCCTGCAAAACAGTTATTTCTGCAAGAATGCCAACTTGGCCTTAACATGACTTCATTTACATATTAAGTCTACTTCTGTTTTTTCTCACCACCTTGTGATGAACTGTGATGATAAAAGTGATACTCTTTGGGGCCAACATAATTATAAACATAAACACAAAAGGAGGCAAAGAAATTGAGTTAGACCTCAATTAGAAAATGATTTCAGTTCAGTTCAGTTCAGTCGCTCAGTCGTGTCCAACTCTTTGCAACCCCATGAATCGCAGCATGCAAGACCTCCCTGTCCATCACCATCTCCTGGAGTTCACTCAAACTCACGTCCATCGAGTCAGTGATGCCATCCAGCCATCTCATCCTCGGTCGTCCCCTTCTCCTCCTGCCCCCAATCCCTCCCAGCACCAGAGTCTTTTCCAATGAGTCAACTCTTCTCATGAGGTGGCCAAAGTACTGGAGTTTCAGCTTTAGCATCATTCCTTCCAAAGAAATCCCAGGGCTGATCTCCTTTAGAATGGACTGGTTGGATCTCCTTGTAGTCCAAGGGACTCTCAAGAGTCTTCTCCAACACCACAGTTCAAAAGCATCAGTTCTTCGGCACTCAGCTTTCATTATAGTCCAACTCTCACATCCATATATGACCAATGGAAAAACCATAGCCTTGACTAGATAAACTTTTGTTGGCAAGCTAATGTCTCTGCTTTTGAATATGTTATCTAGGTTGGTCATAACTTTTCTTCCAAGGAGTAAGCATCTTTTAATTTCAGGGGATCTCAAATACTATTTTTTATACTAGCACCAAAATGAAAACATTTTTCAGTTTCTTATAGATAACAATGATTTTGTGGGGAAATACAGCTCTAAAATATTGCTGGGTGACTACCTTCCCTAATACTCTCATAACCCTCTTTCAGTCTCCTCCATTATCACTTCCTCAGTGGTGAGAGTAACCAAGCCTTGTCCAGTTGCAACAGCCAGCTTTTAGAGAGGTTTATCCTATAATATTCCTCCCAAAGTTCTAAAGTCCCAGATGGCCTCTCCTTCCTCTCTTTGAACTCAGAGCATTTATTGACTATTACAACTGACAATTCACCATTGAAACTTTTTCTGTTTATTATATTATCTTGTTTTTGTTCAGTTGCTTAGTCGTGTAGGACTCTTTGCAACCCCATGGACCCCGGCCCACTGAGGCCAAGTTGCAGCATGCCAGGCTTCCCTGTCCTTCACCATCTCACAGAGCTTTGCTCCCTCGTGTCCACTGAGTCGGTGATGCCATCCAACCATCTCATCCTCTGTCCGCCCCTTCACCTCTTGCCTTCGATCTTTCCCACCATCGGGGCCTTTTCTACTTCTTTTTATATTATCTACTTTTATATTTAATAAGTTAATATAAACCTCTCTAAAAGCTGTCTGGCTTATACTAGATTTGATCTCTGCTACCCCTTCCTGGAGTAGGAAATGACAGCCCACTTCAGTATTCTTGCCTGGAGAATCCCATGGACAGAGTCTGGTGGGCTACAGTCTGCAGGTCACAGAGTTGAAAAGGACTGAGTGACTGAGCATGTAACATGCACCTCTTCCAAACAGCAGCAACCAACATCTTGTTCTCAAATTCATTTGCATCCTTACAGTATCTACAGCCATAAAACCCATGCTGACTAATAGGAAAATTTGTCCTTTTTGATCATTCTGTGCTCTTTCCAAGGCACCCACACAGTCCTCCTCGGGTTCTTGTGTGATATTGTACTTTAATTCCTCTTGACTCTGCCAATAAGAATTAGTCACTTACAACGTGTCATTTTGGATCCTCTGAGAAGCAGATGCCGAATGAAACAAGAAAGGGTGCAAGGGATTTATTAGAGGAAATGTCTGCAATGAGAAAAAAGCAAGAGAAGGCAGAGAGCCTTCAGACTCTGATCTATGTCTGATATTTGCATAGAGAAAGAGGTATTGGGCAGAAAGAGCCTCAGATAAAAGCAAAGTCTAAGCTAGCCAATGGGGTGTCACCACACTGAATCTAAGCTGACTCTGTGATCAGTGATTTGTGGACAGCAGCCCGGGGAAGTGTGGCCTCACATCTTGCCGCAGTGGATCCAAAGGTGTAACAGCTGGGCTATCAGTTCATGATGCTCCCACCTGCAGATCTCTTAAAGGGACATTGGAGTGGTGCACCTCCACAGCCACCATATAGAGCTTAATGTAAATATAACAGTATGAATATAATTCAAAGTGTTTCTGCTTCCAAGAATGTTTGCATATAAACTCTTGCACACATATCTGCATTTTGAGCTTAATGCAAATTATAAAATAAACATGTAAGAAATCTGGACAGAGGAAATTAGAGGCTTTGATCATTTTCTAAGACTCTAAGTCTTCCAAGGAAGAATGAAAGCATTCTGCATATGCTTCCCTTCCCAGTCTTGAAGTATCTCTGGACTATGCCCAAGGCATCTGCTCTTCTCAAACTCCTCTTTACACAAGAGGATCAAGTAAACCTCTTACCTAAACAGTACCTCTCCTGTGGAGGATGGGGTTTGGGAATAGATTAGTCAGCTTTTTTTTTTTTCTCACACAAATTAAATTTACAGAATAAGGTCCATGCTTTAAGTCCAATTTGCTGCATTTATCAGGTACAAGTGAAATATGTTCCCAACTGAGGTGATACTAAACAACTTCAGAAAACTCAGTCAAATCAACTCAGCTTCAAGTAAAAGCTGAATTTCTCTGGCACATTTATGTACGTATATGGTATGTATTTGTGCTAGAAATTTAAATAATAAGAATTTTTGAATGAATGCTTGAAGGGAAATATATTAAAAACACACATTTTGTTTGTTTTCTTTAGTTTGCTTGTTTTCTGAGAATACCCCAAGGGGAGAATGGGACAGTGTGTTAACTATTTATGGCTGTGATAACAGAGTACCATAGACTTAAACAATAAGCATATATTTCTCACAGTTCTAGAGACTGGAAGCCTGAGATCAGGATAGAGCTCTTGCTGAGGACCTTCTTCCTGGCTTATAGACACAGCCACATTCTTGCTGTGTCTTCTTGTAGAAAAAGAGAGGGAACAAGCTCTCTGGTCTCTTTCCTTAAGCACACTAATTCCATAAGAGGGCCCCACGTTCATCTGTACCTAATTACGTCCCTAAGATCCCTGTCTCCAAAAACCATCACAGTGGCACTTAGAGTTTCAACATATATGTTAGGAGGGACGCAGTCCGTCCACAGCAGGCAGGAACAACACAAGAGGCGTGGAAAAGTCTTAATAGTCTAGATCTCTTGGTGTGCCTGTACGCTCAGTCACCCAGTCATATCCGACTCTTTTGAGACCCCATGGGCTGGAGCCTGCCAGGCTCCTCTGTCCATGGGATTTCTCAGGCAAGCATACTGGAGGAGGCTGCCATTTCCTCTTCCAGGGCATCTTCTTGACCCAGGGGTTGAACCTGAGACTCCTGTGTCTCCTGCATTGGCACGTGGATTCTTTACTACTGCCCCACCTGGGAAGCCCCCAGGTCTCTTGGAGGTGAAGGCAATCCTAGGCCAAACATGAAGCAAATGCTTTACTCTCACCCCCCAAATTGTCACAGTTATTGAGGCTGCTCTATTTTCTTTACCAACGGGAACCAGGAATGTAAGTAAATGACTGAGGAAGGCCTAAAGAATTGTATCTGACTATAAGTTGGGAGGAGTAGAGACTGACAAATTAGAGACAAATCTGGCTACCTTAAATAGGACAATGGTGATCTGAGCCCAACCTTGTAAGAATTTAGTTTTGCCACATCTTCTGTTGTTCAATGGTAATGGACTTTTTTGTGTGTGTGTGAAGTATCTTAGGGGGAAGGCAATGGCATCCCACCCCAGTACTCTTGCCTGGAAAATCCAATAGATGGAGTAGCCTGGTGGGCTGCAGTCCATGGGGTCGCTAACAGTCGGACAGACTGAGCGACTTCACTTTCACTTTTCTCTTTCATGCACTGGTGAAGGAAATGGCAACCCACTCCAGTATTCTTGCCTGGAGAATCCCAGGGATGGGGGAGCCTGGTGGGCTGCCGTCTATAGGGTCGCACAGAGTCGGACACGACTGAAGTGACTTAGCAGTAGCAGAAGTATCTTATTTATGATTAAATGTTGGTTCAAAACACTATATATATATATATTTTTAAAAGACTTTCTTTAGACCAAACAAATGTGCCTACAACCAGTTTTATTTCAGTTCAGTTCAGTCGCTCAGTCGTATCCGACTATTTGCGACCCCATGAATCACAGCACGCCAGGCCTCCCTGTCCATCACCAACTCCCGGAGTTCACTCAGATTCACGTCCATCGAGTCAGTTTTATTTCACAGGCCACTAAATTTCAGCCTCTCTCTTAGCGTGATGCCTTCCCCAGAAATGCTTATATTATAATGCTTGTAAACCTTTAAAGGAAAAAATTCTGGCAAGTTAGACTTTTAGGCTAAAAGAAAAGGAGGAGATTGAACTCTGTACCTTCCTGATCCCCCTAAATCTCAGGTGTACACAACTGCCCTTCTAACAAGGTCTAAAACTAATCTTGTTGGAAAACACAGTCTAATTAAATACTTTGATTTTCTACAAGAATCACATCCATCTTCCATAATAGGGTTATTTCATCACTCGTGAAAAAGCATACAGTCTTTATTTTGGTGAGTACTCTAATTTTATTTAAAAAACAAAACCCTTAGCTTAAAGGAGCTTTTTTCCATCTGATGTAATGACAAGCCTCTCAGGTTTGCCCTAGACCTCACATTTGCCTGGTCATGGACTGTATGTGCTATCAGTCACCATCCCTAATTTAAAAGGTATCTAGTATAAACAGAAAAGTAATTATCAGTTCAAGGCCTGATTCTATAGCTTAAATGCTTGAATGGCTCCCCAAAATACCACTGGGAGCCACAGGCTCAGAAGTGCTACAGCATCTCATCTTTTTTGTTGAAAAGTTAAAATTGGGGATCTTATCACCATGGTTACAGAGTTCTGTGAGTAGTCTTGATCTCTTACCAGCCAAAAAGATCAGCTAAGTGACCAACAGGGAATCTGAACTGCAACTGTGCTGACATGCTGATCACAGCAGAGGAACTCAGGCAACTTGTGGCATCTAGGAGATGATATATGCCTTCAAATAATAGATCCACACAAGGAAAAAAAAATTGGAATGTTTTCCAATATTCATAATTGTATAAATCAGTGTCAACTTGGGCTTATTTTTTTTTTTTTGTATTTATTTATTTTTTTACACGAACTCCCAAACATGAACCCCCCTCCCACCTCCCCCGCCACACAGGATGCAGGATGCTTGGGGCTGGTGTATGGGGATGATCTGGAGGGCTTATTTTTTTTTAAAAAGGGCTTATATTAATATTTGCATTAATACTCATTTCATATGTATAAGATCAACAAAATTAAATTGAAACTGATAGAAGCAACATGTATTGTGTTCCCTAAAATATATAAGTGTACATGAATATGTCCATGAACAACTAACTTGTATTGGGTATTTTCTATGTAATAGACATGTGGGTGATACAAATAAAGCAGGCAACCTACTCTCCTTCAAATAGCCCAGAAGCTAATTAGAGATTTGTAAATGAAACACGATTACCCACCATAGTAAGTGCTATGTAAATGTTGTCTATGAATTGTTATGGGACCCAAGATTAAAGAATAATTGTTTGGGGAACTCCAGTGAAGCTTCCTAGTAGAAAGGGCATTTGGACTGATTCTTTACAACAAGCAGGAAGATACAACCTGTGCAGAGGCCCAGCTGGGGCCCAGCTGGGAAAGAGCATCACCTGTAGTCAGTGAGGGTAAGAAAGTCTTTGTGGCTGGAGCTCCAGGGCCGGATGCAAGCTGCAGGGGCTGAAGCTGAGGCAGGGGAGGTTATTTGGAGCCAGAATAAGCAAAAGCTTTCATCCTGGATTTAATATTGTAGGCAGTAGGGAGCCCGTGGGACTTTAATCAGAAAGCAAGATGATCAGATTTGATCTGAAATGTATCCTCAACTGTCGTATGCAGAAAGAACCAGCATAGTTAGAGGCCCTCTATAAATGTATAATGAGCATGCTATTCTGATGCACCAGTCTCTTTGTTGCTCAAAGAACTTTTATTCAATACGTATTCATAAGAAACAATTCTGAAAATATACATATCAGCTTTATAGTAAAATATATCCATATCTCCAAGAATTTGGTGGATAAAAAAAAGCATCTCATGTAACTTTGTATAGTCTTTAATAAGAGAATTGTTTTAATGAATCTCTTTCTCAAAATTCTGAGACTGAAAGATTTGTTTGTTTGATTCTCATGCATTTTGCATTTCAGAACCTTGAAAATATGCCCCTGCATAAAACCAAAAGAGGCTGGAGGTTATTTTAAAGGGAAGTTCCAAAAGGAAAAAAGCAAAAAACACAGCACTCCCTTGGAATAAATTAACTCTGATATCTATAATGTATTCTTAGGAAGAAAAATGCAAAAAAGAGAAATAATGCTATAGAACAAAAAAGAGGAGAAATAAAGAGAAACAACAAAAAGAAATCCAAAGAGAGTTTGAAACTGTGTTTTGCAGCAATCCCTGGGTAACAGTAAATATTTTCTACCTTCCTCCTGCACCACCACTGATGAGTCATGAAACCTAGACAATACTGAATCACAGCTACATTCACCACAAATCATCAATAGACATAACTCCAGCAGCTTCTGTCAGCCCTGGAAGCCTGAGTCAAAAAGAATCCTCAAGAGTTACAGGAACATGACTTCACTCATAGCCCCATAATATTTTCTTGCTGGTTCCACAAGAGAAGATTACTGAATCTAACCTGGCAAAAAAGACAGACTATGACAGTATCTCTAGTAATATGCTAATCACACACAGTGTCTATAATCAGTGGTCATTATCTATAATCAATACATTATCTATGGTAGTGATATAACACTGCCATTTTCCCATTTTACAGATCAGATGACAGTCGCAAAGAAGCTGAGCAATGTTTCTAAAGTCACACAGTTGGTATGTGGCCCAGATAGGATTAAACCTATGACTTCTTGATTCCAAAGCTTGTGTTGTCAAACAAGTAACCAACATAAGGTGGAATGGCAAGTGGCAGTTGGGTAACAATTCCATAGTTTTGGGAAGAAGGAGCCCCCCTCTGTCCAGCCTGAAGGGTCAAGGAAGTCTTCCCAGCAAGGGTGGCACTTGATCTGAGTCCAGTCTACTCAATGGGTTAAAAGATGAAGAAAGCCCATTCCAAGTTTCAATTTAATAGCAAACATGAAGAGATGTAAATCCTAAGTGATGTAAGATGTAAATCTGTACATGATTAACCACTCAATATCTTATACACCTATCATGTGTAAGGTACCATGCTGAAGATACAGTGGTGAATAAAAAGGTAAAGAGAGGGAAACATTCTTTGAAAATTGTTTTAAGTATCGCTGCCTTACAAGGTTACTGGGTCAACCAATATAACTATAGCAAGAAGATGGTAGAGAAGAAAATAAGACAAGGCTGCCAAAATAATTTGGAGTAGAAATTGTAGACTAATACATTTGTAATTGTGATGACAATTTTTATGTCATATTTCAGTATAAAATTATTTTGAAGTGGCTTACAAAGATCATGGTGAACATAATAAAATGTAAAAATCTGAGGAAATTGTAGTGAAGAAAGATAAGTATAAAAAGTAAGATGAAACTTGGATAAGGTCAATCATAAGGTCAAATACCTGCTGGAAAGGGCTTAATCTGGCTCTATACTTCCTACCCCCAACAATAACAACAACAAAAATCCTGTTATATGGTCCCATAAGACAAAATAAACTAGGAATAACAATGATGATGGTTAGTGTCTATCAGTTATTATGTACATCTATAATATAGGGCTTGATTAATTTATATGTATTTTCTTATTTAGTGGTCACAATAACCTCATAGATGAGTACTATTATAGTCTCCATTTTACAGAGAAGAAAACTGGAGCTTAGGGAAGCTAAGCGAATTTCCCAAAATCAGCTCACCAGAAAAGGCTGGCAACCTCCAATCAAGCAAACTCCTTGCCTTCCTCAAGCCTAGAATATAACCATTAAGGTATATCTGGAAACAAATTGTTCATATAAGTCCTAAAGAAAATAAACCAAGCAGTGAAGTACAGTCCATTTCAAACTTCAATGTGCATATAAAGCACCCAAGGATCTTAAAATACAGATTCAGATTTAGTAGATCTGGGGTGGGGCTTGAAATTCTGCATTTCTCCCCAGGTCCCAGGAGACATTAATGCTGCTGGCTCAGACCGCAAGTGGCTGGCAAAGCTAGGGAACAATAGCCCAACAGAGTCGAGGGGTTCCATCTTACAGAATCCTTCTAAAGAAGGAGATGGCCTAAAACAAAGTATTTCAGTAAAAGTTTCTCTTTTTAGTAATTTTTAAAATGTGCTTTTGAAATGTATTAGAGATGATTTCTGGTTGTTTGGCCTGTGGGATCGTAGGCATCACACCTATGCCCCCTGCACTGGCAGTGCAGAGTCCTAACCACTGGGCCTCCAGAGAAGTCTCAAAGCATCTGTTTTTAAAGGCAAATCTATACAAGGTATGGAATACTGGAGTGATTTATCCTAACCCAAGAATTTAAAGTATATAGAGAAAAAATAGGTCTTCCATTAATAATACACATACCTTATGCTCATAGTAATCTACCTTTCAGTTCAGTTCAGTTCAGTCGCTCAGTCATGTCCGACTCCTTGTGACCCCATGAGTCACAGCACGCCAGGCCTCCCTGTCCATTACCAGCTCCCAGAGTTTACTCAAACTCATGTCCATCAAGTAGTTGCAACAAAATTATAACTGATCGTTTCAACTAGAGACAGGTACAGATGACAAGATGTCAATGGTGCAAGGGGGGCGGGGCGGGGGCGGTGGTAATCACTAATTACACATATGACTCTGCGTGAGTGCAAGGAAGTAAAAAAGACCAAAGCAAAGGGAAATTAAGAGGGGGGGAGGAAAATGGCCTCCTACTTTAATGCCTAGAAGACAGATTTTCCTAAAATAATGGCTACACAACAGCATCTGAAATAAAGAACTTCTCTTTTCAATTAACAAAGGATGGGAAAGAGCTTCTGAGACTGCTGCTTCAGCGCCCACAATTTTTTAACAAAAGTGCATATTTTCAATCACTGTTTTGCTTTTGACTTAGAATCGGTTGCCAAGGAAACATCTATATCAAAGTACATTCAAGGTAAATCTTTCTTCCTCTGGCTTTTGAAGTGAGTCATTTAGCAAGGTAGCAAGGAATTATACAGATTAGTTAATCCAACCATTAGTGGGGTTGAATGCCAATCTCTGTGTCCTTGATAAGTCAGATGGACCTCCTTCAGCCTCAATTTTTTCTCCCAGAAAGTAGTTCTCTCCAGTTTAACTCTGGGGCATGGAAGAGTTTGTTATCTCATTATGTATGGTCAGGAATCTGTAACTTCAAAGTCTTTTGCTTGATTATGCACAGAAAGAAGGGGACTAAGAACCCCCCATTTTCTCCCTCAGAAATGCAAAGCCAATACTTGGCTTGCTAAAAGGAACTGAACCAATGGGAAGAGTGGAATGAAATTTGAAAAAAAATCTCATCCCATGGGAAGGGTAGTCAGGGAGTTTGGGATGGACATGTACACACTGTTATATTTATAATGGATAACCAGCAAGGGTCTACTGCATAGCACAGGGGACTCTGCTCAGTGTTATGTGGCAGCCAGGGAGAGGGGAGTTTGGGGGAGAATGGATACATGTATATGTGTGGCTGAGTCCCTTTGCTGCTCACCTGAAACTATCACAACTTTGTTAGTTGGTTATACTCTCAGTTCAGTTCAGTCGCTCAGTCGTGTCCGACTCTTTGCGACCCCACAGACTGCAGCACGCCAGGCTTCCCTGCCAATCAGGTTTCCTTGTCAAGGGAGAATCCATGGATACAGAAGTCATGACAGAGTGCTGACTTATATTTAGGTTTCTCAGTTTTACACTACTTTAGAACTCACAGACAAGGAAAGTAACAAACAGAGGTGTGTTAATCAAGGTCCTTTGGGGCCGTTTGGCAGACGATTACAAAGTGGGTCAGATCCAAGTAATGTGCCTCAGAAGCCTGTACAATTTGAGGGCTCCCTTTAGAAAAAGAATCGCAAACTTGTGAATCCAAAATTGAATACAGATGTATCAGGTAATTTAAAAAAAAAAAAAGAAAGAAAGAAATCACAACAAATAAACTAAAAACTGACACATACTCTGAGCACCCAGAAAGAAATAACAATGGTGTTAACTTCCTGACATACTCCTAGTAGCCTTTTTTCCTATGTTTTAGACTTCATGCTTTTTGAATACTTTTTCCTAGGACAACCATTTTATAATTTCTATAGAGAGAATAGAAGGACTTCTGTATCTCTGTAAGCAGGGTTTGCAAATTTTATTTTATTGATAATTTAGGAAAACTTTCAGTTTCACAGCTCATTATTGGTAACTTCATATCAATTTTGGGGATTATGATCAATATTGGAAAGGCTTTTACCAAATTGATATAACATAAGCCCTAAGGTTTAAGAGAATTTTCTACTTGTTGCATCTAGTTTATACGGCTGCATATCAAGCTATGTCCTCCTCCACCACCCACATATTTCTGAGACTGGCTCCTGTACAAATATTCAACAGCTTGACCACACCTCTGGTTTTGCACCTGCACAAATCACAGTGAGCAGTTGGAAGTTTTCCAGAAGCCATTGCAACACCAAGACAGCTAGCAGTAACTCAACTATACGTGGAAGTATGAGATTTATNCTCCTCCACCACCCACGTATTTCTGAGACTGGCTCCTGTACAAATATTCAACAGCTTGACCACACCTCTGGTTTTGCACCTGCACAAATCACAGTGAGCAGTTGGAAGTTTTCCAGAAGCCATTGCAACACCAAGACAGCTAGCAGTAACTCAACTATACGTGGAAGTATGAGATTTATCCCCCAAACTCAGACTAAGTAAGTGAGTGTTAGTCACTCAGTTGTGTCCGACTCTTTGTGACCCCATGGATTGTAGCCCAACAGGCTTCTCTGTCCATGGAATTCTCCAGGCAAGAATGCTGGAGTGGGGAGCCACTGCTTCTCTAGGGGATCTTCCTGACCCAATATCGAACCAGAGTCACCTGCACGGCAGACAGATTCTTCACCATCTGAGCCAACGGAGAAGCACTAACCCAAACTAAACATATTCTCAACTCAACTTCCCACAGCTGAAACCCAGAAATGCCTGCAGTCCTCCAGTGCCGGGTTATGCCAGGGCAAATGCGATCCAGCAGAAGTCAACATGAGAAGCGAAAGTGATCTGAGTCAGCTGGGGTTAAAATGTCTTATTCTGAGTACATTTGCAAGGGGTTCCTGCATGTGAGGACCTGAGGCTTAGGTTCATTTGCTTCTCTCTGACAGAAAACGACTACTCTCTCATTTTCTCGTACCAGACAATGTTTATACCCATCTTCAATACAGTTGCTTACAATGCAAAGCATTGTGCTTTTTAAACATTAGCTCATTTAATCCTCACAGTGACTCTATGGGGTAGTTGATATTGCACAGGTGAGGCAACTTTGAAAGGTAAATCCACATGTTCAAGACTGCAAAACTCATGCAATTATTTCCAAAGCTGGTGCACACACATTTGGTCTCCTGCCTCCTTGACAGAAGAGCATGAATTTAGAGTGGAAAAAGAACAAGAGGAGGACTTAGCATGTTTACTTTGGCACAAAAAGAACATGCATACATTTCAAAGTTATATTAAGAACTTAAAACGCATCAATAGTTTTTGCAGGAAGTTGGACCCTAGGTGAAAGAGTTTATTCAGATATTAGTACTGTCTTTGGGTTACCTGGGTGAGCAATTCACCAACAGTTTAATTCAGTTTTTAAGATATGCCAAATACTACTTTTTAATAAACTTTAAGGTACATTGTTTCCATTTCTAAATCCAGATTCAATGGACACAAACAATTTCTCTCTCTGTTCCTCTTCCCCTCTTCCTCTTTATTTCTTGTGGTTCTCACCTGAGTCTCCAGCTCCAGGAAGGAAAGGCAGAAGTATTGCTTTGGCTTCAGGGGATTCCTGATCCTTCTCACTCTCTGGTTTTGCATGAGGGATTTAGCTTCAACCCTAGAGGACTGGCAGGTCATGCTCTATTTAACACTCTAGTATAAAGGTCAAAAGTGAAGGAGTTTTAAAGTGAGTACATACATAGTCTTTCTAATTGTAGTTATGCCTTTTCAATTAGTTCATTACTTTATTTCAGTAACAATGAACTATTAAAGACATTATCTTCACCCTAATGCAAACAAAATCAATATTAGCTGGAGATGCTTATTCAAGTCACCTGAAAAAATTTCTTAAAAATAAATTTAATACCAGTTAGTGGTTATTTCTACAGTATATCCTCACAATAGCCAGTTTGGGTTGTCACTATAAGAAATACTTACATGTCTTTGAACTACGGCTTTAAAATGAAGTACACTAAAGTGAGTATCAGGGCTTCCCAGGTGGCTCCAAGGAAAAGAATCTGCCTACCAGTGCAGGAGACACCGGAGATGAGACTTGGATCCCTGGGTTGGGAAGATCCCATGGAAAAGGAAATGGCAACCCATCCTAGTATTTTTGCCTGAAAAATCCCTCGGACAGAGGAGCTTGGAGGGCTACTGCCCATGGAGTAACAAAGAGTTGGACGCAACTTATCAACTGAGCACGCAGAAAGTGGGTATCATTGTGAAGGTGAAAAAAAATGCACATTTTACAAGATGGTTGAAATTATTTTCCTAGTATTGTGCAAATGGAATTCGTGGCTCAGGATAAAATTTTCAGAGTTACTAATATACCAGAAACAAGACAGATTGAAGTAAAGACTGCATCCTCTGGAAAAATGTAAAGAAAACTTGAAGTGTCCCTAGGAATGACAGAAATACTTAACAGGGGTGCAAGTGAAGAACTTAGTTTATGAATTTTGGATTTTCTACATTGAAGAGTTTTAAAGTGCTTGTAAAATAATGAAAAGCAGGAAAAAAGAAAATATTTGACCATTTTTATCTTCATCCTTGAAATGTTTATATGTTCAAATCTGGACAAAGAGACTGCCTGAGATTCAGTCATCTTGAACAGGCACAGAGTGTAAACTTGACACTTGAACGTAAAGGCAAAACAAGTATCTTATACACAGCTTAATTATGTTATTGAACTCTATTTTAACACTTTTATCATTCTTACATCATGTTTATGAATTTAAATTCCCAGGAGAGAATCATGCTATAATCTAAATGCAATAAATGCAGCTAACTATACTGAAGATTAAAAACACTACTTTAAAAGAATATGAATATGTGGCTTGTGCTCAAATAATACAGTTAGAAAACATGACTGAGTCATAAGGTAAGTTCTCATTGTGTACTAGTAATAACTCTTGGAGCATCTTTGAATTTCTTAGGAATGAGATGTTAATCATTTAAGAGAGAAATGTTAGTCAAACTAGTTAAGAAATTCAAACCTATTTTACCAGTCATGCTATCTGCACATATTACTTCTCTACACCTGTTTCTATATCTGTAAAATGGGAATGATAATACTACCCACTTCATAAGGCTTTTATTCAAGTTAATACTAACATACTTGAAAGCAGTTAGGAGAAACCACACACATGTCAAGAGCTCAATAACTGTGAATTCTTCTACTTTAGCCTTTTCCCTCCTAGTGACAATATTCACGGCCTTCTTATTTTTCCCCATAAAGGCCTTTTTGTAATACAAAAAGCGAATACAATAAAATACCATAGAAAGCTAATCGAGCAGAAAATTGAAATGTAGAGATGAAAACGAGTTTATTTTAAGCAGAACACCACATGTCATAGATTAGGCTAATGAAGAGTTTATCTCCTTCACCGAGGACGTGTGGGTGCCAACGCACACAGCCAAGAAGCCAAGTCTCTAGTGGGACAGGTGGCTTCCTTCCCTCCCACCACTGTGTACAATGCTCACTGACTTGAAACTTAACTGAGATGAGCAGTCATGCAAGCAAAAGAAAATACCTCTCCATCCAGAAGAGGTCAAACTCCAACCCCAGGAAAACATACAGGCAACACCTTGCTTTAAAGCAGCAGTACCCAGCCTTGAGATCTAAAGTCTGGTGATCTAGGTGGAGCTGATGCAATAATGAAAGAAATAAAGCACACAATCAAGGTAATGTGCTTGAAGCTTCCCGAAACCATCCCCCGCCCATGCCCTGGTCTATGAAAAAAATTATCTTCCATGAAACCAACTTCTGGTGCCAAAAAGGTTGGGTACGCTGTTTTAAAGGACTTGGAACAGCAAATTGAAGATGCAGCAGCATATAAAACTGTAAGTAAAAGCCACCTCCACTGACAGTTCCACAAAACACTGCAAGGCCGCAGTTGACGAGTGAGACACACAGACCCTGCTTCAGAAAAAGCTTGCGTGACATATGTTAATGTTTACAAAAAACTCCCCACTCTTTTAGTTGGCAAGGGCTTGCTTTTAGTCCAAATAATATTCTCCAGAAGTTCCTGGGCCTCTTGGATCCCCTGTCTTGCAGCAACATGAAGGAGCATCTCTATGTCCCTAGAAGAGAGAATTATTTAGTAGAATCACAAAGAAAGAGTGAATTCAAAGAACCTGCATGTCCAAGTGTTTAGGCTAAGGGCCAGCTTAACACCTGTTTAGACTCATTCTAAGGTACTGACTGAAACACTTGCCATTTCATCTGGGTTTCATCATGAGTGTCTTCATAATAAAATCAAAAACTACCCAAAGAAACAGTCTTACAACATCAGAGTCCAGCTGGATACTTTTGCCCTATTTAGAAAAATTTTTCCAGCCAAGATTCTTAGGTAATGTCTGAGACACCCCTTTCTTGCAAGCAAATTCTATATTTTGGTTTGAGAGTGGTAACTGGAGAGGGGCTCCATTCAACCTGCTCACCAGTCAGTTGTAAAACTGCCCACCAGCAGTTGTGAAAGAGAACACTGACAGCACCGTATGATTTGGCTGCCTCCCATTGGTCGTTTCCAAATGTCATTACCAAGTAATGCGTGAAACCGATATCCCCGAGTGTTACACCAAGTCCCTAGACCCACCCCATCCTTCAGGCTCTCACTGAGACTCCCTCTTTCTGAACCTCGTCTACTCATCAGCCTGAGCTGATTAAGGTGTACAGTTGGGCGGGAGGGGGATTACACACAGAACATGGTAATGGAATACAATGTCAGCTGCATTTCTTAAAACAAGCTGAAAATTGAACAGTTTATTCGGGAGAGGCCTATGAAGATGTTTCTGACTCAGAATCTCTGGATGAGTATATCACAGATTATGAACTACTCAAAAGCTTTAAGAAAAACTTCTCCAGAGAAAAACGTAGTATTTCTCTTGGGACTGTGAGTAATCAAAAGGGGATTCATCTCATAAACTCAAACAGAATTTGTGTCCCAAAAGAGCTTTCTACCTTATACTCTTCCACGTTCTGCTCTGTTTATGAGAAAATGCTATACAGCTGTAAAGATGGGACTCCTAGGAACCTTAAAAATTCACAGGACACTCTTAGAATCATGAAATAACCTGGCCTTTCATTTTGGACTCATCAGATACCTTACGAATTTATTCCATGGGCTCTATGCACATATATGAATCTGAGATTTTTTTACTTTGTGACTTTTATCATAACTCATAGCACTGTAAGTAGATAAAAAAGGCAAGAGTGGGAAGTGTACTATATATAAAATGCTTTTATCTGTCAATTGCAGGTAATGTATGGGGGCAGGTTTAGAAGGAATGACATCTCAGCTGGAAGGGAAAAGACTGCTAATTTTCATTACCCTACTGCCATGGATCCAGTTATGTTTTTCAGTTTTCCTACTGCAAGGTTAAAGGAACCATGAGGATGGTCCTGCTGGGAGGCTCGTCTGAAAAAGAGAGGAAAAGAAAACAGAAGTGAAAATCGGGTTGAAGAGGAATATGCAATAAAAAACAAGGAAACAATGCGGCGAAAATGGATTCCCTTAATACAACCAAAGGCACTGCTAATACAAATATGCAACCATTACTGGAAATCATGGGGCTTCCCAGGTGGCACTAGTGGTAAAGAACCTGCCTCCCAATGCAGGTGACATAAGAGAGGCTGGTTTGATCCCTGGGCCAGGAAGATCCCCTGGAGGAAGACATGGCAACCACTCCAATAGTATTGCCTGGAGAATCCCATAGACAGAGGAGCCTGGCGAGCTACAGTCCATAGGGCTGCAGAGTCAGGCATGACTGAAGGACACTCTGAAAAACCATTACTTCTGTCTTTTACACTGGGACAAATGCCTCTTTCATTAAGAAAAAAAAACTATTATTTGAAACAAGTGAAGCACTTAAAAAAAAATTGATGTTGTAAGAATATTTCAATCACTTATTTTTTCCAAACTCATTCATCAGCTTCTCTAAACATTAAAATAATTACAATCTTCTCTCCAAAATATATAGGAAATCAAAATATAGGAAAGGACCATCTGGGAATATTATGAATTCAGTAGCATGTAACCTGATTCTTAAGCACTATTTCCAGTTGCTGAAATATGTAATGTGCCAATACTTTCCAACAGAAATTTCTACAAAGATGACAATGTTTGGCATCTGTGCTTTCCACTATAGTAACCATTAGCTGTTTGTGAGTACTGAATACTTGAAATGTCAATAGTGCAACTGAGAAACTGAATTGTTTTAGTTTATTTAAATTTAAATGACCACATGTGGTTAATGGCCATCATATTGGACAGTGTAATTTATATAATTATTGCCTTGCTACTTTGCAGTTCTTTTCATTTATTTATGATTAGGGAGAAAAGTCCAAAATACAAGGAAATGTACAAAAATTTTCTATCTCTAATGCATAAACATTTTGAAAAGTAAGCAGGAAAATAACAACATCCAGTGGGAAAGTGAGCAGACTGCATGACTAGACTTTTCACAGGAAAAAAAAAATATTAAAATTACAACATGCTGTGTGTGCTTAGTCACTCAGTCATGTCCAACTCTTTGTGACCCCACGGACTGTAGCTCGCCAGGCTTCTCCCTCCATGGAATTCTCCAGGCAAGAATACTGGAGTGAGTTGACATTCCCTTCTCCAGGGGATCTCTCCAATCCAAGGATTGAACCCAGGTCTCCTGCATTGTGATGGATTCTTTACCATCTGAGCCACCAGACATTTATATAAGAAAGCTTCACAATTGACAAAAAGGAAAATTTAATGAGGCACTCATTTAATAAATAAATTTAATGAGTCATGAACCATAAAAGATATTTTAAAATATGCTGGGAGAAATCTTGCCTTTGTAATGCTTTTCCCATCCCATTCCTGACAGTGGACTCCATCACTGAAAAATGGAAAAGTTTTTGAAATTGGCTTTTAGCTGTATGTCCGATGTAAGGAAGGTCTGGTTTACAAAATATTATTTAAGGCAACACTTCTAAAATTTTAATCCATGTACTAGCCAACCCAGAATCTTGTTATAATGAAAATTACGAATCTTCATTCATTATAACAAATGAATCTTGTTATAATGTTTCAGTAGGGCTGGGTTAGGGCCTCAAATACTGCATTGCTAACAAGTACCCGCCTGGTGATACCAGTGCTGCTGGTGTGTGGCCTAGGTCTCAGCAGCAAGGCTTCCAGCCAAGCAGAGTTAAATACCCACCATGCTTAGCTACTCCAGAGCCATGTTATTCCCTTCCTGATTCTCAAAGGTACTTATTCTGTTGGCAGGTGAATTTGGTCAAAATATCCACTTTAAACTTCGTGTTGAAATGTGTTACTGAAATAGCTTCCTCTGCTGGTTCGTTTTTACTTTATAAATCAGTGTGGACTTCTAGAGCAGAGGTTTGACCTCCCTACACATTACAGCTACCCAGGATGCTTTTCAGCACAACTCAGTCAGTCTGGAGTTGGGCATTAGTATGTTTCAAAAGCTCCCCAGAGGACTCTAATATGTAGCCAGGCTTGTCGCCCACTATTCTAGCAAGAAGACAAAAAGCATCTGAGAAGGATGATCTCATCAATACGAGGGCAATGGCAAAGCCATGGCTGTGCTCACTGCTCACTCATATAACTGAACATGTCTCTAGATCATGGGAGACTCTGATCATCAGCATTACCCTATAGAAATAAAATGCATGCCATGGTAATTTTAGATGTCCTGATAGCCACATCAAAAGTTTTTAAAGGAATAAGTAAAATTAAATAATATATTTTATTTAATCCTATATATCNGCTCACTCATATAACTGAACATGTCTCTAGATCATGGGAGACTCTGATCATCAGCATTACCCTATAGAAATAAAATGCATGCCATGGTAATTTTAGATGTCCTGATAGCCACATCAAAAGTTTTTAAAGGAATAAGTAAAATTAAATAATATATTTTATTTAATCCTATATATCCAACATATTATCATTCAATGTATAATCAATACAAAGAATTGTTAGTGAGATATTTTATATTCCTTTCTTCATATGAAATCTTGGAAACCCTGTGTGTACTTTACATGTAAGCACATTCTGTTCACACTAACCACACTTCAAGGGCTCGGTGCCCTATGTGGCTGCTGCTGCTGCTAAGTCACTTCAGTCGTGTCCGACTCTGTGTGACCCCATAGATGGCAGCCCACCAGGCTCCCCCATCCCTGGGATTCTCCAGGCAAGAATACTGGAGTGGGTTGCCATTTCCTTCTCCAATGCATGAAAGAGAAAAGTGAAAGTGAAGTCGCTCAGTCTGTCTGATTGTTAGCAACCCCATGGACTGCAGCCCACCAGGCTACTCCGTCCATTGGATTTTCCAGGCAAGAGTACTGGGGTGGGGTGCCATTGCCTTCCCCGGCCCTATGTGGCTAGTCACTGCCATATTGGACAATATCACTTTAAAGAATACTATGGCGAAATTCCATTTTCAGGGGTTTCTACTTTTGATTAAATTGAGACTTCATGAACCCTAAGCCAGTTCTCTATATCTGTAACTTTGACCGCAGCCTAACTTGTCCTTGTTTTCTACCACAGTCTCCATGTAGAATGGAGTTTCTAACACCTCAGAGCCTATTCATTCCCATTGTCTAACCCTTAGAGGGTCAGGTAAAGCATTCAAGTCTTTGTTTCTGAAGTTATTATAACTTTCTCAAACTGCAAATATATACTTTTCTGTGAGGACTCATCACACCAATGCTATACAATCAGAATTATAAAAGCTACCTGTGGAAAAATTTGTATATTGAATGGAATTTAGGCCCAAAATAGAATAAACAATAGATAAATGTATTTCTGCTTTTAAATTCAAATGAATCTGTCTCTAATTGTCAAGAGTTCAAAACTTTAATAAGTAAGGTAATGCTAATACAGTGCTGGTTAATAAAATTATTGATGTTCTGGATCTTGATCTAGAACGGTACATATTCTCCAGTTTAGCTCTTTTAAAGCTAATCTGTTGTTTGCTTACATTGTGTACACTGTTTTTAAATGCATCAGACACATCACTTCCGTTACTAATCCTACCTCACTGCGGGGTGGAAAAAGAAGTTACCAACACTTTAAGAAAGTGTACCTTATTTTTGTTTTAGGGAAGAAGTGCCAAAATCATAAGGCTTTATATCTCAGCACTTCCTGAAATGACAGCTCTAGAGTTTTGCTTTTGGTAGGGGTTGTTTTCCTTACCTAAACCAGTGCATTGCCATCTCTCGGTCCTTCACCACACCAGCTCCTGGGTGAAACCAAACAGTATCAGAGAAAAAAGGGACTCAGTCAATTATTAACTAAAATCTTCTATAAACCTAGAGATACATAAACAAATTCTAACCAGCAAATACCTCCCCTTCCCTTTCCCCTAGTAAGTGAGCAAAAGAGTTACCTTTCAGGTATCTCTGGCCAACAATATGCTGGGCACTGGGGTACCCCAAGTGAGCATAAAGATGTGCCACATGGAAATGGAAGCTCTGGGAATACAGCCAGATGTAAAGCAGAGAGACCATGCTTCCTGATATGACTAGGAGCTACAAAAATAAAGAGGAACAAGGAGAGAAGTGTGGGGATATACTTATGGTTCAGACGTGGGAAAGATGAATATATTCTAGAAGAAAGGCATTTCAGGATGAGATTCATATGATTTACAGATGAAGGATCTTCCTCATAGGTCTCTGTTTATAGGGGGAAAATTTATTATCACTAGTCTTTTACTTTTAATCATTCGGGGTGACATACTTTCAGTTTTCTGGGTGATGTAATATAACTGGCTTGGGTAACTACTTAGGAATGGATATTGATCAATAGGATCTTAGCTGTTTATAAAAGGAAAAAAAAAATGAAGGCAGAAACAAAAGAGGAAGCAGAAAAGAGAATTAATATGTTTGCTGCTTGGGCAGAAATATGGTGGTGAGGCTAAGCTGGGAGGGAGGCTCCTGCCCTGTTCTGCCAGTCTGGAGAAACGACAGCCCTGCTCTCCTTCTCTGACACTTTTCGCTGCAACGACAGAAATAAAAGACCTTCAGATGGCACTTTCAGCTTCCTCCCTGAAGAGGTCCAGGTGAGCCAGTGGGTCTCCAGAAGATGAGAAAACTCACAGCTTGCTAAGGCTGACATAACCAAATGTGACAACCTGGGTGGTTTGCACAACAGAAATGCATTTTCTCACAATCTATAACCAGATGTTCCAGATCAAGGTGTCAGCAGGATTGGTTTTTTCTAGGCCTTTCTCCTTGACTTATAAGTGACTATCTTCTCCCTATAACTGCCTCATTTGTCCTCTGTACATCTCTGTGACCAAATTTCCTCCTCTTATGAGGACACCAAAAGCCCATATTAATGAACTTATTTTTACATAATTACCTCTGTAAAAACCCTGTCTCCAGATACAGTCACATTCTGAGGTACGGTGTGGGGAGGGGAGGTTAGGACTTTAAAGTATGAAGTTGGTGGAGGACAAAATTCAGCTCATACCTCATCTGACGGTGGAGGATACTTCCTAAAAGAGCTGGTGGATTAGCAGGAGCTTTGACATCTTTTTTTTTCTTTTTTGGCCATGCTGCATTGCTTACAGAATCTCAGTTTGCTGACCAGAGATCAAAGCTGGGACATGGCAGTAAAAGCCCAAATCCTATCCACTAGGCCACCAGGGTACTCCCAACATCAGCCTTCTCTAGCAACTTGAACATACCTGTAAGTTCCCTTCAGGAAGCTCTACAAAGTGAGGTTCTTCCCCATAAAAAGCTTGTACTTCAGCCATGGGTTGATGCTCAAACAAGTTTACACTGTCCATCAACGGAATCAATGTGCCCATTACTGTTTTCAGAAATATGGCAAACACTTTCTGAGATGTTGATTCATGCAGAGATCAGTGGCTGAGAGGGAACTCAGTCCTGTGGGGCAGCCTTGAAATGCAGCAAGACCATGAAGAGCTTCACCACCATGGACAGCTCAGGGCCCCATACCCTTCTCTTACCCTCACCTAGCTGGATTCTGAGGAGAGCCTCAGACTCTGAGAAAAATACAGTGTGATTGACATCTTCCCTCTCAGGTGTGATTTTTCTTCTAGGAGAAGAAAAAATGTAGCTTCAAATTTAAAAACTCAATTTTCTATAGCTGCCATGAAAGCTAAATATCTATTACTGATTCCAAGATCAAGAGCTTAAAAATAGACTTTTTTACTCAAGTCTTTTAACCAAACAAATCAATCAGGAATTGAAAACTTGGAGAACAAGAGATGGTGTTTTACAGACTTTCATTTAGAATCTTTAAGCACAAAACAAAGATCATTAAATATATTTAATGATCATATTGAAATACACTAGAGAAAAAGTAATTAGCATAGTCCAATATGAACAAAATGATGAGTTATAATTATAAATATTTATATTATATTTACACAATAAGTTATATATTACTCTAATTTCTATAATGTAACTTCAACTTTGATAACGTATCTCTTTCCTCTTTAAGGAGTTGTTGGTTATTCACAATAATGTATTGAAAAGTCTATGTTTCAGTCTTTGTGTGAGTGCATTTGTGACAGTAGTGGTGTTCCTTATTGTTGACGTTTTTGTTTTTTGTTGGTTTTTTTTTGTCTGTGTGCATATGAGTGTGCATTGGAGGAGATTTTAATTTTTTAATCCTATTAGGGCATCCAAAGTCATCTCTATTGATTCTGCTTCCTGAATGAATGCTCTTTCACATATTTCTATATGTCACAAAGTTTCACAGAAGATGAATGTCTGTTTTGAAACGCTTCAAATCCTTTTTGAAATTATGTCATTTACTCAGTATTTATTTTGTATGTGTCAGACACTGTTCTGATCACTGTGAACAAAACAAGCAAAATTCACTGACCAATTGTAGCTTAAATTATACTTGGGGTAGAAAATGAGTGAACAGACAATAAATGTTTTTAAAAAAGTAAAATTTATATTGGATGATAATAAATGCTATAGAGGAAGAACAGAAGGATAATAGGGAATAGTGTGAAGCAAGAGGTACAAATTTCAAAAGGAGAGATTAAAAACAATGGGCAAAGAAAAGTCGAAAATGATGTGTGATGGTGGCTCTGTGTAACGGAGTGAACTCCAATGAGCCTCACAGAATGTCCAGAAAGACTGGAGAGAATTATATCAGCAAAGATACTCACAGGGACAGAGATGGTGCAAAATAAAAAGAGGTCATTGAACCCCTGATTTCCTACTTCCAGGAAGCAAGCTAAGAAAACTCACCGGCAAAGCATGCTTCCTGTGATGAAGAAAGGAAGGATGAATCAGAGTGAAGCCAAGGGCTCAGAGGATGGAGCCAAAAGTCATGGAGAAGGTCTGCAGTCATTCCAGACCTTGGAATCCAACCAAGGAACTTCCAGTCTTGGTCTGGGGGGGACCCCAGAATGGCTCCAGACTGAGAACTCCTTTGTGACTCCCACTTTTCCCCGTTTTTGAGCTGAAATGTCTATGGCAGTTTTCCTATGCTGGTCCCAACATCATATGTTGGATGTGTGGAGCCAGATGACTTGTCTCTTTAGTCTCATGCTGCTGAGCCGCTTCAGTCGTGTCCGACTCTGTGCGACCCCATGGACAGCAGCCCCCCAGGCTCCCCCGTCCCTGGGATTCTCCAGGCAAGAACACTGGAGTGGGTTGCCATTTCCTTCTCCAATGCGTGAGGGTAAAAAGTGAAAGTGAAGTCGCTCAGTCGTGTCTGACTCTTCGTGACCCCATGGACTGCAGCTCTCCAGGCTCCTTTGTCCACGGGATTTTCCAGGCAAGAGTACTGGAGTGGGGTGCCATTGCCCAGTAGTCTCATGGGTCACAGGTAAACAGATATTGCATTCACGGAGTTGTACTTGAGTTGTATATGGCGAGCCTCACTCACACCAAGGATTTCTAGAGCCACTAAGAAGCTGGGAGAAAAGTATGGAACAGAGCCTCCAGAAATAACCAAACCTGCCAATAACTTGACCTCACCGTTCAGACCTCCTGAACAGTGAGAAAATAAGTTTCTGTGATTTTCAGCAGTTTGTGGTATTTTTGTTACCTAGGAACTAAACACACCCTCCAGAGCAAAGGTTAATCAGGCTTACTGTCTGGTATAAAAGATCAGGATTCGCCCAAATCCGCATTCCTGTGATGTAATTCAACCCGCTGTGTGTGAATTGTCACCTGGCTCACCTGATTTCACCCTCTGGGCACTTGGTTTTGAAAGCCAATAGGGCTTACTTTCAGGGCTTCCCAGGCGGCACTAGTGGTAAAGAACCCACCGGCCAATGCAGGAGACTTAGGAGACATGGGTTCAGTCTCTGGGTCAGGAAGATCCCCTGGGGGAGGGCATGGCAACCCATTCCAGTTTTCTTGCCAGGAGAATCCCATGGACAGAGGAACCTGGAGGGCTACAATCCTATAGGGTCACAAAGAGTCAGACATGACTGAAGCAACTTAGCTTGCACGTAGGTATACACATCCACATAATACAGTTTATTAATTTCATCTCCAAGCTTCTTCTAAGTATATAACTCATTTGGACCAAAAAATATATATAGGCTAATTTATTAAGAACATCTAGGCCATTCTCCACAATCTACATACCCAAATGGCAATACTGATGAAAAAGTAAAAGACAAATTTGTTACTGTCATCTATAATTTTATGCCATCAGCTCAAAGCAGTGAGTCTATGTCTTCCTTCAAATTTAAAACCATTTTTATTCTTTTCCAATTTTAAGGAGCTTAAATTTTCTTTCTATAAGCTCATAAATATTACTTACTTATATTTCCCCTTTATTGATTGATGCTTGAATTTTTTTCACATATCCTTCTTTTATCTGGGTTCATAGGCAAATGCATTATGTAAATATCAATCTTTTGAGAGAATGCTTTATCTTCTTTCTCTTTAGTCCATTGGTTCATTAAAAAGAAATAAGCCAGGTACTACGCTAGGTACTAGGTAGTGATCAAAACAAAAACAAGATTGAAAACACATATAGCTTGTGATATAGGAGATAAATACTAATAATAAAATATGCAAGTAATATTACAACTGTCTTCATGACCTGGATAATCACGATGGTGTGATCACTCACCTAGAGCCAGACATGCTGGAATGCGAAGTCAAGTGGGCCTTAGAAAGCATCACTACGAACAAAGCTAGTGGAGGTGATGGAATTCCCGTTGAGCTACTTCAAATCCTGAAAGATGATGCTGTGAAAGTGCTGCACTCAATATGCCAGCAAATCTGGAAAATGTAGCTGTGCCACAGGACTGGAAAAGGTCACTTTTCATTCCAGTCCCAAAGAAAAGCAATGCCAAAGAATGCTCAAACTACTGCACAATTGCACTCATCTCACATGCTAGTAAAGTAATGCTCAAAAATCTCCAAGCCAGGCTTCAACAATACGTGAACCATGAACTGCCTGATGTTCAAACTTGTTTTAGAAAAGGCAGAGGAACCAGAGATCAAATTGCCAACATCTCCTGGATCATGGAAAAAGCAAGAGAGTTCCAGAAAAACATCTATTTCTGCTTTATTGACTATGTCAAAGCCTTTGACTGTGTGGATCACAATAAACTGTGGAAAATTCTGAAAGAGATGGGAATACCAGACCACCTGACCTGCCTCTTGAGAAATCTGTGTGCAGGTCAGGAAGCAACAGTTAGAACTGGACATGGAACAACAGACTGGTTCCAAATAGGAAAAGGAGTTCGTCAAGGCTGTATATTGTCACCCTGCTTATTTAACTTCTATGCAGAGTACATCATGAGAAACGCTGGACTGGAAGAAACACAAGCTGGAATCAAGATTGCCAGGAGAAATGTCAATAACCTCAGATATGC
>SJYX01024800.1:219513-246864 GCA_006410675.1 Oreotragus oreotragus
TCAGCCCTGGGATTTCTTTGGAAGGAATGATGCTAAAGCTGAAACTCCAGTACTTTGGCCACCTTATGCGAAGAGTTGACTCATTGGAAAAGACTCTAATGCTGGGAGGGATTGGGGGCAGGAGGAAAAGGGATGACAGAGGATGAGATGGCTGGATGGCATCACTGACTCAATGGACATGAGTCTGAGTGCACTCTGGGAGTTGGTGATTGACAGAGAGGCCTGGCGTGCTGCAGTTCATGGGGTCGCAAAGAGTCGGACACGACTGAGCGACTGAACTGAACTGAAGTACTAGAATGAAACTATATAATAAGGAAGCTCAACTTTTCATTTCTTTGTATCAAAGGGCAAGGGTTAGTTTGAGGAAGATGAAGCTAGAGGAGACAGTGGGAAAATTAAGAAAAGTTTTGATCAAAGGCTATATTAGGATTTTGGTCTTATTTTAAGAGCAATAGGCAATCTCTGGAGTGTACATGTATATGAAAGAGGGGGAGAGGGACATGAGTTGGGGGGAACATGATCATTTTGAGTTTCAAAACTGTCACTCTGATCACAGTATAAAGCCACAGCTGTGAAGTACACAAGATGTTCCACTGGGGAGGAAGGAAAATATCTGAACTTCTGTGAACATAATATATTAAAAGATTTAAGCTCTACTGATATTTAGCCCAGGGATTCATTTAATCTGTGTGTCAGATGATCATACATCGCTTCGGGGAGTAGAGATAAGCCCAGGATAACAAGACTGTTCCACAGCATTACCTGGGAACCCTCATTCATTCACATGCTTTCACTCATTGACTGTGTCTCAGTTTGTGTATGTTTGAATTGGTGGACTAATGCTAGTTTACTTACAACCTTGATAAAGTGGACACAATTTTAAAAAGACTCCTGTAAAGAAGCCTGGGATGAAGTGAATGCTAACAATGCAAGGCTTAATGACCAAAAAAATTGCCCTGGGCTTCTGGCTTGCAGTGACTCCAATCACTGAATTAAGAGGACCAGATCAGGATGCACTGAGTGTGAGAGGGGGCAGAGGTGGCTGACTTCTGTTTGGATCACATTGGGCTCAAGAAGGGTGGTACAGCAGGCTGCTGGCTATGGGTTCTGGGGATTTTACAGATGTCTAGACGTCTGAGTCATCTGAATAAAGGTGATAATTTAGGGTTTATAGGCTTCAAAGAAATCTTAATTTTAAATATCAAATTTTCAATTTTTAAAATTCTCATATCATTTATGATCTGTCTTCCCTTATTGTCAATAATTGAAATTCTGTATTTACTCATGTTTTTAAACTTATCCTTTCTAAAGTTAAGGGCAGATGTTTTCAATCGGTATTTAGAAGAGAATTTCACAGTATTGTTTTTCTTATCATGAGTAAATGTGTGAACAACTTTTTAATGGGTATTTGTTTTAAAAAGGCACTTGAAATCAGCCATTTCACTTTTAAAGTATGAAATTTTAAAGTATTCAGAAAATAAATTTGATTCCCATGTACCCACCAGCCATATTTGGTAGGTTTATATTTTGACATATTCACTCCAGATGTTTTTTTAAAGAATTAAACCACTGTAAAAATAAAAACACATTCATTCTCATCTCTTACCCTCTCTTCTCATAGAAGTAACAACTAAGCCAGCATTAAAAGTTCAACACTGTGCTGAATTTTTAAGCAAGAATGAGCTAAAGTTAGCTACATCACCAAGCATTAATTCTAAAAATCAGCATGAAGGAAAAAAAAGGAAATTCCAAGATATTTCAGTATTTCATAAGACAGGACTGAGTGACTGAGCACACACATACACAATATTTAACTACAGTAGCGTTGCTAAAACTAACCAAAACATCAAGTTGCTTTACTTTTTATTGGAATTTTTAAAGGATTATGGTGTGTGTTTATATCAGCAAAGATCATAAGCCAGAGATTATCTTTATATTGCAATTTGCTTAGTAGAAATTTATTAAACACAAAATTCATTAAGAGAAATAAGAGTTTTAAGTGCATCCTTTGTGATAAAAGACTGAAATCAGTATTTCAGTCCCTGGCTATAGTCAGTTCTACAAATCTGAGGACATAGTCTGTGCTACGCTCTGTGGTTACAAAGATAAACATAGGACGTGGGCCTTGATTTCAAGCATTTCAAAGTTGTGGGCAGAGATATAAGCAAGTTGCAAAACAGAATTATAAGCTCTTTTGCAAAGATGCAGACTACATAGTTCCAGGGGAGAAAAGAGGATGGTGCTCGTCCAAAGTTAAATTCCTTATCTTCTCCCTCACAGCTCACCCCTTCCTCACTTCCCACGTGCTCAGTCCCTAAGTCCCGCCTGACTCTTTGCAACCCCACCGACTGCAGCTCGCCAGGCTCCTCCATCCATGGGACTCCAGGCAAGAGTACTGGAGAGGGCTGCCATTTTCTTCTCCAGGGGATCTTCTCGACCCAGGGACTGAACTCGTGTCTCCTGCTTGGCAAGCAGATTCTTTGCCACTGAGCCACCTGGGCAAACCCCCTCCCTTACATTCAATCAATTCCAAGTTCTGTGTAATCAGACTCCTGTCTCTCATATGTTCACTCTTCTCCTTCCCCACTGTTGTGGACTCACTTTAACCACCGCCATCTCACCTGAACTCTTCAGGACGGTTAGAGGACCCTCCTTTTCTTCCATAGCGATGGGTACTCACCCCTGTTACAGCATCAGTGATACCACTCCCAGCCCCACTCACACATAAACCCACATTTTATAGGCTCCACAGAAGAAACGTTGTTCTGCTTATTTTCATTTTTATTTGTATGCCCAGCTACCTGCCTCATACACTGTAGCTTCTTTAATAGTTCAATGAATGAGTCTAAGTGGAGCAGAACTTGAACTTAATTTACAACATTTACTGGTTATCTCTAGCTTGTCCTTAGCTTCAGTTACGGAAAACCCATTAAATTCATTTATTGAGAAATAGGAAAACATAAAATACACTGGTAATTTACAAAATGAAAATAGCTTTAATTACTCCCCCCCCAAAAAAAGAACCCAAGATAACAGTTTTGAATTTGCTTTTACAGTACCTCAGTGGTTGTTACTTGTCCAACTTGACAGCCAGGCACACAAGCCACAAATAGGCTTCAATCTAACAGTCTGTTTGCTCAGCTTTATGGAGGGAAATGGGAGAGGAAATACAGGTGGTATAATCTCTTCACTCATCTGGGGACCTGGAAGCCACCCCTCTGCCACAACTTGCAGGGTGGCCACAGAGCAAGTGTGTGGTCCCTGGGCCTCCCTGAGGCTGCCCTCGACTTTCCACCTGTCTTTTAAACCGTTCCAGACAGGTCAGCCTAAGGCCTGCATCACCACTCACTGCACCCCAGCTGCACAGACCAAGGGTAAATAAAGCAAAATAGACACAACATTCCACATTTTATCTTCACTCTGCTGTGGCCAAGGAAACAGTACCATGAGGAAACATTCCAAGGCAGGCCTGGATCATCCCAAACTTTCCTCATGGCCTACTACCATTTCATGCTCTCAGTTTCAATAAATAGCTGATCAACAGGTAAACTGTGGTGAGGGGAAAGGGGGGTTCCTCAATGGCTTAGTAAAAATCCAATGCAGGAAATGCAGGATCGATTCCTTGGGTGGGAAGATCCCCTGGAGCGGGGAAAGGCTACCCACTCCAATATTCTTGCCTGGGAAATCCCATGGACAGAGGAACCTGGCAAGCTACAGTCCATGAGGTCGCAAAGACCCTGACATGACTTAGCAACTGAACAATAATGAGGGAAAAGATACTCTCTAATAAATTATAATAAAATAAAACCTGAGAGAAAAAAAAGATGATAAAACTTATGGCTTCTCCGATTAAGTGCGTGACTCATCTCTCATGATTGCTACATGTCTCCTATGCCATCTTACGTATTCACCCTTCCTGTGAGTGCTTAGCCCAGGAGTAACCTCTGTACCTATTTCCTGAATGACAGATCTGGTCCTCATGTTGGAGGGGAAGCTGGTAGCAGTGCCTGCAATCCACATGTATGTCCAAGCTAAAGAAAAAAACCAGTCCTGGTTAACATTAGGAGAGTGAAAGATTGGGGAACATATAAGGAATATCGAAAGCCACTGTTAGCTAAAAGAGAACCACAATAATCAGTTACAGGAGCATGCATTCTTGAATGTCCCTTGAATCATAACTATCTGTGTAGAAGGCTAAAAATATAAGCTCAAACTAGAATAAAATCTGGCATTTTCTTCTCCTATATATAAATTAAGCAACTGTAGTATTTTTTAGTAATAGTAGTATACACTACTATTTTTCTGTAGTAGTATTTCAGATCAGTAGTAAAAATGACATGTTTTTGAGTGTTGGGTGTTTATATGGCCAAGAGAGTGCCACTGATGTTTGGAACCAGCTTAATGTTATGGAGAAGACAAAGATTTCATTCAAGGGATTTTTTTTTTCTCCTACTTGGGAATAATTGTTGCTGCTAAGTTGCTTCAGTCATGTCCGACTCTGTGAGACCCCATAGACGGCAGCCCACCAAGCTCCCCTGTCCCTGGGATTCTCCAGGCAAGAATACTGGAATGGGTTGCCATTTCCTTCTCCAATGCATGAAAGTGAAAAGTGAAAGGGAAGTCACTGAGTCGTGTCCAACTCTCAGCGACCCCATGGAATGCAGCCTACCAGGCTCCTCCGTCCAAGGGATTTTCCAGGCAAGAGTACTGGAGTGAGGTGCCATTGCCTTCTCCGACTTGGGAATAATTTCCCTATCCTAAACTTTGTGGATGCATTTCTAGACTAGTTAATAGGTAATTAGTCAGGCATCTTCATAAAAGTTTTCATGTAAGGTGATTTCATATTTAAAAAATAAAAAGGATAATGCCATATCAACCACCGGTTTAATACTGGCCACTAAGGCTTAGCCTGGAGAAGGAAATGGCAGCTCACTGCAATAGTCTTGCCTGGAGAATCCCAGGGATAGAGGAGCCTGGTGGGCTGCCATCTATGGGATCACACAGAGTCGGGCACGACTGAAGCGACTTAGCAGTGGCAGCATCAGCGCTTAGCCACTAGCTCTTAGGGAACAGTTTACTGCAAAACTTCAGTTTTTTCACAATTGTCAGACTTGTGATTAAATATCATGTAATAAATATATATTCATGTATTCAGTTCAGTTCAGTTGCTCAGTTGTGTCTGACTGTTTGCGACCCCATGAATCGCAGCAAGCCAGGCCTTCCTGTCCATTATCAACTCCCAGAGTTTACTCAAACTCATGTCCATTGAGTCGGCGATGCCATCCAACCATCTCATCCTCTGTCGTCCCCTTCTCCTCCTGCCCTCAATCTTTCCCAGCATAGGGGGCTTTTCAAATGAGTCAGCTCTTCGCATCAGGTGACCAAAGTATTGGAGTTTACTCCCTCCTGAAACCTCATTAAATTGACAGGAAACCAATGAGAGAGGTGGGGGTGGTGGAAGAGAGAGGGAGAGAGAGAACAGCAAAACAAAAAGATAAGAGAATTAGAGCATCTTTCCAGGAAATCTGATTTCCAAATATAAGAGTTCCATAAAGAAATGAGTAAAAACGAAGAGGAGAAAATTATCAAACAATCAATTTAAGAAAATTTCCCAGAGCTGAAGGACAGGAATATCCTTACCGAAAGGTCACACCATAACTGAAGGGGGTGTCTGGCACTACAGGAAGGAAACAAATCACATCAATGAGCATCATTGAGACACTTCAGAGCACTGGCTAAAGAAAAGGTGTTCTAAAAGCTCCTGAGGGTCAGGGGTGAGAAGAGAAGAGGGAAAAGGAAAGGGAAGTCCCATACCAAGAAGGATGAATCAGAATACTCCAGATATCTCAGCCTCAAAGCTGCTACCTGCAGCATGGTAGAACAAACCCTTCAAATTTTAGGAATAAAGCCCTTGAAATTTAGAATTCTAGACACCCAGTCTAATTATCACATAAGTTAATGGTAGACTTAGACATTTTCCTGTTCAGATACAGAAATGTCTCCACATCTACCTCTCACACAGTCTTGTAGGAAATTACTAGAGGATGCACTCCACCAGAAAAGGAGAGTAAACCAAAAAGAGGTACATCCCAGGGTTCAAGGATGAGGGATCCAGTACAGGAGGAAGGCAACGGGGATTTCTGGTATGCTGTGATGGACATTCCAGGAAGGCTCCTGAGAAGCAGATGGTGAGAACAAATTTCCAGATTGGAGCAGTAGGAGGGAAGGTGTGTCTTCAAGAGAAAATGGAAATCTGAGATTATCCAAAATGCTCAGTTCAGTTCAGTTCAGTCGCTCAGTCATGTCTGACTCTTTGCAACCCCATGAACCGCAGTACGCCAGGCCTCCCTGTCCATCACCAACTCCTGGACACCACCCAAACCCATGTCCATTGAGTCAGTGATGCCATCCAACCATCTCATCCTCTGTCATCCCCTTCTCCTCCTGCCCTCAATCTTTCCCAGCATCCAGGGTCTTTTCAAATGAGTCAGCTCTTCGCATCAGGTGGCCAAAGTATTGGAGTATGAGCTTCAACATCAGTCCTTCCAATGAATACTTAGGACTGATCTCCTTTATGATGGACTGGTTGGATCTCCTTGTAGTCCAAGGGACTATCAAGAGTCTTCTCCAACACCACAGTTCAAAAGCATCAGTTCTTCGACACTCAGCTTTCTTTATAGTCCAACTATCACATCCATACATGACCACTGGAAAAACCATAGCCTTGACTAGACAGACCTTTGTTGACCAAGTCTTGTCTCTGCTTTTCAATATGCTGTCTAGGTTGGTCATAACTTTCCTTCCAAGGAGTAACCATCTTTTAATTTCATGGCTGCAGTCACCATCTGCAGTGATTTTGGATCCCCCCAAAATAAAGTCTGACACTGTTTCCACTGTTTCCCCATTTATTTCCCATGAAGTGATGGGACCAGATGCCATTATCTTCGTTTTCTGAATGTAGAGCTTTAAGCCAACTTTTTCACTCTCCTCTTTCACTTTCATCAAGAGGCTCTTTAGTTCTTCTTTGCTTTCCGTCATAAGGGAGATGTCATTTGTATATCTCAGGTTATTGATATTTCTCTCAGAAATCTTGATTCCAACTTGTGCTTCTTCCAGCCCAGCGTTTCTCATGATGTATTCTGCATATAAGTTAAATAAGCAGGGTGACAATATACAGCCTTGACATACTCCTTTTCCTGTTTGGAACCAGTCTGTTGTTCCATGTCCAGTTCTAACTGTTGCTTCCTGATCTGCATACAGGTTTCTCAAAAGGCAGGTCAGGTGGTCTGGTATTCCCATCTTTCAGAATTTTCCACAGTTTATTGTGATCCACACAGTCAAAGGCTTTGGCATAGTCAATAAAGCAGAAATAGATGTTTTTCTGGAACTCTCTTGCTTTTTCTCTGATCCGGAGGATGTTGGCAATTTGATCGCTGGTTCCTCTGCCTTTTCTAAAACCAGCTTAAACATCTGGAAGTGCACAGTTCACGTACTGCTGAAGCCTGGCTTGGAGAATTTTAAGCATTACTTTACTTGTGTGTGAAATGAGTGCAATTGTGTGGTAGTTTGAGCATTCTTTGGCATTGCCTTTTTTGGGGATTGGAATGAAAATGGACCTTTTCCAGTCCTGTGGCCACTGCTGAGTTTTCCAAATTTGCTGGCATATTGAGTGCAGCACTTTCACAGCATCATCTTTCAGGATTTGAAAGAGCTCAACTGGAATTCCATCACCTCCACTAGCTTTGTTCGTAGTGATGCTTCCTAAGGCCCACTTGACTTCACATTCTAGGATGTCTGGCTCTAGGTGAGTGATCACACCGTCGTGATTATCTGGGTCATGAAGATCTTTTTTGTATAGTTCTTCTGTATATTCTTTCCACCTCTTCTAGAATATATTAAGAAGAAGGCAACTCTTTGTAAAGCAACACAGGATGAATTAGACATAAGCATATGGAAAATTAATCTAAAAAATAAAAAGATGAAAGTATAACTGTTTAGACAACAAAATTATAGAAGAAAGTAATTGTAATCACTGATTTGATGGAGCTCAGAATAGGAGACCCCAAAATATGGCACCTTGGCATATTTAATATTGTAAGTTGAAAGAGTCTGAGAAAACTGAATAAGCAAGAGGGTCTCTTTGACCTTCTCTTGCCCCTCTCCCCTGAAGCAGGTCACATGATGCTTACTGTAGAGATACCCTCCTTATACCTATAGGAAAGGAACATCCTTTTCTCTAGGACCCAGAATCCAGATGAACAGGTCTTGCTAAGTTTCCCCTGTCATTTCACTGACTTCACACCCTTTGTCCTATCACATTTCTTCACAGCTGTCCATTCTTCATCATATCTAGGCAAAACATTCAGGTTTAACCACTTCTTCAGATCTTCATTTCTTTATGAAGGTCCCTATGTCATGTAAAAACATGTTAAATAAATTATGCTTTCCTCTTCCTATTAATCTGTCTTTGTCAGTTTAACTTTCAGACTCAATCAAAAGGGTCAAAAAAATATTTTTCCTCCCCTATAATATACTACATGGGTCAGCTGTAAATGATATTTAAATGGGCATGATAATAAACATTGAATATTGGTTTAGCAAAGAGGAAGCTATAGCTATAATAGAACAAAGAAAGGGTAACTTCGTGTTTGAAAGACAGGAGTGCCGAGGTTAGAAATAAGAATTTATCAATAGTAATAAACTGAACAAAGTGTTATTTATAAATACCAGGAAAAAGATCTAAAAGTTGAAAGTAGTTTTTGAGGAACAATAATCAGGAGAAGGAAGGAGGAGAAGACTGCTATTTTTGAATAATAAACCTTGTGAAATACTCGAGTTTAAGAAAAAAGTCTGTTTATAGCATTAAAATAAAATTTTAATTTAGAAGTTAGAAAAAAGACTTTTATCCTCAGAGACTTAAATTTAATTTATAAATAATGACAAATGAACATTTTAATGATGGTTGACCTAGGAAAATAAGTATTGGACAGGTTTAGACTCTTGTGATTTCCTGCTGGCACATACTAAGGGCATAATTATTCATAACTAGCAATACAATTCGGAGAAGGCAATGGCACCCCACTCCAGTACTCTTGGCTGGAAAATCCAATGGACGGAGTAGCCTCATAGGCTGCAGTCCATGGGGTTGCTGAGGGTCAGACACGACTGAACGACTTCACTTTCATGCATTGGAGAAGGAAATGGCAACCCACTCCAGTGTTCTTGCCTGGAGAATCCCAGGGACGGGGGAGCCTGGTGGGCTGCCGTCTTTGGGGCCGCACAGAGTCGACACGACTGAAGCGACTTAGCAGCAGCAGCAATACAATTAGGATACTTTCTGAGGTATGAGATTCTCATCTTGAATACCATCACTGTGTAACTGTTCTGCCAAATTTGAATGGTCCTATTTGCACCCAGCAATCTTTCTTCCCAAGTGGCTCAGTAGTCAGGAATCTGCCACCCAGTGCAAGAGACATAGGTTTGATTCCTGGGTAGGGAAGATCCCTGGAGAAAGAAATGGAAACTCCCTCCAGTACTCTTGCCTCAAGAATTCCGTGGACAATGGAGTCTGGCAGACTAAAGACAAGGGGTTGTGAAAGCACTGGACAGGACTCAGTGACTATACAATAACAACAATTTGCACCCAGCAACCCACCCGTCGGACTGCTATGTGGACCAGTTTAGATGGCAGCAGGGAATACCAGAGAGTGCTTCCATCATTAACTGTCATCATAGCTTGTTTGTCGTTCCAATTTAATCTCACATTTATTGCACTGAGAACACAGTACTGGCATTTATCTGCTATAAATATCAAAACAAAACTTTGGCATTATAGGAACCACAGATATTTTGATAAAGACTTTCTGCCATACCATCTTAGTAAGTTTTAAATTGTTGCAAATTATAGCTATTTTGGTGACATCATCATTGTTTAAAGAGAAAGATCTATTGCTGAATTATTAATAATAGGTATTTTATACAGACAAGACAGTTGTATAAATTTATCAGCACTCTGCAAGGAGGAAGATGCATAGCTTCTCCCTGTTTTTGTTTTTGTTTTTTTTTTAATTAGTGTATTTTCAGGTGGCTGGTGATAATTCACCCAATACAGATAGGAAAGCTTGGTTATAACAATAGAAAACAAAGAGTAATCTGTCTCTTTTCACAGTCCAGGTCACTCATATCATTTAAAATATAAAAGTAAATCACATTCATTTTAATTTTCGTTTGGATCAACTGTAATTTCTTGGCAATGAACTAATGAAATAGGACCCATTAAGGGAGGACAGCTTCCTAGGAGTTGTCCGTTTATTGTGTTGAGAGATAAAAGAACTCTCTCTAAGGCAGAATGGGGACCATGCCTGCCATAATCAGCAAATTCTCAGTTGTCTGGACTGATATGGAAGTCATTTCCATGTCAGAACCAAAGACTAGAATTCCACTTTGCTGTTTTAAGTCAATGGAAAACCAAAGTTCTTAAGTTCCAACCAAGAGACAAAATAGAGCGTTTAAAATTTCCCGCATAACATCTCTGGACAATACACAAGATATATTAACTGTAGTTGCCTCCACGGGGGAAGAATTTGGTGGGTGAAAGTTAGGAGTGATGAAGTAGGAGTTTGTGATAGGGGATTAGTGGCTTCCTCTTACTATAATTCTTGAATTTTGCACTATATTCATATGGTGCAAAAGTTTTTTTTAACTAATTTTTTTAAAACCCTATACATAAGGAAGTATCTGTAGTCTTAAAATATTCATATATTTGCTGTTATTCAGACTCAGTATTGCCCGACAGCACAGCAGTTACAATAGTTTCTGTTCAAGAATATTCTGTAAAACTAAGTTCTACCTTAATATATTCCATATTTTTTTTTCTTATGCGTACATCACAGCTTCTCCCTAAATTCCTTTGATTTCTGGTGTGTGTGTGTGTGTGTGTGTGTGTGTGTGTTCGTTCACAGCTCAGAGTTGAATTTTTATGCTCCTTAAAGGTCCTTCTAGTTTCATTTCTTTGGGGATTATCAGGTGTGCAATGTCCATTAGCCATCAACTAAGAGCAAAGCAATGCACAAAGATAAAGTGAAAGATTTAAGGGGAGTTGTGAGAAGCAGGACAAATCAAGACCAGTACCATTAAAGTACCTAAAGCTGTATTTCTAGCTGTGCTGGTGCTGCTGCTGCTGCTGCTGCTAAGTCGCTTCAGTCGTGTCCAACTCTGTGTGACCCCACAGATGGCAGCCCACCAAGCTCCCCCGTTCCTGGGATTCTCCAGGCAAGAACACTGGAGTGGGTTGCCATTTCCTTCTCCAATGCAGGAAAGTGAAAAGTGAAAGTGAACTCGCTCAGTCGTATCTGATTCCTAGCTACCCCATGGACTGCAGCCTACCAGGCTCCTCCGTCCATGGGATTTTCCAGGCAAGAGTACTGGAGCGGGGTGCCATTGCCTTCTAGCTGTAATAGATGTCTAAAAATGTGTACTTTTAAATTAGTTCATAAATACATTTTCTTTGCCATCACAAAACCACTAGCATGCCCCCCACCACCACCTCATCACCTTTATTTACCTGCATGAAAATAATCCAGTTTCTAATACCTTAGAGTAAGAGGATGTTAAAATATGAATGAGCTGACAAGAGTAATAGCAAGCAAGTCTCATAGTAGATTTTTATTTTGCTCACACAGAGCTTCAACTTTTTAAAAGCTCTGTGGAAACCAAACCAATTTTCCAAACATGAAAACATTAACTGAAATTGATATTAGTCCTCCAACTTTTCAGTTACGTTGGTATAAATTAAACTATGTTTATAGGATTTCTATCAGCTGACTAGAAAATGGAAAAATGCGAGGCTAGCTATCTGGTGTCAAATAATCAGCTAAATTTTAATGAATGTTTTATGAGTTCTTTGTTTACAGGTTTTTAAATAAACTAACTGGTTAAGTCAGGAAGTCCAAATTTGTGTGTACACATAAATTTTGAAAACATTTTTGATGCATATAATCTTGAATAAATGTGTCTTCAGTACATTCTCCAAGAAAACAAATATTTCCTCTATTAATTCTTAACTGCAGCATTGTGGAAAAATACAGTGTGGTTCCTATGTTATGTAACCATGATTTACAATGAGCACATTTCTCCCTCTTTTCCTGTTTGGTCTCATGCCCGGGAATTGAGTCCTTACCTCCCATGTATTCCATGAATCACAGGCGTGCGCCTTGTACTTCTGGGGCAGAATTGTTCCCAAGGCATATGTGTCACTTGCCTGGGATCTTCTTTTCTGGTTATGAGGCATCAAAGGCGCCATCTTTTTCTTCCCTAGCCCGTGCCTCTTCTGTCTGCGCTCACCAGCCTGTTTGTTGTGTTGGGCCCAGTGGACTCTCCAGGGGTCCTTTATTCTTCCTTTCTCCTTCTCTGGAGGCTTATTGCCTTTCATCCTCCCTCCAGGCCCAGCTTTGCTGGGTAACTGGCTTTTCTCTTCTGATTTATGCCTGGGGTAAAGCAGCTGTCTTTTAAAGATAAGAACCAGAGAACAGAGATATCAAAAAGACATGAAGAATAACCTAGGAAAGACAAAAAGCCCCGTCCCTAAAAATGTCTTTGTCATTAGCTCTTTTTATGCTGAACACCCAGATTTATTTCCTCTTGTCCCTCAGTTTGAACAAACCAAGTTAGTCAAACTGCCTCAGTCTGAAGAAAAATAAAACAAGGAAAAAGCTGTTTTTGCCAAAGTAATAACAATATAAAAAGTGACTAACCTGAATCTTCTTCATTTCTAGTAACTGTTAAAATTAGAGTAGTATAATAAAAAGGAAGTGATTTTGCTCTAAAAGAAAGTATAGGATAAAAAGATGAAGCAGAAGAAAATAAACTGTAAGAACATAAAGGAAGATGAAAAGCAAAGTAAGGTAAGCTAAAAATCATGAAGCAAAAGTAACACATGGTTATATTATATTGATAAAGTTAACCCGTACATCTGGACTCACAAAATGGAGGCCACCACAGTGGCCAGGCCAACATCACAAATCTAAACCTAAGCTATACTGCACTTATGGAAAATCCCTGTCAAGAAAATTAACATATACCAGTCATTGTCTTCCATCTCCAACTCAGCTTAACTAGCTCATCTTAGAAAACTGGGCCTGCTGGCCTTACCAGGAAATCCTTGACCTCCTGTTTCCTAGTTCCTACTTCTAATCTATACATGCCTCAGATTCTTCATTTATCAAATGGGAATACAAGTACTTACTCCTACCACTGTGGGCATATAATGAGGAATACATACATAGGAATAGCAAATGTCCATTAACTATTCATAAAAACAAGTAATAAAATATGGTTCAGGATTCTGAAATTGAATTCTATGTTCTAGTGCACACACAATTAAATGTAACTAAAGCTGGGTTTTAATTCTAAATGCTAACTGAATTTTATGACGATTTCCCCAAATGAGATAGTCATTTAAAAATGAGTAGTTTTAAAAGGACCATCCATACCAACTGCCTAGCTAAGTAAGTCACTTTAGTTTCCTGGAAATGGGTTTCCTTATCTGAGTCACTGAGATAAGAACCACTAATCACTCAGCTAATTTCCTTTCTAATTCTAAGTTTTTATTTTATGGTATTTGCTACAAAAACTGATACTCATTCACTGATTAATTTGGAATATCACAAATTAGATGACATGATGGCATAATTCTTAGTCTTTCTAATTTATGAATATTTTAATTTAGAGGGAAGAGAATAAAAAGGGAAATATGACCAGACTAAGAGGCAAAACCTAAAGGAGGGACTGAGTGGAATCCTGCAGATCTCTGATTTCATTCCTATAACTATTAGATCACTAAGGCTGTGTGCAATTAAATGTGTTAAGTCAGAAATTCCTAAACATCACGGTGCATAAAACTCATGTGAGCTTCTGGCTTAAAAACATTAATTTCTAGTACCTCATCTCTAGAGGTTCTGATTAAGGAAGTTTGAAGGATAAAGCCCTTGAATTTGTATTTATAACAAACACTCAAGGAAATTACTCTGTAGGCAGACCACAATTCGAGAAAACATTGTGCTAGGTGGTATTTCTTATGTCAAACACAGCTTGATTATTGCATATTAGATCATATAATGTATGGGAGCTTCCCAGGTGGCACAGTGATAAAGAATCTATCTGCCAATGTAGGAAACGTATGTTCAATCCCTGGGTTCCTGGCAATCTGCTCCAGTATTCTTGTCTGAAAAATTCCATTGACAGAAGAGGCTGGTGGTCTGTTGGACACGCTGCTGCTAAGTCGCTTCAGGCATGTCTGACTCTGTGCGACCCCAGAGACGGCAGCCCACCAGGCTCCCCCGTCCCTGGGATTCCCTAGGCAAGAATACTGGAGTGGGTTGCCATTTCCTTCTCCAGTGCATGAAAGTGAAAAGTGAAAGTGAAGTCCTCAGTCGTGACTGACTCCTAGCTACCCCGTGGACTGCAGCCCACCAGGCTCCTCTGGCCATGGGATTTTCCAGGCAAGAGTANGCAAGAATACTGGAGTGGGTTGCCATTTCCTTCTCCAGTGCATGAAAGTGAAAAGTGAAAGTGAAGTCCTCAGTCGTGACTGACTCCTAGCTACCCCGTGGACTGCAGCCCACCAGGCTCCTCTGGCCATGGGATTTTCCAGGCAAGAGTACTGGAGCTGTTGGACATAACTGAGCTACTAAACAACAATCTGCCTAATAGCCCTTCCCACTTATTTTGGTAACAGAATCCTGATTTTCCTTTGGGAAACCTCTGTTCTTGCATTCTCAGGTCATGTTATTAGTACAGAGGAAAGTGACTCCATTCTGGGTTCAGCTGAGTGCCTATGACTGAACAGGCAGTATCCAAGACCAGCCAATGGGAGCCAACCCCAGAGATTTTGCTGAAACTATGGGAAAGACACCTTTCTTTTTGAACTAGCTAAACCTCCAACTAAATGCAACCTGGAGTGATGTTCACCATCAGAAAAGAAATCCTGGCTGAAAACAAAGCCAGTGAAAAAGAAAAGAGAGTTTGAAAGACTTGTCTGATGACATTGTTAATCACACCTAGACTTTTCCAGTACAAGAACCTGCCTCTAGCTCTCTCTCATTCCTTGGGCAATTATCAAGCAGTTGGAGGTTTTCAAATGTTGACTAATCTGTTTGCTAATGAAATAGAAATCCTTAGTCACAGACTAAAAGGCAAAATTTTTGCTCAAATTCATCGTTGCAATGTTTTGGCTATTCATTCAAAAGTAATGCATGCATGTATGTAACTGAGAGGTTTTTCAATTTAACCAGCAGGGCAACCCCAAATGTCTTATATAACTACTAGACAGTAAAATTAGGCACGATCCATAAGTTATTCTTCTTTGTACAATTAGGCAAATAATTCCCTTACTTGTTACCCAAAATCGTTCAGTTTGAAGGATGAGTCACAGCCTGATTGTCTGGTTTTATTTTAAAATCTCGGAACTCAGAGCTCTTTTAATCCTTGCTGTTTTTGAAATCTGGAAACCGTCATTTACCCTCAGTTCCTGCATCTGTAAAAATCAACTAGGATAAATGTTTCACTAAGTAGGTAGATCTGAGGTTTTTCTCTTTGATCATATAGATGTTTTTAAGTTAAAACGATGGTTTGAAGTGAAGGACTCTTTATTCCTTTAACATACTGCCATCATGTGGTTACTTTGCTCGTTCACATTCAAGTGTTTCCAAGATAATGTTTACAGTGACTCCTTTATTCAGCAACATGGAAAGCAGGAAGCCTCAAAGAAAAGGAAAATGAGCACATTCTTCCCATGAGCTTAGTGCAGAGTATGGCATAAAATAGGTATAACTTGCCCAATATGTGAAAAATACATGCAATTTGCCAAAGTCCGAGATGGAATATGGTAGGAACCTAAAAAACTTAGACTAAGTGCAAAGGAGACTCAGGTGAGAGTCAACTGTCTTAAACTACAATCTATTTTAAAACCTTCAGGCCATAATTTTAATAAAGCTATTTAATAACATTTAGCATTAAGTGTTTATAGTATTAATTTTTTGCAACATCTCCACAATCATCCTCATTTTATTTCTGAGGTGCTTGAGACCCATAAAGTGTTTGCCAGATGTTTCAGTAACCTAAAAGCAAAAGAGAGGTTTTACTCATAGTTTGATTAAAACACCTTGGACTTGTAGAGCTTTATGTAGTTTATACTATTGTTTTTGTGTACTGTGAGATTGATAAAACAGAAGAATTAGAGAAGATTCCATCAAAATTTTCTGGCTTTAGTACATTTCTTTACTGCATTTTGCTTTAAATTTAGGTGCTCCAAAAAGCTGATTTCTTTCAGTTGGATGGATCTATATGAAAATACTGGTGAGTTTTGAGATTTTGTATTGATCTATGACTTCCTATAATCAAAGGAAAATTCAGTAAAAATAGCAGGATTCAGTTCTATTGTAATATTGTATTGTATTGTAATATTGTCAAATTGTTTTCAGATTAAGTTTTAGCACCTAGGGCAAATTACAGAAGTCTTTCACACACACAAAATGTTTCTAGTGCTGCATACACAGGACACATACCTACCAAATTCTACATATATGTAATTGCCTAGATCATGTCTGCAAATTATTCTTTTAAAACATCACTCCCATAGATTGCACACTGAGAGGTCTTCTCAGGCCTGCTCCCGTTTGGAAATGCCATTATCTCAGACTCCTGGCCCTTGGCACTACTGTCTTCTCAAATTAGAAGCCAAATACAGCCAAAAGAGTCTTTTACAGTCTCTTTTCCTCCTCTCTTAAACACAAAATCTTATTAAGACGAGCAACAGGATTAATGTTGATTGTGTCGCTCTCAAAATTCAAACGCTGCAGTCCGCATCTGTAGCACTCCACACACGACCGTATTTGGAGATATGATCTTTATAGAGATAAGTGAGTTAAATGAGGTCATTTGAATGGGCCCTTATCCAGTATAACTGTTGTCCTTATAAAAATGATAAATGTGGATGCAGAGACACCGACAGAGGGAAAACGAAGTGTAGACACCAAGAGAAGGCAGCCATCTACAAGCCAAGGAGAGAAGCCTCGAACAGAGCCTTCCCTCTCAGCCCACAGAAAGACCCAACCCTGCAGATGCCTTGACCTTGGACTTCTAGCGAACCTGGACTTTCAGTCTCCTGGATTGCAAGAGGCTCAGATCTGTTATTTTAAGCCACCCAGTCTGTGGTACTTGCTTGTAGCAGCCCTAACAAACTAGTGCAATTAGCCTGAGGAAAATGAATTATATTCACTTTTTAGGCCACGTGTATCTTTATGGTCGGCCCTAATTTAGTTGTTGAAATTTCAGAAGATAGAAAAACAATAAATTTGTTATTTTCATGGAGAAATTATAAATGTATTAAATCATTTTTGAGAAAAAGTAAGCAGATGGAAATAATTTTAATATCAGAGTATTGTGACGGAAGGATTAAAAATTGGTACTTTCAGGCATAAACTCTGGCTTTGCATAAATTTTGGCTTTGGCAGCTATTTCTTTACCTGTAACCTCCTTTTTCCTTTCTCAGCCAAACTCTGACCAAGCTATGCAAAGAGGGGACCAATTATTTTCCTCCTTAGCCCTCAACATTTCAGGCCAAGAAAAGAAATAGTGTATCAGATTGATTTTCAAGTGGTCATCTTCTGAAGACCTCTGCCCAGAGAAGAAAAGCCAGTGAGAATTGCTGATGACTGTCAATCTTTTTGGCCATACAGAATCTAAACACCCTTCCAATGATGGAGCCTCCCCCATTTTATTATTTGAGCCTGGCTTTGACTACAGAAGGTGAGCATGCCTGATACTGGCTTCCATAGCTTCTCTCGAGTTAGAACATAGACACCACAACCAGTTCACAGACCAAACAAAGCTTAGACGAACTAAATCAGATGCTACGGTGCCAAAGATACAAGGAGTGCTCTAAACTGAAGCTACAGAAGCCAGTATCAGCCACATCCCTCTTCTAGGGTAAAGGAGAAGCGGTAGCAGCAGTGGCCCCCAGGGTCTAATATCAGCAGTGATCAAGCCATGCTCAATGACTGACAGACTCAGAGTTCTGTGACTTGACTCAAACCACTATTTACAGATCAGTAACCAGTTAAATGCCTGCCACAGATTCTAGAGCCGTTCCATTTGTGTTCAAATCATCCGTTGCTTCTGTTGCTTGCAACTAAAACCTCCGACACACACAAAAATTCGTATCTTTAATTTATCCTTCAATAAATGTAGAATCATGGTGATTGCAGCCATGAAATTAAAAGACGTTTACTCCTTGGAAGAAAAGTTATGACCAACCTAGACAGCATATTACAAAGCAGAGACGTTACTTTGTCAACAAAGGTCAAGGCTATGGTTTTTCCAGTAGTCATGTATGGATGTGAGAGTTGAACTGTGGGGAAAGCTGAGCGCCGAAGAATTGATGCTTTTGAAGTGTGGTGTTGGAGAAGACTCTTGAGAGTCCCTTGGACTGCAAGGAGATCCAACCAGTCCATTTTGAAGGAGATCAGTCGTGGGTGTTCATTGGAGGGACTGATGCTGAAGCTGAAACTCCAATATTTTGGAAACCTGATGCAGAGAATTGACTCATTTGAAATGACCCTGATGCTGGGAAAGATCGAGGGCAGGAGGAGCAGGGGATGAGAGAGGATGAGATGGCTGGATGGCATCACCGACACAATGGACATGGGTTTGGGTGAACTCCGGAAGTTGGTGATGGACAGGGAGGCCTGGCGTGCTGCGGTTCATGGAGTCGCAAAGATTCGGACACGACTGAGCAACTGAACTGAACTGAAATGTAGAATCACCTAATTATTTTTTCTTTTTACCCAATAGGGAAACAGATCACAAAACTGTGCTCAGTGAATAGATATACTACATATACTTAAAATCTTACAAACAGATAAGAGAGAGAAGGAACAGAGGTGAATAGGAAAAAGAAGACAGAGAATGAAATGCTGAAGGGAAGATGATCAGCAGAAATTCTTCCAAATCTTTTCTCTTTAATTATTTTAAGATTAAAAACCTTCTGTTTTGACTTCTGACCATTACTTGGATTTTATTTTACAGAATTCAAAATAACCTGATCAAACTTGTCTTTACGATACCTATATAGAAATATAGGTATTGGCAAATTATATTAACAGATACTTAATAAAAATGGAAAAACAAATAGTCCTTAAACACATGAAAAGATAGCCAACTGCACTCATAGTAAGAGAATGCAATTTAAAAAAACAATGATACTGTCTTTCATCTATCAAATTGGCAAAACCCCAAAGTTTGATAATTCACTGTGTTGGAATGAGTGTAGGGAAAACAGGCCCTTTCATATTGCCTGTGGGAATATAAATAAAAGCAGCCATTATTTTGGGGAGTGAAATTTAGAAACATCCATCAAGATCACACATACACCTGCCCTCTGACCCAGCAAGTCTATCTCTAGAAACCAGCCCTATGGATGGATATATACATGTACAAATCAACAGAGGTAAAAGAATATTACTTGCAACTGCAATAGAAAACTAAATAAGCCAATTCTGATATGCCCAAACAATGAAATACTATAAAGCTGGTTAAATAAACCAGGAAGCTCTCCAAATGCTGCTATAGGATTCAGAGTCAAGCCTTATTGGTAAGTGGATGAAGATGTTTTATTACATAATATGTTGCCATAGGGGGAAAAAAATAACAATTTCATAATTATAGCAGTCTTTATATTTATGACTATATTCATGTGTGCATGAATTCATGTGTGATTGTGCATGGATAAAAATATCTCTAGAAGGTCTCATAAAAAAAAAAAAAAACAACTGTGGCTCCTCCTTGATGGTCCAGCAGTTAAGACTCCTCATTCCTAAAGCAGAGGGTCTGGGCTCAATCTCTGGTCAGGGAACTAGATCCCATATGTAACAACTAAGACTCAGCACGTCAAATATTTAAATGCTAGTATAAGCAGTGATTCCTTCCTAGAAGGGAAAAAAAAAAAAAAAATAACTGTGGCTCCTCCTTGATGGTCCAGCAGTTAAGACTCCTCATTCCTAAAGCAGAGGGTCTGGGCTCAATCTCTGGTCAGGGAACTAGATCCCATATGTAACAACTAAGACTCAGCACGTCAAATATTTAAATGCTAGTATAAGCAGTGATTCCTTCCTAGAAGGGAAAATAAACATCCAGAAAACAGTGAGCTGTAGATGAAATGGTATGTATGCATTCTTGTATCTTCTGAATTTGATAATGTGTTTCTGTATTAATCTGTTTTAAAATTATGTAAAAATACTAAAGCATACACATGAATATGTATATAAAAGACAGTAAGTAATTTTTGCTTAACTATAAAGTTTAAGTATAAAAAAAATCAAAACCATAAAAATAAACCAAAAAAAATCAAAAACAAGTACTTTATCAGGAATTTTGTTGTTGTTTAGTCACCAAATCCTGTCTGACTCTTTTGCAACCCATGGACTGTAGCCCACCAGGTTCCTCTGTCCATGGGATTTCCCAGGCAAGAGTACTGGAGTGGGTTGCCATTTCCTACTCCAGGGGTTCTTCCTGTCCCAGGGATCGAACCTGCGTCTCATGCATTGGCAGGCAGATTCTTTACCGCTAAGTCACCAATTAAGAATTGAAAATGAAGTGAAATGTTAGTCACTTGGTTGTGTCTGATTCTTTGTGACCTCATGGACTATAGTACACCAAGCTCCTCTGTCCATGGAATTCTCCAGGCAAGAATACTGGAGTGGGTTACCATTCCCTTCTCCAGGGGATCTTCCCAACCCAGGGATCTAACATGGGTCTCCTGCATTGCAGGCAGATTCTTTGCCATCTGAGCCACCAGGGAAGCCCTAATCAATCATCAAGAATTGGATTCATGCCCAAAAATCTCCTTAAGCTTGTTTCTGATTGAATAACTCAAGTCTGTTGTTTTCTCCTGACAAGATGTTCCCTCCATACATCTTTCCCTCTGACCCTAGATTTCGCTTTAGGCCTGGGAAGATTTGAGAAAGCAGAAATGAACTTGTCCGAAGTCAAAGAACAAAAAAAGCTTGCATATGTTCAGGCTTGTACCTGTACATGACACGGTTAGAGAGGGGGAGGAAAGGTTTTGAATCTAGGAACCACAGTCACACACTGTGACAGTCCTGGCTGTCTCCAGGACTTGGGGAGAAATATCTTTCAGATAAAGAAACAAAAGCAAGGATAAAGAGGGCTGCTACGGGCAATGGCAAAGTGGTGCAGAGCTACACTGAAAGCTGACATTTCAAGCTGAAAAGACATTAGGTATCATATGTAATCCATGTAAGTCTTTAAATTTTACATATGAAAAAACCAAAGGCTGAGAAGGCCGTGACTAGCTCAGTGTCACACACTTTGAATGCAGCAGAATTGAGATAATAATCAACGTTCCCCAACTCCAAGGCCAGTGGAGTTGCTTCCCTGCACCCCAACCTTCATTCATTTCCTGCCTCCCCATACTTGATTCTTTTACACATAGCTGGTTCCATTTCAGTACAAGAGACAGAAAATTGCAGTACTTTCTTCTGTTCAAGCAATTGAGTAGTCAATGCTTCCACAATTCTTGATCTTTCAGTTTGAGACAGCTCCTTATTCTGGCCTCCAGTCCTGCAGACTAGGGATGAATAAAGTCATCCCTAGTCGGGTTAAGGCCATGTTCTAGCAACAGCTGTTTTGGGAGCAAAGACCAGAAACCCACTCACATTAGTTCAAGTACAAAGAAAGCCAATACTGGTGATACAGGAGCACTGTTCTTGGTTTTACATAGTCTAAGGACAGGGAAGAAGTTAGGACAGATTTCACGTGAAATGAAAAGTTGGGAAACAAAAATGTTTTCTATACACTTTCACTTTTGCATCTGACAGGACAAAATCTACAAAGAATAGATTAAATTCTTGCAGTTGAAACTTTAAAAGCCATTGGGGGAAACAGAACAGGGGAAGTACAGCTCAGCCACCAGCTATTGCAAAGAAAAAGAAAAGTCAAGATTTTAACTAAAACTTGAATATGAACTAAGGACATGTTAGGGCTTCGCAGGTGGTGCTAATGGTAAAGAACCCACCTGCTGATGCAGAAGACGTAAGAGGTGTGAGTTCAATCTCTGGGTCAGGAAGATCCCCTGGAAGAAGGCACAGCCACCCACTCCAGTATTCTTGCCTAGAGAATCCCATGGACAGAGAAGCCTGGCAGGCTACAGTCCATGAAGTGGCAAAGAGTCAGACACGACTGAAGTGACTTAGCACACATCACACAAGGACACATTAATAGAAGTACAGGACCTAGAATAAGGAAAGTGATTTTTTTTCCTTGAAATTCATACCATATCTGGAATACTCTGCTCTATTCTAGATACCATGAGAAAAATAGAAAAACTGAAAATCTCTAATGCACAATGGTCAGATTGGTAAAAATTTGAAAACCTAGCAAAAGGAATTCACTGTTCTTATCAAATATTTGAGGGGCAGTTAGTTAGGAATATTCTGTGAGGCTTTGAGGAACTAGGATTGATTAGTGGAAGCTGTAAAAATGGAATAGTCTGTGGTGGGTGACATTCAGTGTCAGAGGGGTCATGTGCAAGCTGGATGGATATCCATAGGCTTATCAAGTCTTTTTAGCACATGGTCCTGTATGGAGGGAAAAAACTCATAGGTTGCATTTTTTTAATCTCAAAGTAGTTTTCCTGCATTCCATTGGGGAAATTTTTTTACAACTTAGATGGCATTCTTTAACAAACAGCAGAATGTTGGGAAATTTTGACACTTCTTTGTAGGCATTAAAATGTTAATACATGGACCTGTTTGCAAAGTAGCAACTTTTTAACCCTGTTCTCTGGTGTAGCCCTTGAACTCACAAAATGCTCTTACATGAATTATTTTATTTTGGAAACATCTCTACAAGGTAATATTACTATCATCAGGAAACAGGCTTAGAGAGACAAAATGACTTGCCAAAGATCCTAGAAAATGAAGATAATGTTCAAACAATACCTAGTTCTTTCCATTCAATGTAAAATTAAATGATCAAGATGGGTTATTAAATGAGACACAGGCTCAATAAAAGACTAAGACCCAACCATAGGGTTGTAGAACACATCCCTACCCCAATAGCTGGCCACCATATTGCTAAAGGTCTATTTATAGCAAGTTCTTTTCACTAACATATCTTGTGCAGCTAAAAAGAAAAGGAATACTAAATAAACCCCAAAGAGATCTACATGGAGAAAGGACTCACTTAACATTTAACATTGGGAATAATAAAGTTGGAGGATATTTACAAGAATATTGTAAATCGTGGTGGACAGATTATTAATAGCCCTGAAAGTCTGTTTGAAGAATTTGGATGTTCAGTTCAGTTCAGCTCAGTTCAGTTCAGTTGCTCAGTCATTTCCGACTCTGCGATCCCATGAATCGCAGCACGCCAGGCCTCCCTGTCCAACACCATCTCTCGGAGTTCACTCAGACTCACGTCCATCGAGTCCGTGATGCCATCCAGCCATCTCATCCTCTGTTGTCCCCTTTTCCTCCTGCCCCTAATCCCTCCCAGCATCAGAGTCTTTTCCAATGAGTCAACTCTTTGCATGAGGTGGCCAAAATACTGGAGTTTCAGCTTTAGCATCATTCCTTCCAAAGAACACCCAGGGCTGATCTCCTTTAGGATAGACTGGTTGGATCTCCTTGCAGTCCAAGGGACTCTCAAGAGTCTTCTCCAACATCACAGTTCAAAAGCATCAATTCTTCAGCATTCAGCTTTCTTCACAGTCCAACTCTCGCATCCGTACATGACCACTGGAAAAACCATAGCCTTGACTAGATGGACCTTTGTTGGCAAAATATTGTTTCTGCTTTTCAATATGCTGTCTACATTGGTCATAACTTTTCTTCTAAGGAGTAAACATCTTCTAATTTCATGGCTGCAGTCACTATCTGCAGTGATTTTGGAGCCCCAAAAAATAAAGTCTGACACTGTTTCCCCATTTATTTACCATAAAGTGATGGGACCAGATGCCATGATCTTTGTTTTCTGAATGTTGAGCTTTAAGCCAAGTTTTTCACTCTCCTCTTCACTTTCTGCCATAAGGATGGTGTCATCTGCATATCTGACGTTATTGATATTTCTCCTGGCAATCTTGATTCCAGCTACGCTTCTTCCAGGCCAGCATTTCTCATGATGTACTCTGCATATAAGTTAAATAAGCAGGGTGACAATATACAGCCTTGACATACTCTTTATCCTATTTGGAACCAGTCTGTTATTCTATGTCCATTTCTAACTGTTGCTTCCTGACCTGCATACAGTTTTCTCAAGAGGCAGGTCAGGTGGTCTGGTATTCCCACCTCTTTCAGAATTTTCCACAGTTTATTGACATTACAAGTTATAAAATTCTCATTATGCCTCTATTTTATTCTAAGCATTATCAAACAGGCTTTAGTGTCTGTTTGACCAGTCTCACTGGACAACCTTTAATTCATTAATGTATCTCAAGAATTTCAACAGTTTCAGAGATGGGAAGTAGTATATGGAAGTAGAAGCATGTGATAATTACATGCAACTGCTTTTGCATACATTCTTATTTGATTTTTACAGCATCTTTGTAGGAATTAGACAGTATGAAACCATGCATCATTGTCCCTTTATAAACTCTAAAACATAATAAAAATTAAAATATTTATGTAGTATTAAAACATCCCTATGAAGTAGGGCAAAGCTTGTGTTTTAACTCCACTTCACTAACCTGGAAACTGAGACCCAGAGAGATTAACTGACTTGTCCAAAGTCACAAGGCCAATGGCAGAGTCAGTACTGTTAGTAGAGTGTAGTGTAAGAAGAGGACCAGTTTACAGGTCAAAAAAGTGAGGTTCCAAAATAACTGTGATAGTAATTAGTCATGTGACCTTTGGAAAGCCAGTCATTCCCCTTCTGAGTATTAGTCTTTTAATTTGTAAATTACAGTTCATTATAAAAATACGACATTACCTCACAGAAGCTGTGAAAGCTGTGTCTTTGCTCTTCCGTGCTCATCTCCTTTCCCCACTCTCCTTAACCTTTTCAGTTTTTCTGTACCCAATAATCTGAGCAGACACGTGGGCTATCACTTTCCAGCTCACCTCTTGGGATTGCCTGGTACGGTCTTTGTTTTCCAATTTCCCTTATATCTAAATCAGTATTAACATTCTCTAGTTCAACATCCCAAGTGAGGAAATATGATTGGTTTAAGTTAGGGGGAAATACACCCAAAGACATTAAACCTATGCCTTGAGAAGTCAGACTGAGGACATGAACTTTAAGAAAGAAGGGGAAAAGGGAGAAGTACTTCCTGCGGAAGCTCCATACAAACTAAATATTAGTCACTGTTCTGATTTGTAGTCTAGGTGCCTTCCAATGGTCTATATATCAGGAAAGACAAGCCACAGTGGGAAATTACCTTCTGGGAAATTCCATCAACTGATCTCTGATGTAAGTCATAAACAGTAAATTAGTTACTTACAGATTCTATATGCCATTATTTAAATTTTTCTAACAGTTGAAAGAAAACCAGTTCTTATTCTTAGACTTGTGTGGTATCTTGTGAGTGAAGATTTCATTTCTAATCAGTCTCTTTTGCCCCATTGTGCAAGTTTCAACATAAAATACTTTATCCTTTAATGACTTGTATATACTTTAAGCTTAAAGTATACACTTGAAGCTCTTTCTAAGAGATTGAAAAAAAAACTCATAATCTTCTTTAAGATATAGAATTTTAGAGTTCACAATTATTTTTGAGTTACTTTAGACCACCTTCCTATTTTATAAGGGCTTCCCAATTGCCCCTAGTGGTAAAGAATCCACCTGCCAATACAGGAGAAGCAAGATCTCTGGGTCAGGGAGATCCTCTGGAGTAGGAAATGCAACCCACTCCCGGATTCTTGCCTGGAAAATTCCATGTACAGAGGATCCTGGTGGGCTAAAGTCCACAGGATAGCAAAGAGTCAGACACACCGAACAACTAACACTTTCACTTTCTTTTCTTTTTCCTATTTTGTAGCTGAGGAAGCAAAAGGTCCTAAGAGGTTCAGTGACTAAGATACAACAGCTGGCTGAAGGCAGTGAGTGTAGTAGGACCCTGCATTTGGCGTGGCTCTAATACAAACCCTAGTACTTTATTTTCTAATGATTCTAATAAATAAAATGGAGTTTTCGCCACACACAAAGTTTTCAGACAACTAAAACGTAAGGACTAAATAAATTGTCAGTCGTTTTTCTGAAATCTGTCCTAATGTGTATATTTCATATTTTCCTTCCTGTAAAGACAAAGCAAGTGGAACTTCCCTTTGCCTTTCATGATGCCTCATTTAGTGTTATGATCGTTAATTATTGGGTTATTGTAGATGGAAATCTTAAAAGACTATTGGAAATATGAAAAGTTTGGTCAGCAGTGATTCTCTGAATCTTAGTAGCAGCTCTAAAAATATTTGTTAGTGGATTGGTTCTACACTTTGGCTATCATATTCTTTGTTGTTTTGTTGCCACGGACTGTAGTCTGCCAGTCTTCTCTGCCCATGGGATTTCCCAGACAAAAGAATACCAAAATGGTTGCCACTNTCTTAGTAGCAGCTCTAAAAATATTTGTTAGTGGATTGGTTCTACACTTTGGCTATCATATTCTTTGTTGTTTTGTTGCCACGGACTGTAGTCTGCCAGTCTTCTCTGCCCATGGGATTTCCCAGACAAAAGAATACCAAAATGGTTGCCACTTCCGAGGGATCTTCCCAAACCAGGAATCAAACCCAGGTCTCCTGCATTGGCAGGCCTTCCTATACTTTTACCACTGCATCACCTGGGAAGCAAAGGGACTCAGTCAGGCATAGACACGTATCCTTTCTCCCCCAAACTCTCCTCCCATCCAGGCTGTCACAGACCACTAGACAGAGTTCCATGTGTTATACAGTAGGTCCTTGTTGGTGTGTATACAGCCTTGTGTACCTGTCCATTCCCAACTCCCTACTATCCCTTCTCCCAATCTGTCCCCCACTCCCTGCAACCATACGCTTGTTCTCTAAGTCTGTAAGTCTCAAAATGAGCTCTTTGTAACTTTTCAAGTTTGAGATTTCTTAAAACTGTGTTTGTATGCTTTAAAACGTGCCTCTTCCTGACTCAAAGATAACCTTCTTAGTGAAGTCTGCCATGACAATCCCTTTAAAACTGCAATCTACAGATTCAATGCAATCCCTATCAAGCTACCAGCGGTATTTTTCACAGAACTAGAACAAATAATTTCAAGATTTGTATGGAAATACAAAAAACCTCGAATAGCCAAAGCAATTTTGAGAAAGAAGAATGGAACTG
>SJYX01024800.1:261041-339977 GCA_006410675.1 Oreotragus oreotragus
TTGAAGGGAAGGCTAAAGAAAAAGGGAAACCTAGCAGTTGATGGAGGATTTTGAAGAAACAAAGGTAGCTGTGGTCTGGAGAAATTTAAGGAAAGAACCAAGATATGTAAAAGGTGTATTAAGGAGTTTGTCATGTGCTTTGTTATTTAAACTTACCTCTTTCACTTTATAGCCTTAAAGTGAGTTTGGTTTGTAGGCTGTAGTCTTTTCTAATATCACTGAAAAGAAATTAAGGTAAAATGTTTTTCAAATCATTTGCTATCTGAAATCATCTCTATACACAAGTTGTACATAGAAATGTGTGGAGAAAGCAGAGGGCTTAGGATGAAGCCCTAGGAAACTGCCATCCTGCAGTCAGGTAGCAAAGAGTGAATAAAGACGGGACAGAGGGAGAGGATAAGCAGCAACCACACGGATTCAGCAAATCCAGAAAGACAGTGCTCGGAGCAGAGAGGTCATGCTGCTGAGAGGTAAGGAGGAGGCAGAAAACTGGCCCTTGGGTTTGGCAACGTGACAAGTGACATGGACAAGGACACTTTTGAGGCCTGAGGGGAATGAGAGCCAGATATAAGTGGGTCGAAGAGAGACTTGGAGGAGGGTAAAAATGACAACCATCTACATAGCAAAACCTTACCAGAAGGTTTTCAGGGAAAGGGAACAAAGAAAATGTGGCTGCTGGAAGAAGGTCTATAGGAGGAAGAGGAACACTTTTTTACCTGCGACCAGAGAAAACCAGGAAAGATGCTGTGAGTGCAAAGAGTGGGTATGTCTGATACTGATGGGAAGAGCATGGTTTCATGAAATGTGGTCAAGGACTGAGATGGAGGGCATGCAGGTGGGTTAAGTTACCGATTCTTAAACTTAGCTTCACATTGGAAGCTAAGTTATGTGGCAAGTCTTAAATAGTCCTTATGTGTAGATAACACCCCCAGAGATTCTGATGTAATTGGATGGGGTGAAGGCATGGGATTATGAGTTTCTGCATCTTCCCAGCTTATTCTAATAGCAGCAAATTTTGAGAATCACCAGGTAAGATGTTTGAGGATAGAGAACATATTAGGCATCAAGTCCAGAACTACCTGTTATGTGAAAACAAAAGAGATAGGGATCATTTCTTGCTTTCAAGGAAACTACAAATCCATAAGCCATTCAGAAATCTTCTGTTCAAGAAATCTGAACATAATTTAAGTATATTAGCATTTTAACTATATTAAAGAAAGCAAGGTTTAAGTTGTATTCAATTATCCAGAATAAGGGAAATAAGGAATCAATTTTAGAGTTGATGGTTCAAGGATTGCTTGTTATAGGAGAATAATGGGTTACATTCTGAAGAAGTGAAGGGGGGAAAAAATGAAAGATGTCTGAAGGACATTTCGGATAAAGACAGCAATGTGAACAAAAGCAGGTGATCAAAAAAATATGGGGGAAACATATTTCTGGATAACTGGGGTACCGGGGTGGGAGAGAGAATTTTCACTATATACCTCTTTTTTAGCTTTTTAAGTTGTTGAAACGTGTAAGCATTTAACCCCTTCAAAAACAGGTAGATAGATATGTAGGCAATTTTTATCTAAAAAGATCAGTCTGGATCGAAAGACAAGAATAGTAAAAAGTGAGGGTCATGAAATATGAAAGAGCCAGTTGATAAAGGTATTAGAAGTATTAACAGTATCCATAGGAATATAGTCTGTTTTCTCTATCCTATCACCTGAAGAAACAGAATAATAGTTTAAGTACGCAAGGTAATACATAACTGTAGTGAAACGAGGCTTGGCCGGCACCAAGCAAACAGCCACTGTGGAGCTCTGTATTTGATGAGCTGATCTAATCCTTCTACTGACAGAAAATGTAGAATCAGATGAAACGCGTTTCTTATTGCTATTCACTAGGGAAAAAAATATCTTTTTGTTTGTTTGTTTGCTTGTTTTATAGTATTTGCAGCCCTTAAGTTATTAATTAAAGAGATACTCGTTCTTTCACGTGAAAAGATACTTTTTTCTTTCTTTAAAGAGATATTCGTTCTGTCGAAGAGTGCTTGTGCTTACTCTCGGTCACTCAGTCGTGTCCTACTCTTTGTGATCCCATGGACTGTAGCCCACCAGGCTCCTCTGTCCTTGGGACTCTCCAAGCAAGAACACTGGAGTGGGTTGCCATTTCTTCCTCCAGAGAATCTTCCCTAGCCAAGGATCTTGCATTTCCTGCATTGGCAGAGATGATAGGGCAAAAGGTTATATGTTTTCGCTTCATTTCTCTTTTCATGATTTACAACTATATTGTAAAATAATTTTTCATTAATGCAAGATGTTTAAGTGCCTTAACCAATTTAGAGAAAAGCTTAGTTCAAAGGCATAACAGCACTGAGTATTGACTGCAAATTGAAATTATAAATTACTGAAAAAAAGTTAAGCCACAGTCAATGTTACCAGTTGCCCTTCAGTATGGTACTAAATTTACCTATGTTTTTGAATAGGTGGAACTGTATTAAGTGCTGAGGTAAAGCCAACACCAAGACTTGATATATTGAAGAAAAGCATAAAACAGTGAAACAGGTACATTATGAAATTATCATTTCTTTACTCTGGCATCTTTTACTGGAAAACTTTGGTGTGCTTATTTGCTTTACTTTTAAAAATTAATTTAGAAAACTTTTCACTTTTGGAAAGTAAAAAGAGTCATTGAAATATTACCAGTATTCATTCTTCATGCTAATAATGTTATAAGGGTTTAGAGTTGAAAAAGTACCTCACCTAGTTCATGCAGTCTTTACAATAACCATGTTACCCTTCCCATCTTGCCCAAGAGAAGTGCAGTATTCACCGAGATTGATGAGACCAATGTCTCCTAACTGGGCAGTATCAATGTCAGATCCACACTGTCTGAATTCAATTTTCTTTTTATTCTACTCCTGTCTTATTGCTCCTTATCTTTTGTGGCTCACATTGGTACACTGTGAACTCTTGTACAAATTCCCTGTATGTTATTTTAGTATAGCCAAAGCAAAACAAAATTAACAATAAAAACATTTAGAGAGATAAACTTGTCTGTTAAAGACAACTAGCACAACATCAAACAATAAAAGATCCTTCACGTGGTGAAACCAGAGTGGCTGAGGAGCCATCCTGGTTTGTACAAATCAGATATTGGGGTTACTGTTTATAAAAAAAAAAAGAAAGAATTAAAGGTCAAACCATGATGTAAAACAGTTTCAGACCCAACAAGGGAGGGGCCAAGTGTGTTGAACTTAAGCTTTGCAAGACTACAGAGCAANAACAAACATTTGGTTTTGTACAGACATTATTTCCACTCTGGTGGATAAGTTCAATAAAGGTCATATCCCAAACTGGTTGTGTATAAAATTTGCTTGATTATAGTAGGAACAGCTTTGTTTTGAGTAGGTATCTTAGCTAGCAATAACTTAAGCACATTTCTTCCCTTGAAATTACTGTTAATTCTGTCTGTAGATCAACAAAGTTAAAAGGCCCAAGTATTTTTTTTTTAAATACTGTGTAACGAACTATTAAAAGATTTTAAAACTTCAGCACAAGTTGATGTTTTTTAGGCTAAGTTTAACCATCTGAGTTCATCAGCTTTGTTTGCTGTTTGTGATAGCAGCAAGCACTACACCAGAGCACTGTGGGGACTTGGGTGGGCTTGGGGAGCAGAGGCCAGGTAGGAAGGTCCTGTATGTAGCTACCTACACAGAAGGAACTTTTCAGTTTAGACTGATAATGTTCGCAGTGTGCTACACGCTGTTTTGAAGGTTACTTGCATTAAATTGTTCAGTATATGGTAACATCTTTGGGGAACATACTGTTCACATTTAACAGAAGAATCAAGATTTCTTTGAAAGTTCTGAGTTACCATATTTACTGCTATGGCAGACAATATCTTTAGTGAACAATGTGTGAAGGTAGTTACTTTGTAATTAGGTTAAGTGGATCATTTTGACACTTTCTGGCAACTTAATACCAAGCAAAAGGTGGGCCCTTTGCCTCCACTGAGGATACCAACATGGCAATTATTTCACAAGAGTGATGATTAAAATTAGGTATACCAAGTTTACCTACATGAGGTAATACATTGCCAAAGAGCTGATTCCTGTCCTGTTTTGGTCATGGTTACTAGCGTTTTGGTTTTCACCAGAATAAGTGCAAACTACAAATTAAGTGTTTGTACTTCTTGGGAGGTACTAAGAGACAGTTTAATGGCACTGAGTCAGAAAAATGGAGTATGAATGAAATAAGGCAATGAAACAGGAATTAGGGTCAAAGGACACCCTACTGAGTTCCTGAACAGCTGTGCCGGAAGCGGTGCCCAGGGACTGGCAGCCCGGTCCTCAACTGACCGAATTCTCCCTAGTCTGACCTAGGCCGAGGGGGCCAGGGGTGGGGCCTTCGATCCCTGGGAATTTTCCTGAAAACGAATGTCCCCACCCCCACTCGTCGCCCAGGCGCCAGGAAGGCGGGCTGCCGCCTTCGCGGGCCGCGCAGCGGGTTGGAGGGCACTGCGTTGCTGAGGCTGGCGGCTGGGTCCACGCCGCGACGGAACCCCTTCAGCGGAGCCCCTCCGGCGGCCAGCCGGCCTGGTATCGCCCGCACGCCCCCTCACCCTCCAGGTCGGTGGGCCCCGAGCCTGTCTGCGCCGGCAAGGACCAGCGAGCCGGTTCTGACGGCCCGGCGGTGGAGCCCAGCCCAGGGGCCAGAGGGATGCGGCTCGCGCCGTAGCGACCCGCGCGGGGCGGGGAGGCCGCCGAGAGGAGGCGGAGCTGCGAGCCCGCCAGTGCGCCCGGGCCCCGCCGCCGCGGTCGCCTGCGCTCCTCCCCGCTCGCCTTCGCACGCCCCCAGCCCGGGCCGGCCTTGCCTCCTCAGCGGCGGCGGCGGCTTCCGCCCCTCGTTGCTGAGCTCCCTCAGGAAACGGAAGAAGGCGCAAGCCATGGAGGGGAACCGGGATGAGGCGGAGAAATGTGTCGAGATCGCTCGGGAGGCCCTGAACGCCGGCAACCGCGAGAAGGCCCAGCGCTTCCTCCAGAAGGCCGAGAAGCTCTACCCACTGCCCTCGGCCCGCGGTGAGGCCCTCGGCCCCTTTCCTCCCCGCCCTGTCCCCGGGCCGCCGCGCAGCCCGCCCCCGCCCCCACCCTCGCCCTCACGGAGCCGCGGAGCCCCCCACCCGCCGCACCCCGGCGGTCGGACCCCCGGAACGCTCCTCGCCGACACACCCCCGCTCGGGCCCTGAACATCCGGGCCGGGCCGGCCGTGGGCTCCCCGAGACTCCCTCCTCACCGGCCTGCCTGCGAGATGCCGGCTCCGAGCCACCCGGCTAGAGTTGCCGGCTCCCCTATCGGTTTTCATGAATGTCCAGCTGTCCTCCTCCCGGGAGAGTCGTCTGGTCCTGCCTTACCAGATGGGGCTTTATATCTGGATGTGTGGTTGTGTGACCCCCTCCCGCCTCATCCTCATCCTCGATTAAGGCCTAGGTCCCTAGTGAAGTGAGAGGGACAGGGAACTCAGTGGTTAATATACAGGTCCCTGGTTCCACAGCCTCTGGGGTGGAAAATGCTGTTCCCAAAGCAAACATTTTCGAACACCTGAGATGACATTGCTTTTCCCTGGGAGAGAGTTCTTTAGAAGAGAGGACCACAAGAATGATGTCAGTGAGGGTTTACTAAATAGTATCCGATTTGATAGCACCATAATTATCGACAAATGAGGTACATCTTTAGAAACAGAGCTCTGGACTTCCTTTAGTCGAAATCCTGCTCTGCTCTTGCTCTCCAGGCTCTAAAGTAATTATAGCCAGCACTTCGTGAGTGCTTGTAAAGTACCTACTGTTTAATATGACTTATTTCGTTTATTCCTCAGATCGATGCTAGAATTCATTTGACCAGGCTCGCTCTTACGGAAACAGACCTTTTGATGAGTGAATGAATGAATGAGTGAATGAATGAAAATATCTTACCCAAGGTCACACAGTAATCTGTAGCAAAGTCAGGATAGTATTTGAGCTCTCCAGCTTCAAAAGGCCTTTAACCACGACATTCCATTATCTGGTCCATAGGATACAGTTTCACTTGAGGTTCAGGATATTTCCACGTTAAGAAGAAAATTAGCAATAAGTCAGTAAGAGTCTGGGGTTACCTGTTTTACATTGTTGTTTTCTTAGTTTTTTTATACTTATTGAAATCCTTTAATTTCTTTACTTTTTTTTTTTGTCCTTTTTATTTCCCAGCTGTTGAGGAAATGGAAAGAGGTAAATGAAAGAAAATAAGTGATTTTTTTTCTTAATGTGGCAAAAACAGAAGCTTACCAACATAACCATTTTTAAGTGTACAATTCCATAACGTTAAGCTTTTCACACTGTGGTACAACAGATCTACAGAATTTTTTGTCTTAACAAAACTAAAACTTTATGCCAATTAAACAATTCCCTGTTTTCCCTTTCCACCCATCCTCTGATAACCACCACTGTACTCTCTTTTAAAAATGGGGCTACTTTGGATACTTATTATATAGTAAGTGGAATTATTTAGTATTTGCCTTTTTTCACTGGCTTATTTAATTTAGCACAATGTCCCTGAAGTTTATTCATGTTGTAGCATAAATATGCTAGTTCGATTTTGAAGGCTTCATAGTATTCCACTGTGTGCATATACCATGTTTTCAATATCCATTCACCATCTAGGAATAGATTGTATTGATAGTTTCCATATCTTAGAAACCATCACAGTCTATATTGTAAATAAGGCTACTAAGAACATGGGTGTACAAATACTTCTTTGTGATCCTGCTTTAATTGTTTTTGATATATACCCAGAAATGGGATTGCTGGATCATGTTGGTAATTTTATTTTCACATTTTTGAGGAATTGCCATACCATTTTCTGTAAGAGTTACACAATTTTACATTCCTACTAACAGTGGGCAAGAGTTCTTGTTTCTCCATATCCTCATCAACACTTGTCATTTTCTGTTTGATTCTTTGTTGGTTTTTGACAGTATCCATCCTGGCAAGTGTGAGGTGATACCTTATTGTGGTTTTGATTTGCATTTCTCTCAAGATTAGTGATATTGAGGATCCTTTTATTTGCTCGTTGGCCATTTTTATATCATTTTTTGAGAAATATTCAAGTCCTTTACCCATTTTTAAATTAGGTTATTTTTAGTTGTTGAGTTATGCTGGTGTGGTAAATCGCTTCAGTCTTGTCTGACTCTTCGTGACCCTATGGACCACAGCCTGCCCGGCTCCTCTGTCCATGGGATTCTGCAGGTAAGATTACTGGAGTGGGTTGCCATGCCCTCCTCCAGGGAATCTTCCCAATCCAGAGATTGAACCCACATCTCTTACATCTGCATTAGCAGGCGGGTTTTTTTTACCACTCATGCCACCTAGGAAACTTACCAGATGTCTGATTTGAAGATTTTTTTTCTCCTATTCTGTAGGTTGTCTTTTATTCTGTCGTTTCCTTTGATACACGGGAGTTTTTTCCTTTTGATATAGGCCCATTTGTCTATTTTTTCTTTTATTGCCTTTGCTTTTGGTTTCATTAGAGCTTCCCTGGTGCCTCAGATGGTAAAGCGTCTGCCTGCAATGCTGTAGACCTGAGTTTGATCCCTGGGTCAGGAAAATCCCCCTAGAGAAGGAAATGGCAACCCATTCCAGTACTTTTGCCTGGAAAATTCAATGGATGGAGGAGCCTGGTAGGCTACAGTCCATAGGGTCGCAAAGAATCAGACACAACTGGGCGACTTCACTTCACTTTGGTTTCATATTCAAGAAATCATTGCCAAGAGTTAAAACTTTTTGAATTTTTCTACTTATGAATGCATGATTTCATTTAGTCATTATGTAGTCTTAGGGGGTGCTTCCCAGGTGGCACTAGTGGTAAAGAATCCGCCTGCCAGTGCTGGAGATGAAATAGATACAGGTTCAGTCCCTGGGTTGGGAAGATTCTGTGGAGGAGGGCAAGGCAACCCATTCCAGTCTTCTTGCCTGGAGAATCTCATGGACAGAGGGGCCTGGTGGGCTACTATCGATAGGGTTTCAAAGAATCGGACATGACTGAAGTTTCTTAGCACACATGCATGTAACCACTCCAGATGGAATACCTTGGCTTTTGAAGCCTCGCCCGAAACTCGCTTGTAACCTTAATCTTGGGCAAGTTAGATAACCTATCTAGCTTGTAGCTTTTCTGTCTGCAAAATAGGACAATAATGTACCAATTTCATAGGAGCGGCATGAGGATTAAATGAGTTAATACATGGGAAGCATTTAATTGTGCTTGAAAATTTGGTGTCATTTCCATTTAACAAGTGTGAGACAGAGTTTTTAAACCTGTAGTCTGTAATTCTTCTATGAAACAAGCAACTTGAATCAATCTACGAAAGTTACTGTAAGATAACAAAGCACAATACAGCTGTTGCTTTTAAAGACATGAACATTGGAAAAATTAAGACAGTAACATTGAAAGTTAATAGTACAATGTATTGTAAGGCAACATGTGATTATGACATAAAGTGATTAGCTACAGTTATGGTGTAGTCTGAAGACCTTATTCAGATATGGACTTTCCCTCAGACAGATTTGAGTTACTCTGACAGGGATGAGTTACTTATCATTGCCAAGCCTTGTTTAGTTATGTATAACATAAGGATTTTATTACAGGGTTGATGTTAGATGAAATAGATCATGTGCAAATGCTTAACAAAGTGTATTTTACATAGAATGTTCTCAGATGTATACTGGAATAATTTAAGAATCCAGAGGAGGAGGAAAAGATCTAGAACACTTGTATAAGCTCCTGATAAAATATTTAGTGTAGAAGGGAATTAAAGCTATTGTTTAAAATGAAATTAAAAATTTTTATTCCTGAATTTCATGTATCCTAGACCACTTTCACATCTTTATAACTTAGAGCTTTGGTTAAAAATATTCCTCTTGGATTTATTTTCATGCTAAGGTAGGCAAAATAAAACATTGCATTTTGATTTATTTTTATATAGTGAATGCAAAAATGTGAGACTAAATTCTAGCTAAATTCCAGAGTTTTTTGTCCCCTTTACAATTTTATTCTTGCTAGGTAAGGAATCTGATTGATAAACCACTTAAAAAAATTGGCAAGAATTTTCCTTAAGGAAAAACTGCATCTTCAAAAGAATCTAGGACATTGCTTGCTTTCTAAGTATTTAGTTGAAATATTATTTTACAGTTTATTTAAATTGACTTCTAAGCAAATTTGATTTCTAACTTTAAAATATTGTCATATTATGAGTTTGGTTTACATTTGAAAGGATTAATATATGTATATGATGCTACATAGGAAATATAAGCTGGGAAAATACCAGCAAGAGGAAGTAAATTATATTTTGAGTTCTTAAACTCTATGTTTACTGGATTACGATATGTTTTAGATTTTTACAGAGAGATACAGCCTCGCAGTTTTAATGCTTTACGTTGCTTTTTTTTTTTACATTGCTATTTTAATACTTTAGTGTTTAATTCTAATTGTCAGGCAGTTTGAAGTATATATTTTTTTCAGAGAAAAACATTTTAATTATTTTCAAGAGTTTCATAGTAATTTGAACCAAATGGCAGTCTACAGCTTCAAAAACGACCATCCTGTGTTTACTTTAATGAATAGATAACTTATATAATTTGCAGCCTCTATCTGTACAATAGCAAATTAAAATAGTCCTCTTTATTTTTTCCCCTCAGGTGAGAGCTATGTGTATAGATTTTTCTTCCTTTTTTTTGCTACTTTATTTTAAAATTTAATCCTAATAAAAAGTTCAAAGTTCTGTTCCCTTTGCTGCTGCTGCTAAGTCGCTTCAGTCGTGTCCCGACTCTGTGCGACCCCATAGACAGCAGCCCACCAGGCTCCGCCATCCCTGGGATTCTCCAGGCAAGAACACTGGAGTGGTTTGCCATTTCCTTCTCCAAGGCATGAAAGTGAAAAGTGAAAGGGAAATCACTCAGTCCTATCTGACTCTTAGTGACCCAATGGACTGTAGCCTACCAGGCTCCTCCATCCATGGGATTTGCCAGGCAAGAGTACTGGAGTGGGGTGCCATTGCCTTCTCCTCTGTTCCCTTTAGTCTCACTTAAAATGATAAAACAGTTAAAACTGTCATTTCACATCTGAAGTATTATCCAGCCTATTCCTTTGAAGATAATACCATTTTCGTTCTATTTCTGACTTAATCAAAATTTAGTGATAAGTGTAAATTATACATTCAAAACGTTATTTTGGTAGCACTACTTAAATATTATAAAATTATTTCCACATTTCAACTAATAACCAAACTGTTTCAAACATTATAATTGAAGAAAGAATACTAAACTTAGTTTTGAACCTTAATTTAATGGTTTTATGTGTTTATATCCATAACTGTCTCTCTGAGCCTCAATTTTGACATCTGTGGGAGGAGCCTGGAAGGCTGCAGTCCATGGGGTTGCTGAGAGTTGGACACGACTCAGTGACTTCACTTTCACTTTTCACTTTCATGCATTGGAGAAGGAAATGGCAACCCACTCCAGTGTTCTTGCCTGGAGAATCCCAGGAACAGCGGAGCCTGGTGGGCTGCTGTCTATGGGGCGCACAGAGTCGGACACGACTGAAGCGACTTAGCAGCAGCAGCAACATCAGAATGGGGATATATTTATTCAACAAATATTTACTGAATCTATGCTTCCTTGTGGCAGGCACAGTTCTCAGAACTAGGGAGTCAGTGATCAATAAGACAGTTCTTGTCTTCTTGGAGCTTACATTTTAGAGAAATGAAATAGGAAATCTCTGCTAGACACAAAAATGGTTCAGTTCCTATCATTCCCTTTTCCTTTCCTGAGCCACAGTTTTCTCATCTGTAGTCTTCACAGGATTATTATGAGGTTAGTTTATTAAGTGCTATAAGAATTTCATGTATTAGTATAATGGCAAAAGTATTTGGATGATTCCTTGGAGTTACTTATATAATATTTGTCTCTTTTCTGTCATTTTTTATTTACCTGTTTAACATAAAAAAATTGCCTTAAGTTAGGATTAATCTCCATGTGAATTCAGGTACTCATTCCATTCTTAGTTAATATGTAGTTCTCCCTGCTTTGCATTTATTCCTTGTATTATTTATGTATATAGCTCTTCCTCTCCTAGATTAAAAATTGCTCTTCTGTCAGGAACTATTTTAATGTTATCATCTTTTCTACTCTTGTGGTGTCTACCAGTCTTTTGCATATACTTGTGGCATCTATAAATCCAGGTTTTCTGGAAAGATACCTGTTTAGGTAGTTTTATCTCTTATCAGTGAAGACAATTTGTTCATAAATAAATGAAAAAGTTATAGCTGTAAGGCTTTTTGTGATAATATATTCACAAATGAAATTTTCCCACAATAGACAAGTATGGGAAAATGTATATAAGGGTTGTCATTGTAGCAAAAATTTGGAAAGAGTCCATCATTGGGTATTGATTAAATAAATTTAATATATATATATATATACAGTGTATTTGCCTATATATACTGTGCACTTAAAAACGATGATGTGCCTCAGTAATTTTCCATTCAGTGATCCACCTTACCATGCTCATTGACTATAAGTTTCCATTTGTCTTTACTGAACTCAGAGTTCAGCCTGCTGTCACTCCTCCATTGCAATAGTCCTGAATAAAGTCTTAAAAAATAAAGATGATGTGCACCTAGATTTATTGCTATAAAATGATATATACATTGAATTAGAAACCTATTAAGGGCAGGCTACCAACATATGTAGATTATTCTCGTTTTGTGTCAAAATATGTAAAAAGCTAGACAGCTAGCCAACTAGAGTAGCTAGAGTTAAATATATCACAATGGTTGAGTGATTTTTTTTTTTTGTGTGTGATTTATAGGAGATCTTTACTTTGTTATCTTTTTTTAATGAACTGAACAGCATTACTTTTATAATCACACAAATAAAAGCTATTTTCAGTTTGCCTGAAATGAAAAATCTGTTTTCAAAATCATATATTCTTATTTTAGGTTTTGTTAGTGATGGGTTTTATATATAATAGATGTGCAGCAGAACCTTATGAAATAAAAATAGATCTTGTTTATTCACTTTTGGATTATCCACATAAATATTTTTAATACTATGTTTACTTTTTCCCTGGTCCTTAATATGGGATATGTGTAAATTAAGTACAGATTACATTAAAAACATACAGATTACATTAATTAAGACATACAAGCANACTCTGTGCGACCCCATAGACAGCAGCCCACCAGGCTCCCCCATCCCTGGGATTCTCCAGGCAAGAACACTGGAGTGGTTTGCCATTTCCTTCTCCAAGGCATGAAAGTGAAAAGTGAAAGGGAAATCACTCAGTCCTATCTGACTCTTAGTGACCCAATGGACTGTAGCCTACCAGGCTCCTCCATCCATGGGATTTGCCAGGCAAGAGTACTGGAGTGGGGTGCCATTGCCTTCTCCTCTGTTCCCTTTAGTCTCACTTAAAATGATAAAACAGTTAAAACTGTCATTTCACATCTGAAGTATTATCCAGCCTATTCCTTTGAAGATAATACCATTTTCGTTCTATTTCTGACTTAATCAAAATTTAGTGATAAGTGTAAATTATACATTCAAAACGTTATTTTGGTAGCACTACTTAAATATTATAAAATTATTTCCACATTTCAACTAATAACCAAACTGTTTCAAACATTATAATTGAAGAAAGAATACTAAACTTAGTTTTGAACCTTAATTTAATGGTTTTATGTGTTTATATCCATAACTGTCTCTCTGAGCCTCAATTTTGACATCTGTGGGAGGAGCCTGGAAGGCTGCAGTCCATGGGGTTGCTGAGAGTTGGACACGACTCAGTGACTTCACTTTCACTTTTCACTTTCATGCATTGGAGAAGGAAATGGCAACCCACTCCAGTGTTCTTGCCTGGAGAATCCCAGGAACAGCGGAGCCTGGTGGGCTGCTGTCTATGGGGCGCACAGAGTCGGACACGACTGAAGCGACTTAGCAGCAGCAGCAACATCAGAATGGGGATATATTTATTCAACAAATATTTACTGAATCTATGCTTCCTTGTGGCAGGCACAGTTCTCAGAACTAGGGAGTCAGTGATCAATAAGACAGTTCTTGTCTTCTTGGAGCTTACATTTTAGAGAAATGAAATAGGAAATCTCTGCTAGACACAAAAATGGTTCAGTTCCTATCATTCCCTTTTCCTTTCCTGAGCCACAGTTTTCTCATCTGTAGTCTTCACAGGATTATTATGAGGTTAGTTTATTAAGTGCTATAAGAATTTCATGTATTAGTATAATGGCAAAAGTATTTGGATGATTCCTTGGAGTTACTTATATAATATTTGTCTCTTTTCTGTCATTTTTTATTTACCTGTTTAACAATAAAAAATTGCCTTAAGTTAGGATTAATCTCCATGTGAATTCAGGTACTCATTCCATTCTTAGTTAATATGTAGTTCTCCCTGCTTTGCATTTATTCCTTGTATTATTTATGTATATAGCTCTTCCTCTCCTAGATTAAAAATTGCTCTTCTGTCAGGAACTATTTTAATGTTATCATCTTTTCTACTCTTGTGGTGTCTACCAGTCTTTTGCATATACTTGTGGCATCTATAAATCCAGGTTTTCTGGAAAGATACCTGTTTAGGTAGTTTTATCTCTTATCAGTGAAGACAATTTGTTCATAAATAAATGAAAAAGTTATAGCTGTAAGGCTTTTTGTGATAATATATTCACAAATGAAATTTTCCCACAATAGACAAGTATGGGAAAATGTATATAAGGGTTGTCATTGTAGCAAAAATTTGGAAAGAGTCCATCATTGGGAATTGATTAAATAAAATTAATATATATATATATACAGTTTATTTGCCTATATATACTGTGCACTTAAAAACGATGATGTGCCTCAGTAATTTTCCATTCAGTGACCCACCTTACCATGCTCATTGACTATAAGTTTCCATTTGTCTTTACTGAACTCAGAGTTCAGCCTGCTGTCACTCCTCCATTGCAATAGTCCTGAATAAAGTCTTAAAAAATAAAGATGATGTGCACCTAGATTTATTGCTATAAAATGATATATACATTGAATTAGAAACCTATTAAGGGCAGGCTACCAACATATGTAGATTATTCTCGTTTTGTGTCAAAATATGTAAAAAGCTAGACAGCTAGCCAACTAGAGTAGCTAGAGTTAAATATATCACAATGGTTGAGTGATTTTTTTTTTCTTGTGTGTGATTTATAGGAGATCTTTACTTTGTTATCTTTTTTTAATGAACTGAACAGCATTACTTTTATAATCACACAAATAAAAGCTATTTTCAGTTTGCCTGAAATGAAAAATCTGTTTTCAAAATCATATATTCTTATTTTAGGTTTTGTTAGTGATGGGTTTTATATATAATAGATGTGCAGCAGAACCTTATGAAATAAAAATAGATCTTGTTTATTCACTTTTGGATTATCCACATAAATATTTTTAATACTATGTTTACTTTTTCCCTGGTCCTTAATATGGGATATGTGTAAATTAAGTACAGATTACATTAAAAACATACAGATTACATTAATTAAGACATACAAGCAAAGCTATATGTCTGGAAAGTGAACATACAAAATAAGGTTGGACAGTTTTAAAACCAAAAGTAATCTGGTTTTTAAGCAGATATCTTATATCTGTCCAACTAATGTTTGTAATACTGCACATTATTATAAATGTGATCTCATATAATAGCTAAGACATTTAATAAATCAGAAAAAGGTTGTGAGTTCCAAATTCTGGCAGTACTTGAACTGAACCACATTACCTTCTCAGGCATTGGTTCCAGTGATTGTTAATACAGAAAACCTTGCTGATTCCATTTTTAAGACAATAAACCTGGATATTGGAACACAGAGGTAATGGAACTTGTTCAAATTTTCACTGTTTGGAGCCAAAATGCTTGGTGTGAGTGCATATATATACATAGCCATTGTTAAGCAGAACCCCTAGGCATTGTAGAAAGACTTTCAGTATCATAATAACTTGAAAATTTAAAACAACTATATGATCTTGCTTTAGCAATATCCAGCATCTAGCTATTAGCATGGAAGATGTCCAGAAAAACTTGAGAGAATGTGTTTGTGCAAAGAATGAAAGGGAATGTACAGATAACTTCTAACTAGCATGCATAGGGACTTTGTGGCCACCTATAAATATAAATACATATAACCACTTTCCCATCTGGCTTCACAATTTTTTCAAAATAATTTCTTCTTTTTAGGCTGAAATACTTCTATAAAGAGACACTTTCCCCTCACCTATCTTAGGGTTACACAGTGGTACAGTTCATATAGGAAAGGCAAGATATGATAAGTGCTTGACTGCTTTTATCAGTTTTCAAGAAAAGGAATTGACTCCTGTTTTCCAAAAGCAGATAATATTATTTTTTAGATGTGGCCAGTGGAACCTCTTTAGATTACCTCCTAAGTTTCATAGACACATTCCTAATAGTCTTTAATAATTTCCTTTTTCTTTGGTATGACAGAAAGTTTCAGGTTTCTCTTATGCATTCCCTGTACTAGATCTTGAATCTACCATATCTCCAATAAGCCCTGGTTTCTTTTAGTGGAAAATGGTGTTTTAGTATCAGAGTCTGGTACTAACGATGCTGTGGTTAATAGATTGTTCATTGTTTCTGGGCCTTTTCAGTATACAGACTAGGGAATTTTTGTTTTTTTTTTTTTAAGTTAAAATAGCTTATACATTTATACTAGTAAGTGAAATTTAAATTAAGTATTTTGGGGTCTTTAAACTTTTCTTGCATATATTTCTATCTTTTTCCTTCTACAGTAGTAATCCTGGTTTTCAAGGCCATGGCAAATGGTAGAATATGTCATGATTATTTATTTGCCTAATGCCACATGATATATGTAATAATTTCAGTGTAACATTACCAGTACTACCTCACTGATAAACTTACTGAAAACAGTTGAATTTTCTTTGCATATACTTTTTCCATTTTCCCTCTTCATTTTAGCTTTTTGAAAATTCTGAAATACTTTGAAGCTTATAGGAAAGTCTTAAAAATAGTGTACACTTCCTATATACATTTCACTCAGTGCTTCCTATTTGATAAAATTTTACTGCATTTGCTTGATCATGCCCTTTCTTTCTCCCTGCTATCTCTCTTCCACCCCCACAGGTATACAGTGTGTTCTTAGATTTTTTCCAGAACCAATCAAGAGTTAAGTTATAGACATGATATCGTATTACACCTAAGTAATTCAGTGTATGTTTTTTAAGGTAAGGACACTCATACATAACAACAGTATATGTTGTTATGTCAGAGTATATGTCAGAGTCTTGAAATTAATGTAAGCACCTCATTCAGATTTTGCCAGTTCTCCCTGTTAGGTTGCATTTATTTGGCATATTTTGTTATCTAGATACCATCTTTTCTCTTTTCCTTTTTTAATTTTTATTTTATATTGGAGTATAGTTGATTAACAATATTGTGTTGGTTTTAGGTGTACAGCAAGGTGATTCAGTTATACATGTATCCATTTATTAAATTCTTCTCCCGTTTGCACAGAGAGATCCTTGTTGATTATCTGTTTTAAATACAGCGGTGTATTTAACTCAAACTCCCAGTTTATCCCTCTCCCCTACTCTTCCCCACCTCATTCCTTCTCTAAGTCTGCAAGTCCTTCTGTTTTGTAAATAAGTATATTTGTCTCATTTTTTTAAGATTGCACTTGTAAGCGATATCATAAGATACTTATCTTTCTCTGTTGGATTTACTTCACTTAGTATGATAATCTCAAGGTCCATTCATGTTGCTGCAGATGGCATTATTTCATTCTTTTTAATGGCTTAGTAACATTCCATTGTGTATATGTGCCGCATCTTCTTTATCCACTCATCTGGTGATGGACTAGGTTGTTTCCATGTCTTGGCTCTTGTAAACCGTGTTTCAGGGAACACTGGGGTGTACATATCATTTTGAACCATTTTTTTCTCTGGATATATGCTCAAGAGTGGAATTGCTGGTAGCTCTGTTTTCAGTTTCTTAAGGAACCTCCATACAGTTTTTCATAGTGGCTGTACCAGTTTGCATTCAGTCTCTTTTCTTTCTTGATCTTTGTGTTTTTGATGAATGCAGGCCAGCTATTTTATAGATATTCCCTCAATTAGGTTTGGCTGACATTTCCTTATGAATTTTTGGCAGGCATACTATAGAAGTGATGTTGCATTCTTAGTGTAACATATCAGGGAACATGCTGATTTGGTCCTTACTGGTGAGGTTAACTTTGATCACTTGGTGAAATTGTTGTTACCAGGTTTGTCTACTCTAAACTTACTTTTTTCCCCTCTTGTAATTAATAAATGTTTTGTGGGAAAATTCTTTAAAACTCTGAATGTCCTATTCTACAACAAACTTCCACCAGCTCCTTTTAACATCCAATGATGATTCTTTCCAGAATAAATTGATGGTTGCCAAATGTTGGTTTTCTTATTCCATTATTCCTTCTACAGTTTATTAGTTGACATTCAACCATATTTATTAATATGGATTTATGGATTCTTAATTAATCTACCATTATCACTGTTCATTTTGATGTTCAGATTGCCTCAGATTTAATCATAGGAGCCCCTTCAAGCTCCTGTGTCTTATGACATGTCCTCATCATTCTTTGAATTTCTTTACTTTCAAACACAAAAAAGTTTTCAAGCTCATTTTCTCTGCCCTGGGAATCAGTTCTTTCCCCAGGAGTCCTGATTCTTTTTAGTGGATAATGATACTTGGAAACTAAGATATAGACACTTGATAAGCTCATTGCTACAAGTGTGTCATTGCCTCCAGATCCTCTTAGTAGACAGAGCTAAGAAATATATGTATGCATGATGCATGAATGTATGTGTATCTGTGTGTTATATGAGTTTGTGGATATACACATACCTATAGTAACTTACTCTACATTAATTTCGCAGTCTGTGCAAAGATTCCCATACCTCCCTCTGAAGTCCATAGCGTTCATTCTTGCCTTCTGCATTTTCATATCTGTAATTCCATTCTCTGACAGCCAAGAAATGTGGCTCTTATTATCATCAGTTTACTTATTTGTTCATTTCCCCCTATATGTAATGAGTTGCCTTTTTGACCTCAGTGGTACATTCCCTATCAAGCTCAGTCATGCTTTAGGGTTTGAGTGTTACCTTGGCCCCAATAAATTGTCTTGGTCCAAGCCTCAGCTGCCAAATTTAAAAAGAAGTGAAGACAGTTTCTGGCCTCCCCGCCCTCGCCACAGTTAAAGGAAAGACAGAGGAAGTCTACCATTTAAAAATTATTGAACCTATCTACAGTGTCAGAGCACATTATCACTACATACTATGTACTCTTTTTTCGTTGTCATTCAGTCTTAATACAATAGGTCACTGTACATTTAATGCTTTCCATTGGTCCTTTTGTCATTGTATATCTATTTATTTTGGATTCCTAAAGCCAATAGTAGATTTCTAGGAAGGCCTTGTGGGAACTGTGCTCCCTAAGTTCTGGGGAATGTTGAAAACAGTTCATCTGTGGGTCTTAATACTTGAAGTTAGTGATGGATACAAAATCTTTGGCTCAAATTTTCTTTCTTTGGATATATAAGTATATTATTCTATTGTTTTATACAAGTACTACTGATGAGCAAAGACTGACAATCTAATACTCTTTCCTTTATAAGCCATTTAATCTTTTTGGCTAGATCCCCAATTAATTTTACTAGAATATATCTTGATGTTGGTTTTTCTGGGTCAGTATTCTTAGATATGTAATTTGCCCTTTCATTATATGGTTTCAGATATTTTTTATTTTTATATCAGAAAAATTTTCTCCGGTTATTGTTATATTGGTTTTATTTCCTTTAATTTTCTTTTTCAGGACTCCTGTGTATGTTGGATCTTCTTTAACTATCTTCAATATTTGCTATTTCTTTCTAATTTTTTGTCTTTTTCATTTAATTAAGACGTTTTCCTTCCTTTTTATGTTCTCTTTTACTTAGACAACATTATCTGTTGTGTTTATTAACTCTTTGTTTCTTCTAGTTTAGTTCTTTTTTGAATTGATTCTTCCTTTTATTGCCCCCCCCCAGTTGTATCACTTAAGCAGTGGGTAGATAATTTGGGGGGTTGTTTTCATTCTAATTTATGTTGTTCTTTGTATAATGTATAATTTTTAAAAGTCTTTTCAGCTTGTTTTGAAATAGTAGGCTATAGTGTTTACCTATTACGTTGGCAAGTATTTTTGTTGTGCTTTCTTTCACTGTGTTTGGAGATCTGTCCTGTTTTCTTTTATCTTTTGTAACTTTGTATCAGAGTTAACTTTTATCATTTTATTTATTTTTATATAAAGTTAGCCTGTCAAATACACAGAGATCTCCGGTTTCTATGTAGTATTTGAAAATATGTCACCTTGATGTATAAGATCTCTTCACTCTCTCCTTCCTCACTTGACCTGAATTTTCTGTTTTCTTTTCTCCATTCCCCTAGCCTCTTGAGTTTGGATCCTGTTCCTAGAAATTTCTTCTTTATGTGGCTTTGCTTTAGAGAAGAGCTTTGACTGATTAGTTTTAAGAGTTCTAGTGACTAGGGTACTCTATGCCCTTAAGACTTTATTGTAGATCCTTTCAATCACATGCTATTGTAGTGAGCAAAACCCATTTCTTTTTATTCCCTTCTCTCATTTTTTGCCTACTGTGTTTCATAGAGAGTCCTTGCTGGCTCTTTTGGAGTTGTTTTGTTCTATGGGCTGGTAAAATGCCCTGTTACTGTCTTCCATATTTCCCCACACAGATACTAATACCCACATAGATCTTGCAACTGTTGGTGGTTTGTCCCAGGTTCTTGTATTTTGGGATTTTGTACATGATGTTTTGATTTTGTTATCTAATTGCTCTAATTTTATGAGATTTAAAATTTAAGCTTATGCCTTCCCAGAATTTCCACAAACCTTTTCATATGAGAAAGTTGTGAACCACTACCCCCTAGACCATGATGGCTTCTACTCTCAAGATCAATTGATTGCATTAAATGTGAACTGTAGTTCTTGTGCTTAAGAGGGCAGATGAATGTGGTCTCAGCTGGCCCCAAAACTGCTTCTTGAATTTGTATTGTTCTGTCCTAAGAAATGGAGCCATCTTAAAAATAAAATTGAAGAACTCAAATTGTCTGTTTAGTTTGCACATTTTAACTTATAAGAGCTGCATAAGGTAACCATGTTGAGTCAGTATTTTCATTTTTATTCCAGCACAAATATTTAATGGAGGAAAATGATTAAGAGTCATACATATGAAATTAATAAGTATTTATTAAATCTTTCCAAAAATTTATATTAGCAAACTTCAAAATTGGAAATTTTTACTTTTGAGTTTTCGATTTTCAGAAGTATTTTTTTTAACCAGTAGAATAGAATGATTAGATATAAAAATGGGCTTTGAAAAATTGACTTAGAAATGCAACCCAATAGGAACACATCCTTTTTTAACTAACTTAACACTGTCATTGGAGAAGGCAATGGCACCTCACTCCAGTGCTCTTGCCTGGAAAATCCTACGGACGAAGGAGCCTGGTAGGCTGCAGTCCATGGGGTCGCTAGGAGTCGTACACGACTGAGCAACTTCCCTTTCACTTTTCACTTTCATGCATTGGAGAAGGAAATGGCAACCCACTCCAGTGTTCTTGCCTGGAGAATCCCAGGGACGGGGGAGCCTGGTGGGCTGCAATCTATGGGGTCACAGAGTCGGACATGACTGAAGTGACTTAGCAATAGCAATAGTTAAAAATAAACTATATGTTATTATCTTATTAAACTGCTAGATAGCTACCTAATTAAGAGCCTTTCTGTACCATCTACAACTAAATTGTTATAAAAACTAAATATCTTATGTCTTTGGTGACCTCTTGAATGCATGAGCTATGAGAAAGATTCGGAAGAAAGTTCTCTTATATGTTCAGTTCAGTTCTAACTGCTAGATAGCTACCTAATTAAGAGCCTTTCTGTACCATCTACAACTAAATTGTTATAAAAACTAAATATCTTATGTCTTTGGTGACCTCTTGAATGCATGAGCTATGAGAAAGATTCGGAAGAAAGTTCTCTTATATGTTCAGTTCAGTTCAGTCACTCAGTTGTGTCCAACTCTTTGCAACCCCATGAACTATCACATGCCAGGCTTCCCTGTCCTTCACCGACTCTGGGAGCGTGCTCAAACTCATGTCCATCGAGTCAGTGATGCCATTCAACCATCTCATCCTCTGTCGTCCCCTTCTCTCCTTCCTTCAGTCTTTCCCAACATCAGAATATTTTCCAGTGAGTCGGTTCTTCTCATCAGGTGGCCAAAGTATTGGAGTTTCAGCTTCAGCAACAGTCCATCCAATGAATATTCAGGACTGATTTCCTTGAGGATTGCCTGGTTGGATCTCCTTGCAGTCCAAGCGACTCTCAAGAGTTCTCCAACACCACAGTTCAAAAGCATCAATTCTTCGGTGCTCAGCTTTCTTTATAGTCCAACTCTCATATCCATACATGACTAGTGAAAAACCATAGCTTCGATTAGATGGACCTTTGTTGGTAAAGTAATCTCTGCTTTTTAATATGCTGTCTAGATTGGTCATAAGTTTTCTTCCAAGGAGCAAGCATCTTTTAATTTCATGGCTACAGTCACCATCTGCAGTGCTTTTGGAGCCCAAGAAAATAAAAGTTTGTCACTGGTTCCACTGTTTCCCCATCTATTTCCCATGAAGTGATGGGACCAGATGCCATGATCTTCGTTTTCTGAATGTTGAGTGTTAAGCCAACATTTTCTCTCTCTTCTTTCACTTTCATCAAGAGGCTGTTTAGTTCTTCTTCACTTTCTGCCATAAGGGTGGTATCATCTGTGTATGAGGTTATTGTTATTTCTCCCAGCAATCTTGATTCCAGCTTCTGCTTCATCCAGTGTGGCATTTCACATGATGTACTCTGCGTAGAAGTTAAATAAGCAGGGTGACAATATACAGCCTTGACATACTACTTTCCCAATTTGGAACCAGTCTGTTGCATGTCTAGTTCTAACTGTTGCTTCTTGTCTTGCATACAGATTTCTCAGAAGGCAGTTAAGGTGGTCTAGTATTCCCATCTCTTTAAGAATTCTCCAGAGTTTGTTGTGATCCACATAGTCAAAGGCTTTAGTGTATTCAATGAAGCAGATGTTTTTCTGGAATATTGAAAATAATTACTGATAGTTCTCTGGTGATCTGCTGGTTAGGATTCATCACTTTCATTACCACGACCTGGTTTCCGTACCTGGTCAGGGAGCTGAGATCCCACAGGCTGTGTGGCAATGACTGCTGTATTTTTTAAATATCTATATAGCAGCTTTGGTGGTGGTGGTTTAGTCACTAAGTCGTGTCTGGCTCTTGCAACCCCATGGACTGTAGCCTGCCAGGGTCCTTTGTTCATGGGATTCTCCAGGCAAGGATACTGGAGTGGGTCGCCATTTCCTTCTCCAGGGGATCTTCCTGACCCAGGGATCGAACCCAGGTTTCCAGCATTGCAGGCAGACTCTTTACTGACTGAGCTACAAGGGAAGATATATAGTGCTTTATTGAGATGTAATTCACTTATTCCACAGCTCATTCAGAGTATACCATTCAGTGGGTTCACAGAGTTGTGCAGCCATTGCAACCATTAATTTTAGAACATTTTCTTCATCACAGAAAGAAACCTCATACTCACTAGCAATCACTTCTTACTTCTCCCAAATTTCATCCTTCCCTCCCCAGTAGCCCTTGGCAACAACTGATCTTTGTTTCTAGATTTGCCTATTCTGTTCATTTTGTATAAATGGTATCAGACAGTATATTGTCGCTTGTGACTGACTTTTTTCACTTAGTATGTTTTCAAGGTTCAGCCGCATTGCAGAATATATCAGTACTTCATTTTTTTTTGATTGTCATAGTATTCCATCGTATGGACCTGTCACATTTTATTCATCTACTCATCAGTTGATGGACTCTTCAATTGTTTCCACTTTTCTCCTATTATGAACAATACTGTTATGAACATATGTGAACCAGTTTTTTATACATGTATGTTTTTATTTCTCATGGTTATATACCGAGAGATAGGATTATTGGGTCAGGTAATAACTATATGTTTAATCTTTGAAAAATCTACCAGATCTTTTTTCAAAGCAAACACCACATTTCCTATTACCACTAGCAATATATGACTGTTCCCATTTTCCTAGTAATACAACCTGGTCAACGTGTTATTGTCCACCTTTTGATTATAGTCATCGTAGTGTATGTAAAGTGGTATCTCAAGGTAGTAAATATCTTCTAGTGAAATCTTAGTGATAATTTTCTCAGTCTTTGTTTGGAAATGTTTTTAACCTTATATAATTTCCAGAAAATTAGTGCAGAACTCCAGAGAAGGCAATGGCAACCCACTCCAGTACTGCTGCTGCTGCTGCTAAGTCGCTTCAGTCGTGTCCAACTCCTACCAGGCTCCTTTGTCCATGGGATTTTCCAGGCAAGAGTACTGGAGTGGGTTGCCATTGCCTTCTTGCCTGGAAAATCCCGTGGATGGAGGGTGGGCTGCAGTCCATGGGGTTGCTAAGAGTCAGACACGACTGAGCGACTTCACTTCCACTTTTCAGTTTCATACATTGGAGAAGGACATGGCAACTTACGCTGGTGTCTTGCCTGGAGAATCCCAGGGACAGGGGAGCCTGGTGAGCTGCCATCTATGGGATCACACAGAGTCGGACACGACTGAAGCAACGTACCAGACACAGCAGCAGCAGTGCAGAACTCAAGTTGACAGTTATTCTCCCTGAGCATTTTGAAGCTATTCCTGAATTTAGCTGCCATTGTTGCTGTTGGGAAATAAGTGTATGTGTGTGTGAAGTTGCTCAGTCGTGTCCGACTCTTTGCGACCCTGTGGACTGTAGCCCTCCAAGCTCCTCTGTCCATGGGATTCTCCAGGCAAGAATATTGGAGTGGGTTGCCATTTCCTTCTCCAGGGGATCTTCCCAACCCAGGGATCAAACCCAGGTCTCCTGCATTGCAGGCAGATGCTTTATCCTCTGAGCCACCAGGGAAGCCACCAGGGAACTTCTGTTTCTTTGTAGATAATCTCATCGGCTACTTTAAGGATTATTGTTTTCTTTGATATTCGGCAGTTTTACCATGATATTACAAATAAAGTATGTCATAAGAAATTAGGTGATAGTAATTTTGAGTTATTAACATTAAACTTAATATTCTACTTCTAAATAGTGATTAGTGATCTGTGAACAGCTATGTACATAAGGGAATGCTTACTATCTATTTAAAAAGGCCCTGTGGTGTGTCTTTCTGGAGTACACATTTTGTCAGCTTTATACCTTTCTTCTCAAGACCATGTGTATGTACCTTGATGTAAACAGATGGAGTATGCTTTCCATATCTTTCTACAGCACTGTTGGAAATTATCATGAAAAATGGAAGCACCGCTGGAAATAGCCCTCATTGCCGAAAACCATCAGGTAGTGGTGATCAAAGCAAACCTAATTGCACAAAGGACAGCTCATCTGGTAGTGGTGAAAGTGGAAAAGGCTACACCAAAGACCAAGTAGATGGAGTTCTCAGGTAGGAATGAATATGACTTATATATATGTCATTTATAGTTGATACTAATGTAAGTTTAATGTTGTAACACCTAAAAAATGGGTTTAATTACAATTCAATAGAAGAACAAACATTGAGGAGTTGAACTCTTGGTGTCTTATGCTTTATATTCTTTATAAAGTAGTGTAAATTACCAATTCTATTGAAATTTCCATCTTTTAAATATAAGGCACAAAACTAATTACCAAAAAAAAATTTTTTAAGGAAAATTGCTTCAATTTTTGACACAGTACAGTGAAACCTTCCCTGATGGCTCAGTGGTAAAGAATCCCCTTGCCAATGCAGGAGACATGGGTTTTATCCCTGGGTCTGGAAGATCCCCTGGAGAAGGGAATGGCAACTCAGTTCCAGTATTCTTGCCTGGGAAATCCCATGGACAGAGGAGCCTGATGGGCTATAGTCCAGGGGGTCGCAAAAGAGACAAACACAGCTTAGCAACTAAACAACAACAACAAAAAATCAAACATCAACAACAAATGTATATATATGTGTATGAAGGAAAATTTCATATAAGGAGAATCTTGAGGGCAATTGCAAAGCATTTTCCATTTTCTACTTATATAAATGAAGGATAATTTTCTTTTTCTGTTTATGTTCTTTCTTTAAGGCTGTCTTTATATATAGAAAATACTATAGTCTTCTCCTTTTAATATTTTTTCTTACTCTCATTGTTATGCTTCAGTGTTTTATTTTTACTTCATGATACACCTCTACTTAAAGCAGGAAAATTAGGTAGAATTGGTAAATTATGAACTGGGTTTTGGAGATTAACTTTATTAATTTTGTAATTAAAATCTTTTCTGGAAAGAAAATGAACTAAGTATGAAACACTAGAAAAAATACTGTTATTATTTCTTTCTACAGCTTAAGGAGGCTGTATTGATGTTGTACTGAAATTGCTCCCTAGGGACTCTAAAGTATAAGGGTAAAGGACTCTGAACAGTGATTAATGGGATAATTCAACTTGGAGAGTGAAGGAGAAGGCGATGGCACCCCACTCCAGTACTCTTGCCTGGCACATCCCATGGACGGAGGAGCCTGGTGGGCTGCAGTCTACGGGGTCGCTAAGAGTTGGACACGAGTGAGCGACTTCCCTTTCACTTTTCACGTTCATGCATTGGAGAAGGAAATGGCAACCCACTCCAGTGTTCTTGCCTGGAGAATCCCAGGGACGGGGGAGCCTGGTTCATGCATTGGAGAAGGAAATGGCAACCCACTCCAGTGTTCTTGCCTGGAGAATCCCAGGGACGGGGGAGCCTGGTTCATGCATTGGAGAAGGAAATGGCAACCCACTCCAGTGTTCTTGCCTGGAGAATCCCAGGGACGGGGGAGCCTGGTTCATGCATTGGAGAAGGAAATGGCAACCCACTCCAGTGTTCTTGCCTGGAGAATCCCAGGGACGGGGGAGCCTGGTTCATGCATTGGAGAAGGAAATGGCAACCCACTCCAGTGTTCTTGCCTGGAGAATCCCAGGGACGGGGGAGCCTGGTTCATGCATTGGAGAAGGAAATGGCAACCCACTCCAGTGTTCTTGCCTGGAGAATCCCAGGGACGGGGGAGCCTGGTTCATGCATTGGAGAAGGAAATGGCAACCCACTCCAGTGTTCTTGCCTGGAGAATCCCAGGGACGGGGGGAGCCTGGTGGGCTGCCATGTATGGGGTCACATAGAGTCGGACACAACTGAAGTGACTTAACAGCAGCAGCTTAAGTGAAGAGTTGGTAAAGCTAGTTTTCTTTCTCTTTTGCCCTTTCTTATCCTCTTTTAACCTTACTTCCCTTTTTTGTTGTTGTTTTTCCTTTGTTTCTCCATTCTTATATTTAGTTAGTTCTTTTTAACTCAGCATTATTTGGAATTGAAGTTATTTCTAAATTAAGTATCAATGTATTTATATTTTACTTTTTTTCATACATATGCTAAAGTTTAAATGTAACATTTTATCTGTGTGTGACCACAGTAAGAACAAAGACTCCCTAATTATGATGAAATCATGATAAAGGGTATTTGATTGGCCTGAATGGTAGTGAATTCCTTTAAGAATTATAAATAATGTTGGTGACCACTTTCATAACTGTAGTGTTGCATCTAAGGCTGAATAAGTGAGATAAGTGAATAAATGAGAGACTTGCTTTTGAATTCCTTTAAGAAAAAGCTTCTACTAAACAGTATGCTGAAATGTGTTCTAGGAAGCCATCTCTCTCCAAAACCAAATTGTATTTTCTGGTAGAAATTACTTTTTACTAGGAGAGCATATTCTCAGTAAAAAACCTAGAGTGAATTTTGTTATAGGTGATTTTTATTTAGAATTCTTTTATAACTTGTTTTTAAAGAAAGACTATAGAATCCCCTATATATTGGAAAATATAAACCCCTACCCCAAATAATTGAAATTTTAGAGAATAGGAATCTCCTGAATCTGATATTGTTTTTTAAAAATCTCTTTTCTTCATTTCTTCTACTCTAGCCTTGAAGGGAAAAGAGGAGTAGCTCAAGGAATGGTAGAAATAAAGAGAGAAGAGCAGTGTTTTGTTTTCCTCTCTTTCTTAGTAGCTAGGCAGGGGGATATGTTCAGAATGGAAGAATGAAAGGTGATGGCAGGTGCAGACCCACTTTTGTATGTGGCCAGAATTGGGCAGATGGAAATAAAATGTTGAGAGAGATCCTGTCTGTTGGGTCTGTATTCTCTGTGAAATTGGAAATGAAGTTATCCTCTGAGGTTAGAAGAAAGAGATGAAATTGAAAGCTTGGAAAGAATGGTGAAAGTATGGAATACTTGCAGACAGAAAGGCAGACAGGAAGGGAGGATTGCTGGCTAGCACTGAGGAACCAGCCAGGTTTCAGACTGAATTCTTAGTGAGTTACAAGAATTAGCTTAGCTTTGTGCCTATGTTTAGAGATGGTTTCTCTGGTCAATTTTAGCATACCTTTTTACTGTATTACATAAATGTAGTTTGGGGGAGGGATTAATATGATCAGAACATTCTTTAACAGAATCCCTGAGTTATTCAGAGTATTTCATTTGCTACCTTATATAAGAGTTGCTTAGCTTTAGCTAATCATGTAACACTTATTCATCATATTAGCCTTCATAAGTGTTGCTTTAGTGAGGTAACAGATCACCAGCAAACACTTACATGCTGTGTGCTTTTGTTTTACCTGTACACAGGGGATTTTTCTGAAGAAAGCCATGTTACCTTGTTGGTTAGCATGATTATGTAAACAAGTTGCTCAGTGACATTTTGGCTCAAAGGGAGAAGCCATGCAATAATACTGCCTCCATTGCATAAGTAAGAGCTAGCGTACTGTAAGACTGAACAAAAAGTGTGTAACTTTGTAAAAGTCATATTCTGTGAAACTAAGCACTATTTATTGTCTTTGAGTGCTGAAATGTTTTGAAAAATCACGGTGCAAAAGGTGTCCTAGATCTTATTTGAGGAGATTTTTAATATCTCATTGGGAAAAAGCCCATCTTTTTTGTTTTAAAAACATAAGATCAGTGTGAAATCATTAACTGGCCATCATTATATTTATCAGTTAGGAACACTTCTGTATAACTGTTAAAATTATTTGAATTATGGGGATTTCATTAGGATTGGTTTTAAGCTATACTTCTTTAAATGGAAACAAGTCATTTTTCTATAATCTTTTGTATCAAGAATAAAGAATTATTTTCCTAAATACCAATTAAAATTGGAGTATATTTAAAAATCATCTATAATAACAACAATAAAAAGTCATGTATAACATAAATAACAACAACAAAAAGTCATGTATAACGTATGATAAAAGAATAGAACAAGGCCTCCCTGCCCCGGCCAATATGCTTTCTAGCACGTAAAGGAAGACATAAAAGTTGAGCCATGCATACTCTTCCGTTGTTGAGCTCCCAGACACATCTTTCTGGCCTTTGTTTACATATTTCCTTCCAGCGCAGGGAACAGTTTACCTCTTTTTAATTTATTTCCCTTTTCCTCCCTTCCTTTCTTTTTTAATTCTTCAATGAGGATGGAGAAGAAGGAGCAAACTATAAAAAGTGTGACAAATGCATTTAGCTGGTGAAAAGGAGTATGGATTAAAATTAATACAGGAATGGTAATTTCTTACTTAGGTGTGAAAAGTTAAGTTAATGAGTGTATTTTTAGCATTACTTGAAATATGTAGTCTACAGTTTGTCCATTGGTGACATTGACTTTATACCTCTCTACCGGCTTCTCAAAGAATTTCTCCTCTTCCGGACACACAGTAGGTGTTCTGTACATGTCCTTCTTCCCTTTATTTCTGTCGCATAGTTTCTTAACATATCTAGGAAAATGAGTCTCTACAAAGATAGAGTAATCATTTTCTGTTTTGTTCACTAACTGATCTCAAGAACCCTGGGATATAAATATTATTGACTGATGAATCAATAAATATTAATTATTTTTTGCTCAATATTATTTCCTAAATAAAGGAAATGCCATGCTTATGAAATAAAATTGACTTGTGTCAGTATTTATTATCTAAAGTAGAAAAGTCTAATTTTAATTATTATTACTATGAAGAAGACTGCCTAGCAGATTTTTGTTGATTTAATTCAGTGTGTTCTCTTTTTACTCTTGTTCATATAACAAATGATGAATGCTTTCATTATGAAAGGAGAACTAAAGTTCATTTATCCCGTAAATATTTACTGAGAACCCTTCATGTACCAAGCACTGTGATGACTAATAGATTTAGTAGCGAAAAAAGGTCAATCTTTTCTCTTTTCTTAGAACACTTAGAGTCAGCCTTTGCAGTCCTCTAGCTGTCAGTGAACAATTGTGCCTCAGATCCATTAACCTCTTACTACCTGTCATCAAGCCACTCATACATGGAACGCATTTAAAATCATAAAGTGCACACCAAAAAATATGTAAAATATGTCTGTATTTTAGTGAAGAAAAATTATTAGGTCATGAGAAAATGTAAGCATCCAAAAGGATTAGTGTTCTTTGCTCCATTTGCAGTACTTCTTTTCCTAACCTACTTCAAAGACTCTGGGCTTAAATGTCACATATTTAGGGTTATAAACTATGTAAGTAGTCTTTTAAGAGTATGTTCATCAAACTGAAAATCAGATGTAACAAATATGTTTTAGTCCCATAAGGTATTTTATTATGAGATTTTATCTTTCACAGAGAGTGACATATGTGAACTCTCTTTAACATTGCCTAGCCGAATGCACTTGCTTTGACATTTAAGCCATGGGATACAGTAGTTGTTTTACATGCAATAAACTGTTGCTTTGCTTTTTGGTTAGGTTTGCATTACGCAACAACAAAACTCTTGAAATGCAATGTCTGTCACTCCTTAACCGTGGCATCTTGAGAGCAGTTTTGGGATTTCTTATGTATGTAAGAGTACTATAAAATTGTTCTTACTCTCTCATTTTAGTATGTGCTCTGCCCTCCATCCACATTTGTTATGAGCTTTGCTTTACTTCTCTGCAGTTGTGATAAATTGTACAAGGACATTCTCATGGTCAATTCTTATTAGAGAGGGGTTGGAAAAATGGTCTGTGGTTGAAAAGAGAATGGAGCAATGACCCTTAATGGATAAACTATCATTTGATATTGAGAAAACAATCCACAAATAGTTCTTTATACTATTCTGGTGTTCATTGGAAGGACTGATGCTAAAGCTGAAACTTCAATACTTTGGCCACCTCATGTGAAGAGTTGACTCATTGGAAAAGACCCTGATGCTGGGAGGGGTTGGGGGCAGGAGGAGAAGGGGACGACAGAGGATGAGATGGTTGGATGGCATCACTTACTCGATGGACACGAGTTTGAGTGAACTCCGGGAGTTGGTGATGAACAGGGAGGCCTGGCATGCTGTGATTCATGGGGTCACAAAGATTTGGACACGCCTGAGCGACTGAACTGAAGTGAACTGAACTGAATCAATAAAATATTAGAGGTATTACTCAAAGTTCTTCCTTGAAATTTACTTATAACACACTCTCTTGTTCACAGCATAAACAAATGTAAAAATTACTATGAAGTACTTGGAGTAACCAAAGATGCCGGTGATGAAGATTTGAAAAAAGCTTATAGAAAGCTTGCTTTGAAGTTTCATCCAGACAAAAACCATGCACCTGGAGCAACAGATGCTTTTAAAAGTAAAGTAAACCTTTTAAAGCAATTTTCTAAGCTCTTTTTAGAAGTCACGTTACAGTATTTCAGATACTAAGTCCTAGCTTTAGACTGGTGCATAAGCATTTTAGACTGGTGAGGACCAGCATAAACATGGGTCCTCAAAATCCTTTAAAACTTAACTTGTTATACCAAGAGCCAAACAAATGCTGTTGGGCTTCACAAAAGCATTATGTCAGGTTTTGAAAAGTTCAAAGTAACTCTTCTAGATACACAACATGCTTTCTTGTTTACCACACAAGTAGTGTGATGACTATGCATGAGCTTCTAGCATATGACCAGCTGGTTCTAAAGGAATTAAAAGCAAAATATATTTTCTGTGAGTTTTAAAAATATTAGAGACTGTCTAGATTTGGAAAATTACTTAGAATCACTGTTTGTCCAGTGTTCTATTTCTGTTAACTCCAGACAATTTTTTTGCATTTTCATATGTAGTTCTAACATGATTTTTTTTTCAAAAATGTTTCTTTCCTCTTAGCTACTATTCGTTTTTCTTCATTTTCTTTATTACTTCAGTTTTATTTTATTAATTTAGTAAACAAGCCTGAAAGAAGTGATTTTATAATTTCATGTTTATTACAGTTTATTCATAAGAGTTATTTTCTGGTTAATAAGAAAATGCTTAAGTTTGTAATTATTTGTTTTTGTGAATTTGGCATTCATAGAGCCAATGTATGATGTTTACGGTGAAATGATGGGATCTTGGAATAACAGAAAGGAGATACTAATTTTTTTACTTTTCCTAAAAAATAGATGACTCAATTGGTCATTCAACAAAATACCATTAAAATTGTTTCCAGAATGGTTTTATTTCTTAAAGGAAGTTGCCAAAAGCAGCTGCCAAAGTGGTACTGGAATTAAAATATCACTGTGACAGTGAGAACCTTCTCTGATTGTTTCCTTAAATTAAAAGTAGCATATTAAAAGTACAGGAAAAGCTTCTTTATTCAAAAACACTAACTTTTACCACATATTCCCCCCACCAAGTTAAAAAACTTTTTTTCACATTCTGAATTAAAATCATTTAATTTAAATTTTTTTTGTTTTTAAGATGTTTAAAATGTTTAGCTGTGAATTATTTGCACATCTGTGATCTGTTAGATGATTTCAGTGTTAATTCTTCATTAATGCTAAGAACATGTTTCTTTCTCCCATTTCTGTATTGAAGTTGTGTTATTAATACCATTATTGGTCTTAGAATAACAGTGAGTGGATCTACCAATATTTCTACAGCTTGTGTTGTGTTTTGAAGAGATGAGCAACATAAATGTCACCCCACACAGACACTCAGAGAAGTTTTACAAAGGTGATGCTACTTTGATGTGGTACATTTCAGAATCTAATGCTCTGATTTGCAAAACTAGAAACAATATTTATCAACATGCTGGCTGGTGACTCATCTATAGAGGAAAGGTGCACATTATTCAATCCACAGAAGGTTATTTGTAAATCAGAATGCTAATTTATTAATCCCAAAGAAGATCATAATAGGATGGTGGTCGATGAACCCATTTTTCATTAAGTAGAAACTACATAGAAAACCCAGATTGTTGGAACTTCTCTGGTGATCCAGTGGTTATGACTCTGCTTCCGTTTCAAGGGGCATAGGTTCAATCCCCGGATGGGGAATCCTGCATGCCACATGGTGCAGCTATAAAGAAATAAAAGAAAGCCCAGACTGTAAGCCACAGAAGACTGGTGAACAAAGGTAGTTAATTAGACAATATTACTGCTAGTATGTCATCACAGAGAAGTGGCAAGTTTCCTTCATTCAGCACATAGGATCTTTGCTTGACCTTCTGAATCATCTTATTTTCTTTTTAATCAATTGATCTTAACTTCTGTGTCTGGGATACCAAGCTATTTAGTCTAAATAAAGACTATAGTAGTTTTTTGTTTGTATAAGAGGTAAGTATAGATTTACTGCTCTGTGACTGCTAAAATACTTTTTACAGAAGATGGAAACCATTTTTTTGTTTTTTTTTAATTTCCTTCAAGAATAGAAAAAGAGACAATTAGTTAAAGGAATGAGATTAAATAGAAGATATATTTTCGTTGTGTGTTTTGTAAAACTTTTAAAACTTACCGTCAAAGAAGGTAGATTAAATGAATTCTTAAGTTCATGGTAGCTCTTTGTCCTTTAATTAGGTTTGTGAATTTCTCAAGGCAGGGACTATTTTATTTACATCTAGACAATAACTTGCATAATATATATAAACATACCTTTAAAAATATTTGAAGTAGATCCCTTTCCTTCTCTCTGATGTGGATATTTTCAAAATATGCCCTGTCTGCATTATCTTCAAAGACTCCAAGTATTTCACAGACTGCTTGAATAATACATGTGCCTGTTAACATATGCATGAATCTGATTGCAAAGGGCATTGATTAACTAACTGTTTGTGTGTTTGTTTGTTAAATAATAATGGATCAGATGCTATTGCCTATGTCACGTTTTGGTGGTTCAGTATTCTTTTTTTTTTCTATCTTTCTTTTTGACTGTGCTAGGTCTTCATTGTTACATGGGCTTTTCTCTAGTTGTGGCAAGCAGGGGCTGCTCTCTAGTAATGTTGCATAGGCTTCTCATTGCGGTGGCTTCTCCTGTTGCAGAGCCAGGCTCTAGGGCACATGAGCTTCAGTAATTGTAGTTCCTGGGCTCTCGAGCACAGGCTCAATACTTGTGGCTCACGAGCTTAGTTGATCAGAGGCATGTGGTGGGATCTTCCTGGACCAGGGATTGAACCTGTGTCGTCTGCATTGGCAGGTGGATTCTTTACCACTGAGCCACAAGAGAACCCCCTCAGTATTCTTAACATCTAGAGTGAATTTCTAAGAATAGAGAACCAGTCTACCTAGTTCTTCTAGAGAAATAAAAGAAGCTAGTTCTTCTAGAGAAATAAAAGAAAAAAATATAAGATATCCTCTTATTAAATGAATTTGTAATTTATGAACAGGAGACAAATCTCACACAGAACATTTGGAATAATAGTAATACCTAACATTCAACAAACATTTTATAGTTTTTCATTCCCATTTTTAAAACTTTAATGTTATTAAAAATCTTCTGAAGTAAACAGGGACCAGTGTCATCCCTTTGCAAGTAAGAAAATGTGAATCTTAAAGAGATTAACATTTACCCAGGATCTCCCAGAAGACTGAATGTAATTAAAATTCAAAACATAGAATAAAGATATCCAAAGAAAAGCCAGAAAGATACAGTAGTTATAATCAGAGTAATTGGAAAAGCTTTCATATTATAGGTGAGAATTATGTATTCTCAAGATGAGTATGATTTCTTTGGTTAGAGAAGATGGCAGAAACTTGGGTATGAGAATGAGGGAAGTGATTTAAAAGTCAGTGAGGACTTCCACTTTCAGGAAGACTTTTCCCTGTTATTCACACTAAAGTACAACTGAAAATTAGTTATAAAACAAAATAAATATAAATTATTCCAACATAGTGTTGGAAACTCTAATCAGTGCATTTAGGTGAGAGAAAAAAATGAAAGGCACACAGACTCTCCCTATTTGCAAATAACATGATCATGTATAAAATACCAAGGAATGTACCAAAAAGAAAAAAGAAAAATCCTAGAACCAATAAGTGAATCCTGCAAGATTTCAGGGTATAAGATAAACATAAAAAGATTGATTACTATTTAGTATATTTCTGCATACTAATATGTAGACACTGAAATTTAAAAATGCATTACTATTTATAATCACACACACACAAGAAATACTTAGGTGTAAATTTAACAAAACTTGTGTAAGATTTGTTTGCTGAAAACTATATAGTATTAATGAAGGAAATCAGAGAGGATCTAAATAAATGGAATGATATATATCATGATCATAGATTGAAAGACACAGTAGTAAAGATGTCAAGACTCCCCAAGTTGATACACACATTTAATACAGTTCCTGTCAAAATCTTAACAGACTTCTTTGTAGATAAAAGGAAGTTTATTCTAAAAGTCATATGAAAATACAAAGAACCTGAATAAATGATTCATTAAAGTAGGAGTAATAAGTGTACCTGATTTTAGGACTTACATTATAACTACGGTTAGCAAAATAGTATAGAATTGGCAGAAGGAGAGACACATAGATGAGTGGAACAGGATGGGAACCCATAGAGATATTACAGAAGTGCAAAATCAATTCAGTGGAGAAAAGGTAGCCTTTTCAACAAAATAGTTTTGGAGCAACTGGACATTCATAGGCAAAACAAACAACAAAATTTAACCTTGAAATAAATCTCATGCTTTATGTAAGAATGATTTCAACATGAATCTTATGAAGTATAATACAGTACTTCAACTTTAGCAAAAAATCACGGGAGCAAATTTTTAGGATCTTAGGCTATGTAATGACTTCTTAAAATTTAACACGAGACAGTTTATAACACAAAAAGTAGATAAGTTGGACTTGATCAAAAAAATTTTTTGTTTACTTTACTTTGCAAAGATGCTATGAAGTAGAAGAAAAGACAAGCAACAAGGAAGGAGAAAATATTTGCCAAGCACATACCTATCTGACAAAGGACTAATGTCCAGAATATATAAAGAACTCCCCCAAACTCCCAATTTAAAAAAATAGACAACCCTATTAGAAAATGGATATGAGACATGAAGAGACATCCTACTAAAGATTATATACACATGGCAAGTATGCATGTGAAAAAATTTTAGTATCATTCATTAGCCATTAGAGATATTGCAAAGTAAGACCAAAATGAGATTCTACTGCACACCTATCAGAATGGTTAATATAAAAAAAAGTAGGAACACCAAATACTGGTACAGATGCAAAGTAACTGGATCACTTACACATTGCTGATGGGTTATGAGATGACATTGTCACTCTGTAAAACAGTTTAGCAGTTTCTCACAAAACTAAGTATTTAACTAATAGATAACCCAGCAATTGCATTTCTAGGTACTTATCCTAGAAATAAAAATATATATTTACACACAAACCTGTTTATGAATGTACATAGCAGTTTTATTTGTAGTAACCAAAACCTAGAAACAATGCAGGTGTTGTTCATTGGGTGATTAGTGAATCAGTGATATATCCATACCATGGAGAACTAATCAGCAATAAAAGGAATGAATGACTTACATAACAGCTTGGATCAATCTCCAAAAAACTCTGCTGATTGAAAAAGGTCAATCTAGGAGATTTCATTCCATTTATATACTGTGTTATCCATTGATTTAACATTCTTGTAATGTCAAAATTATAGAAATAGAGAAGACAAGTCGGTAGTTGTGAGCAGTTAAAAGGGGAAGGAGGAGAAGGAAGTAGGTGTGGGTATAAAAGGGCAGCCTGAGATGGTGCTGGAAATGTTTTATATCCTGATTGTTATCAATGTCAGTATCCTTGATATAATAATTTTATAAGGTACTACCATGGGGGAAATTGGGTAATGGGTAGAAGAGTCTATCTATATTACTCTTTACAACTTCATATGAATCTAAAGTTAACCTCAAAATAAACAGTATAATTAAAGGAAAATTAATAAAGTGGAATGTATCTTTTTGTGAAGTAAACAACACTGAGATGGAAATGTATTTTGTGAGGCTTTGAATACCAAACTGAATTTTGGTTTTAATTTTTAAGATAATAAAGAACTGAAAAAAAGTCTTGATTATAGGTATAACACAAGGTAAATAAATAGTAAATTAGTCACAGTAGATAGACTAAATTGTCTTACATATGTAATTATGAATTATGACAATTTTTCACAAATATCATCTAAAATAAAGCATTTGGAAATTATTTTTATAGCAAAGCCTTAGAAGTAGAATTGAGTTGCCAACATATTAATAGTTTAAAAAGTAATAGCATTATGAACCTGAAATAGGTTCAGTGTATAAAGGTTAAGAATCCTAAAACTGTTACTAATACTGGAAGTACAACTTTAGCAGATATTGATAGATATGCTTCTTTTTTGGGTAGGTACCTTGGTGGTGTTTATAAGTACATTACTTGGATCTCTGATTATGCTTTCCCATTGGAGCAATATTATAAATGATAGCTATATTTCTGAGTCATAGATCTATTTGGAAATCTAAAGAAAGTTTTGGGCCATCTCCTCAAGATAAATGGACTGTTCACCTAAATTTTCATTCCATAGTGTTCACAGATGACTGGAAAGCTATCTCTGACTCAGAAAAAAGTTCAAGAGTATCTGCATATAATTAATTTTAATGTGATATGCAGTCATCCAGAAACAACTACCTAATGAGCATCTATTTGCTTGTTCAGTACCTATGACAACCATCACATGGGATCCAGAAAGTATTTTTAAAATAATCCCATATGCAAGAGGCTTATGATCTAGTTTGAGAAGCAAGTTGTATTTGTGAAATGATTAGTTATTAGAAATTTCAAAATAAGAATAGGGTAATTCCTGCTGTTAGATTAAAGCAGTACAGTTTTTGTAAATTACCTCAAGAAGACATTTTGGTAATTAATGTGCTCTTTTGGACATGGAAATATGAGATAGGAAATCAAACTTTTTATGAATATCACTTGAATTTTGGTTTTAATTTTTAAGATAATAAAGAACTGAAAAAAAGTCTTGATTATAGGTATAACACAAGGTAAATAAATAGTAAATTAGTCACAGTAGATAGACTAAATTGTCTTACATATGTAATTATGAATTATGACAATTTTTCACAAATATCATCTAAAATAAAGCATTTGGAAATTATTTTTATAGCAAAGCCTTAGAAGTAGAATTGAGTTGCCAACATATTAATAGTTTAAAAAGTAATAGCATTATGAACCTGAAATAGGTTCAGTGTATAAAGGTTAAGAATCCTAAAACTGTTACTAATACTGGAAGTACAACTTTAGCAGATATTGATAGATATGCTTCTTTTTTGGGTAGGTACCTTGGTGGTGTTTATAAGTACATTACTTGGATCTCTGATTATGCTTTCCCATTGGAGCAATATTATAAATGATAGCTATATTTCTGAGTCATAGATCTATTTGGAAATCTAAAGAAAGTTTTGGGCCATCTCCTCAAGATAAATGGACTGTTCACCTAAATTTTCATTCCATAGTGTTCACAGATGACTGGAAAGCTATCTCTGACTCAGAAAAAAGTTCAAGAGTATCTGCATATAATTAATTTTAATGTGATATGCAGTCATCCAGAAACAACTACCTAATGAGCATCTATTTGCTTTTTCAGTACCTATGACAACCACCACATGGGATCCAGAAAGTATTTTTAAAATAATCCCATATGCAAGAGGCTTATGATCTAGTTTGAGAAGCAAGTTGTATTTGTGAAATGATTAGTTATTAGAAATTTCAAAATAAGAATAGGGTAATTCCTGCTGTTAGATTAAAGCAGTACAGTTTTTGTAAATTACCTCAAGAAGACATTTTGGTAATTAATGTGCTCTTTTGGACATGGAAATATGAGATAGGAAATCAAACTTTTTATGAATATCACAAAAGTAGCAAAGTAAGATAGGAAAACTAGAGACTATATGGATTCTTTTTTTTTTTTTAATTCAGACTTTATGCTAGACTATGGGGATTATGCAATGAAACACACAGTTCCTACCTTCATGGAGTTGTCAGTTTAAGAGAAATAAATTGTTCAGGTTTAGAATGAAGAATAGCTCACTCTGGGCTGGCGTGTGCAAAAAAAGTTTTATGGTGTAGCTTGCTGCTGCTCCTGCTGCTAAGTCACTTCAGTCGTGTCCGACTCTGTGTGACCCCATAGACGGAAGCCCACCAGGCTCCCCCATCCCTGGGATTCTCTAGGCAAGAATACTAGAGTGGGTTGCCATTTCCTTCTCCAATGCATGAACGAGAAAAGTGAAAGTGAAGTCGCTCAGTCTGTCCGACTGTTAGCGACCCCATGGACTGCAGCCCACCAGGCTACTCCGTCCATTGGATTTTCCAGGCAAGAGTACTGGGGTGGGGTGCCATTGCCTTCCCCGATGGTGTAGCTTGCAGAGAGATTATTACTATGCTAAAATAACTTTGAACTTCAACAAGTTTCCTAACCCTTTTGAAACTCGGGGACTTCATCTGTAAAGTGGGGATAATAATAGATAATGTAATAAGATATTTGGGTTCAGAGCCTGGCAGTTGGTAGCTATTGCTGTTACTAGTGAGTGACTAGATTAGGATACTCAAAAAGGAAATAATAGCAGGCAATGGCACCCCACTCCAGTACTCTTACCTGGAAAATCCTGTGGACGGAGGAGCCTGGTGGGCTGTAGACCATGGGGTCACTAAGAGTCGGGCACAACTGAGCGACTTCACTTTCACTTTTCACTTTCATGCATTGGAGAAGGAAATGGCAACCCACTCCAGTATTCTTGCCTGGAGAATCCCAGGGACAGAGGAGAGCCTAGTGGGCTGCCGTCTATGGGGTCGCACGGAGTCGGACACGACTGAAGTGACTTAGCAGCATTAGGGGTAGAGCACAATAGTAACAAAGCAAGATGGGCATTCCTTTATGTTCAAGGCAGTAGGGAGACTATACAGTATAAAAAATTGTATTGGGAGGCAATACATATAATTATAAGCAATGTATATAATACCTTTAAAAGAAATTGTTACTGTTGTGTTTTTCTTCTGATTAGCCTCAAGTATTTTTTGTTGTTGTTTGACAAGTAGTTTTTATATGGTACAGTCTTTTTTACTGTAAAAACTTTGCTTATCAACTTCTCATTACTTTTTCAGAGATTGGAAATGCTTATGCTGTTTTAAGCAATCCAGAAAAACGAAAGCAGTATGACCTCACAGGCAATGAAGAACAAGCATGTAATCAGCAGAACAATGGTAGATTTAATTTCCATAGAGGTTGTGAAGCTGATATAACTCCAGAAGATTTGTTTAATATATTCTTTGGTGGTGGATTTCCTTCAGGTATTTTAGTGTTAATTATAAATGTTATATTTTATGAAGCTAGAGATCCTCACCACCAATTAGGCTATTTAACGATTTATGTACCTCCCTCTGACATTTCTTATAGTATTATGATCCTGTGATAGTTCTTCATAAAGATAGGAGAAAAATATAGACTTATTAGCTTTATTGTAAGTCTGTCTTTTTCCCAGAATATATTTTAATTTTAAAAAGATGTTCTGTATTTTACATAAAGCTGAAGAAAGGATCTATAAGTAGGAAATCAAGTGGCAATGTCTTAGTTAAATGCTGTTACAACTATAGGAAGTAATCTGTCTCTTGGAGGACTATTTGACATGGGTTCTTTGAAGATCTTCATAGATATTCATTAATAACATTATAAATATATTATGAATACATGTGGAGATATTTTCCATTGAAATATTAAAATGTCTAAATCATCGGTTCTATATGAAGTGGGTTTTAACAACTTACATTACATTAAGATAGAAATAATTACTTGAACTAGGCTATCAAAGTAAAGTGCTGTAGAAGTACTACTAAATAAATAGACTTTATAGTACAGCCTATGTAGTATTGAGTTTTACTTAGATTTACTGTGAGTTGCTTGTGTGGAAATTAATTTTTTTTAAGAGTAGCTTCTCCAAGGTGTTTAAAATTGTAGCTCTAGTCTTGTTTACCACAGTTTAAAAAGGTGCTGAGTTAAACATCCCATTCAAAATTAGGAGAGTCTTTATGAATGTAGCAGTATAATTTGGCCTGGTAGCACTGTCTGAATATTATTGAGAAACATTGTGGTCATTGATAAGGTATTCTGTAAAACATCCTTGAAAGAAAGAGGATATGTACAACAAATTAATGACTGAAAATATAACCTTGAGACATATTAGGATATGTAATTCCCTCTCATAGAAAAATTATTCAGACTAATAATTTGGATTAAAAATATGCTAGGAACAATTAGAAATCTTTCAGGAAATATTGAATTTCTGATTGTTGATTTGCAGTTTTTTTGCTTGTCTTAACATAGTTTATCAGTGATAGCCATTGCTCACTGGTCACCTTTTTTTGAAAACAGCTTGAATGTCATCAAGAAAATGTTGGAAAGTTGTGGTCCACCTGTATGATAGTATATTATACAGCTGCTTTTTTTTTTTTTTTAATGAATGAAAGTAGTATCATTTGATTTCTAGAGATACTTGTGATTCATTGACAAATGCAGAAGGCAGAGTTTCAGATTAATGATCACAGGTTTGTAAAATCAACCAACCACAACAAAAGTCCTGTTTGTATGCAGTATCAGAGAGGAATTCTTACTTAAATTTTCATCAAGAAAGAGTTTCTCCTTTACTTTAAGAGAAAAAAAGAATCATTCTGGGTTTTGTCCACTCTTTGTTTACAGGAAGGCAATAAGAGTTCATTACTCAAATGTGCATTATTTTAGTAATTAAAAAAATAAAAATATAAAGGAAAATATAATTTTTCTGATCATAACTTTTCTCCCTAATTTAACCTTGCTTTTAATTTTCTAGGTAGTGTACATTCATTTTCAAATGGACGAGCTGGTTATAGCAATCAACATCAGCATCGACATAGTGGACATGAAAGAGAAGAAGAAAGAGGAGATGTATGTTTATGATATGATTAGAAATCAGAAAATGGCAGATTTCAGCTCAGGAAAAGGATAGAGTTGTATGAAAACAGATCACGTTGTTTTAAAAGGAAGTAATGGGTTTTCTTTTGCCAGAGGTGTTCAGCATAGACTAGAGAATCCCCTAGGGATGTTGACGGACCAGGAGAAGGCAGGGTGGCAGGTGGTTGGGCAATATGACACCTTCACATTTGATATTCTATGATTCTAATGAAGATAAACCTCAAATGTTCATGTTCCTAAGGTAAATTCTTATTGTTGGGTCTAAAGAATTTAGAATTAATGCTGAAAAACTTAAATTAGAAGTAACTTTCCTTGTTCTAATACAGTTATACTTCATTGCATATAGCAGTTAAATTACATGAAGGACAAAGGTAAATGGAAAGAGCCTCTAGACTAGAAATTAAAAGGTCTGGGCCCCAGCTCTGCCATTTTCATCAGTGTCCACGTTCCACCCTCAAATCCAAGGTAAAAATAGTTTTGCAACCTGCTGCATGTTGATAGAGTCTCTGTATGGGAAAAAAAAGAGGGAGACAGAGAACGTCCTCATCTGTAAAATGAGATCAGGTTATATCAGTTCAGTTCAGCTCAGCCCCTCAGTCGTGTCTGACTCTTTGTGACCCATGGACTGCAGCACGCCAGGCTTCCCTGTCCATCACCAGCTCCCAGAGCTTAATCACACTCGGTCCATCGAGTTGGTCATGCCATCCAGCCTTCTCATCCTCTGTCATCCCCTTCTCCTCCCTCCTTCAATCTTTCCCAGCATCAGGGTCTTTTCAAATGAGCTGGTTCTTCACATCAGGTGGCCAAAGTATTAGAGTTTCAGCTTTAGTCCTTCCAGTGAATATTCAGGGTTGATTTCCTTTAGGATTGACTGGTTGGATCTCCTTGCAGTCCAAGGGACTCTGAAGAGTCTTCTCCAACACCACAGTTCAAAAGCATCAGTTCTTTGTTGCTCATCTTTCTTTATAGCCCAGCTCTCACATCCATACATGACTACTAGAAAAACCATAGCTTTGACTAGACAGACCTTTGTTGCCAAAGTAATGTCTCTGCTTTTTAATATGCTGTCTAGGTTGGTCATAGCTTTTCTTCTAAGGAAGAAAAAACAAAGTGGAAACCACAATTATGGAAAACTAACCAAATTGATCACATGGACCACAGCTTTGTCTAATTCAATGAAACTATGAGCCATGCCATGTAGGGCCCCACAAGATGGACGGGTCATGTGGAGAGTTCTGACAAAACATGGTCCACTGGAGAAGGGAATGGCGAACCACTTCAGTACTCTTGCCTTGACAACCCCATGAACAGGTTATATAAGTGTTTTCCAAATCAGTGTCAGAATCTCTAGGTGAAACACCTAAAAAGTTGTATTTTTAAGAATCATCCCAGGAAGTTGGTTTGATCAGGCAGATTTGGAAGCACTGAATCAGGTGATCTCAAATGTCATTTCTGCCTCTAAAAATGTTCTACAGCTGTTGGATTATTGACAACTACAGTTATATTGCAATTTGTTATTCTTTGATGATTTTTTACAGGGAGGTTTTTCTGTGTTTATCCAGCTGATGCCCATTATTGTATTGATCCTCGTATCATTATTAAGCCAGTTGATGGTCTCTAATCCTCCTTATTCCTTATATCCCAGATCGTAAGTAGCTAAGTGAAGTTTTACCCCCCAAAATTGTTGTTTTTTACTTAGATAACTTTAAAGGGCCCTGTGCACTTTTAAACTTTTAAGTGACAAATCTTCTGTTACTTCATGTGTACCATTTAAAAATCTTTAATTTTAAAGATAGTTTACCTAAAGCAGTAAGCTTGTATTATGTTACTTTACATTTCTGTTCTATTGTGGATAAGGACAGAAGTGCTATATTCGAACTTGATAGCAGTTTAATGTAATAGGTAATGGGTTGACATCAAAGACAAAAACCTTCAGAAGACAAAAATACTTTAAAGACAAAAGTAGAATTGTGATTGATGCTACATACATAGATTTGTGTCATTAAGTGGAAATGAGATTAATTTTCTGTTTATAAAATATTGATTAAATAAAAGCAAATATTACTTTTTATGTATTTTTCCACAATATGTTGTACTCTACAAGCAATCGGGACAAAGCAAATTTAATTCAGTATACATTCTAAAAAACTATAGTATAATACAATGAAGATAAAGGAAACTTTGTAAAACCATATCACCAGTTCTTTTATAGTATTAAAATGATTGGTCTACAAATAATTTATTTCTTCCAAATAAGATTTTTACTAACTAAAAATTGAGAGAACTTATAAGAACATAATGTTTTAAAATATGATTACTTTTTTATCACATAAAAAAGTAGCTTTAGGTAATTTGAAATTATATAAATACTTGATTACCAGTAGTAACTTTTTAATTATTTTTAATTGTTTTTGTTACTTGTTTTGTAGAAGCAGATCAGAATGTATAATTTTAATTAAAAAATAATGATCAAACATTTCTTTTACAGTGGATCAGGACAAACAATTAAAATGCAGACAGAAAACTTGGGTGTTATTTATTATGTCAACAAGGACTTTAAAAATGAATATAAAGGAATGTTACTACAAAAGGTAGAAAAGAGTGTGGAAGAAGATTATGTGACTAATATTCGAAATAATTGCTGGAAGGAAAGACAGCAAAGTAAGTTTACATTTTAAATGTTTAACATTTAAAAACTTATTCAGTCTTGGAATTGATTACTGAAGATTTCCTTACTCAAGGGATGTTCTAAAATTGCCTGGCACCTATCCAGAGCCTGGTACTTAAGTGAGACAATGTGTTTTAACGTACTTGCGGCCTTATAACAATATTTGACATGTGGCAAAGACAATGGTATCTGTGTTATTGTTGTTCATAGTAACTATAGGTGGAATAAGTAGATAGTATCAAATTTCATTGTATTTAAAATGTTTGATGGTTGTAACATGCATCATTATTTTATGACCACTAAGAAAGAAAGTCTTCACATAATCAATGTCATCAGTTTTAATATACATCAAGTTTCAGAATTAACTTTGAAACTCTTCATTAATTTAGCTTCAACAGGTAGCACTGTTAGTGTACAATGAGTTTTGTTGACAATTCATTTTCCTTTACTTATTTTGTATGTAGAGAAGTTCTTGTGAACACTTAATTGTTTAGCATCTTCCAGCCTCAGCTTCCTTAATTTAAGTAGTTGTATCTATAAAAAGATTGACCATAAGAATCTGCTGCAGTGTTCCTTGTGAACTATTTATTATAGTTTTTTGTCTGTTCCAAGTCATAAACTAGATTATATAGTATAGACTTTGGAATTAAATAGACTGAAATTGAATCCTAGCTCTGAAATTTTTAGCTGAGTGATTAGTACCAAATATTATAACCTCATGTGTAAGATGGATGATAATGATGAGTGGGAAGAGGAATAACTATAGTTTATATAATACCTATTTTCTCAGTCATTGTCCCAAGTACTTTATATATATTAACTTATTTAAAATCTACAACACTTTGAGGTTATTATACCCAATTTGCATATGAGGAAACTGTGCCAAAGAGAGATTAATTAATAACTTGCCAAGGTCATTAAGGTAATCTGTGATTCAAAACCTGTTTGCTTTCAGAATCTAGGCAGAGTGCTCTATAGTCTTCTCATTAATACCTAACTTTATGGGTTTGTTATGAAGATTAAATCAGGGAATAGCTGAAGTGTTTCACATGCAGTAAATACTCAGAAAATGGAAGCAGTTAACATTATCTCTTATTTACTAGGGGAAATTTGATAAAACATTACCTTTATATATTTCTCAGAGAGTTCTTATCTCTAGCCTTGGTTTCTTCATCTATATACTGATAGTTAGAGTAGAAACCTCCTTGGTGTTTGACTCTCTGAGTCTGAATCAGTATGTTCTCAATGTAGAGAAGGTTACCTTAGGGGTTTTCAACTGGGAATGATTTGCTCCCACCTCGCAGTGGACATTTGATTATGTCTGGAAACTTTATATGCAACAGCATGGGGTTGGAGTAGAAGAGATTGCTTCTAGCATCTCAATGGGTTATGGCCAGGGATGCTGCTGAAACATTCTGCAGTGCACAGGACAGCCTCCACAACAAAAATTATCTGGCCCTATATGCCAGTATTGTTGAGGTTGAGAAACTGTGCATTAGCCAAATGTCTTAAGTATTTACCAAATTTTATTTATTTAATTTTATTTCACTTAATTTTTTTATCTGTAGTACGTTGCACAATTGTTGGATGAATGAGTAATGGATTCGTATGAATAATGACAGGGCTCTGGTGTCTCAGATGGTAAAGAATCTCCCTGCAATGTGAGAGACCCTGGGTTAGGATGATCCCCTTCAGAAGGGAATGGCAACCCACTCCAGTATTCTTGCCCGGAGAATTCCATGGTCAGAGAAGCCTGGTGAGCTACAGTCCACAGGGTCGCAAAGAGTCAGACACAACTGAGCAACTAATACTCACACACCACATGAATGAATGAAAGGCCTACCTATTTTGTGCTAAAAGAATGATGAGCACATTATATATATCACTTTCAAATACAAGTTCTAGTCCCCAGCCAAAAATGGGTGATTTTTGAGTTTTGCATGCTTATATTCTATTACCTTAAATAATAGGGAAGTGACTGCATAAATAGAAAGAAGGAAAGATACTCAACATTTATGGATAAAAGTGTAATCTTATGTTTAAAATGTTGACTCTGGGAATCCCTTGCAAGATCCTGGCTTCAGCAACACAGTTACCTAGGCCAAGTTACTTAACCTCTCTAAATCTCAGTTATCTCATCATTAAAATATGGACCAGAACAGATAATGTTTGTTAACACTTAGTATAATGCCTTGTATCCATATGTATTCTATATTATTAATTTTGTTTTACTCTTTACCTAGCATGAGCCAAGTGTTGTTTTTTTTTTTGCATAATTTAATCTCTTACTAGTTCAACAAGATCACTATCAATTGGTTTCATGGACCCTTCAGTCCATCTTCTGTCCACTATATACCACATTGTCTACAGCTATATTGTACACATTTACATATGTCTTTTAAAGTTACTATCAAAAGTTTTAGCTAAATCTGTTTTAATGTCATTATTTATAAAACAACTTGCTTGTGTTCAAAAATATCAGTGAAACTAGGCAAAGCTCTTAAAGACAAAGAGATATGACAACTGAATACAGTATGTGATCCTAAATTGAACCCTGGGTGGGAGGAAACAGTTATAAAGGACATCATTGAGACAATTGGTGAAATTTGAATATGGACCGTGTATTAGATAATAGTATTATGTCTAATAGTATTATGTTATTGTTAAATTTATGGATTTGAAAATTGTATTGTGATTATATAAGAGAATGCCCTTGTTCTTAGGAGAAACTTGCTGAAGTATTAGGAATGAAAGGTCATGATGCCTATAACTTACTCTCAAAAAGTTCTACAAAATAATCGCCACCACAACAATAACAGCAGCCTTTACTGTAGAATGCTAAAGCAGATTTGACAGAATATGAAAAATTAGTCAATCAAGGTAAAGGGCTTTAGAATGTTTATTGTGGTACTCTTTAACTTGTGTATATTTGAAATTTTTAAAATAAAATTCAGCAAATTCAGCACATCTATGTATAGGTTAAAGGCTTGGATACTCTTTCGCCAGCATTTTTCTGTTTTGAAGTCACTTCTAATACTGTCAGAGGTCTAGATTGGTAAAATGGGTTTTTTATAAAATACAAGCAGTAATTTGAGGTAATTAATGGAAAGAATATTAGGCTAGGTAAAGATTTGAATCGGCATCTAGATTCTGCCATTTACTAGCTCTATGAACTTTTTGGTTTATCTACCTCACTTGAAAAGAATCACCTGCAGATAGATTTTTTGCACAGAGTTGGACACAACTGAAGCGGCTTAGCAGCAGCAGCAGCACTTGTAAATAAAAGCAGTGGAATGATTTTGATTGATTGGTTAAATCCTAACCTGATTGATCATTTCTGAAGATTTTTACAAATAGAGCATACACTTATCTTTGAGTTTATTTTGAAAAGCATCCTGATTGATGTATTCTGATTTAGTCTCTGTTTTTGGTTACATCTTATCTACACTGCTCCCACCCTTTAGAAGTGTTAATAGTGAAATGGCTGAGACTACCAGGAAAATGACAAGGAATAAGTTCCCTGAAGAATGTTTGATTTCTAGTCTATATTTCTTTACTAATGTTACCTACATATTGAAGGAAGTCTCAAAAGTACTTATTTGCTAAGTACCACTACTCTGATTGTATAGCAAGGATTTTTTTCTTTTTTGTGTTCCTTCAGTAAGTTTAGTATATATGGTTTCTAAAAATAATTGGTTTATTTGGCTGTGCCAGGTCTTAGTTGTAGCACTTGGATCATAGCTGTGGCAAGAAAGGATCGAACCTGGGCCCCTGCATTAATTCAGATAAACTCAGAACAAGATTGTAAATTTTTCTATTCAGACCTCAGCATAATTAATTAATCTGGAACTTTAATAAAAGTCACAGCAAAAACGACCACTGACAGTATTGAATAGCATATGATATCTTTGGGGAAAGAGATCAAGAGGATGCTTTAGAGCAGTTGTTTTTAAACCTTTGGGGACAGGAGTGGAGGTGGGAAAGAGTTGATAAGATACTATCCTTATTTCTTTTCTAAAGCAACTTGTATTTATTTTAGGTGGTAAGACTCCACATGGCTTTTAGGTCTAGTACTTGGATTTCTTTAAAAAAAGAAAACAGCTAATAAGAGACTTCCTCGGTGGTCCAGTGGTTGGGACTCTGAGCTCCTAATGCCGCGGTCCCTGGTTCAATCCTTGGTCAGGAAATTAGATCCTACATGCAGCAACTAAGAGTTCACATGCCAAAATTAAAGATTCCACATGCTACAGTGAAGGTGAAGATCCTGTGTGCTGCAACTAAGGCCTGGCCTAGCCAAATAAATTTAAAAACAAAAAACAGTTAATAGAAATATATTGAAGGGCTTCTATGAAGCATCATGAGTTTAAACAACTAGTTGATCTAAATTATTTACATTGCAAAATATTTTTGTTTGTTAACAGAAACAGATATGCAGTATGCAGCAAAAGTTTACCATGATGAACGACTCCGAAGGAAGGCAGAAGCCTTAAGCATGGACAACTGTAAAGAGTTGGAGCGGCTGACCAGTATTTATAAAGGAGGATGAATGGGAATTTTATTTATACCTTTTAGAGTACTTTCTATTTTTCCTGTAAGTTTAGTTTCATCATGAGAGCTAAAGAAAAAGATTTGATATTGAAAACTAAACTGAATAGTTGATCCTGAAATCTTGGACTGTTTATGATCTACTGGCTCCTTTAAATAGTAAGAAAATGAAAACTAAAATTATTATTTTAGTTATGCTTCTGTAATTATTTTTACTTTAAAAGCTTATATGATTCCTAACTAAAAATGTCTTGAGAAAGGATTATCATACCTGTAGCAATTTCTGGTTTTTAGATCCTCCATTTTTTTCCCCTTGTCATGTAAATATTTATAGAATGATCATTTTGTGTATATACAGTTTATTGCCTTTTTATTTAAATTCTTTTGGGTTTAACTCCATGAGACACTTTAGTTTAAATTGATGGAATAAATGTTTTATGACAAAATTACATTTTTCTTGTCAGATGTCAAATGTGTGGTTTACAATGAAACTTTATCAAAAAGAGAAGAAAAAAACAGAAGCTGTTTAACTTGTGTAAAATCTTGTAGCATTATCAGCTTAGAGAAAATTGATATTTTTAATATTTCCATTATATTCTAAAGTATATATTGAGATAAATGAACTGGTGTAAAGTATCAGTTTGCTATTTATTTAGTTTATGAATTGCTAAGCCATGCATAGAAATGAAATGCTGTACCGATAGATTTTAAAGAAAATATGAGGAAATGGCTATATAAATATTAACCAAAAAGGGTCTTCAACAGTAAACTGCAGTTATGTCATTTGCAATTCCAATAACTAAAAGGCCCCCAAATGTTCATATGTACATCTTTGAAGGCTGCTAAAATTTATGAAGAAAAGGACGTACCTGTTTTACTCCTTGCCCCGGGGAAATCTGCAGTTTCTTCTTACTGATCATTTAAGCAGGATCCAAAAGTAAATGGGTTCTTACTATTGTCTAAGTAATAAGAAAAATTACTAATAAAATGAAGCTTGTGCCTTTTAACCTGATTGCCAACTGTTAAACATATACGTAGATTACAGCACACTTCCTTGATCAGAGCATGATCTGTTTGGCCATACACACAGTGAGCAGAAATATAGCAGCAGGTAGAATAGTGATTTATAGCAGGTTATCTTTACAAAATTTGAGCTCAAATTTATTCACCATTAAGTAATTCAATTAATCCTATAGGAATAAGCTCCTTACAGTTACATCCAAAAATGTAAATTAGAAAAATCAGCTGGAAATTGAAGTTTTTGGTGCCTATATATTGGATATGAAGCTATTTGATTTCTAGTCTTCTGTGTTTTAACAAGTTGTAAAACTTGTTTTAACAAGTTATATTTTAATGATTTTGCTTTCATACTCATTTAACAGGACATAAACACATCTTTGGTTTTTTTCTGTGTGTGGGAGAATGCCAGTTAGATCGTGGTGTTCTTTTATTTAAAAGTTTTTTTCCTGAGTATAATTTATATAGCATATATTGAATAGAACTTCTGAAATGACCATTCTTTTTTAAATGTTCTCTTATCAATAGAAATGCCTTGATTGAATTAGTCATTTACCTAAACAAGATACTGTCCTAGAAAAACTGGACAGCTTAACCAACTTTCTTTAGAAATGTAACCTTAAAAAAAAAAAAATAGCGTGCCTAAAAGAAAATATAATCTAAAATGTTTTCTTCAGCCTATAGAATGAGTTTCTTAAAAAAATAAATAGCATTCTAATTAACTGAAAGTTTATATGCACCCAAAAACTTATAAAAATTTAAATGAAAAAATTCCATCGATTAATTTTCTGGTTTTAATGGGAAATTTACACTACTGTGATTGATGTTTATGTGAATTGAACTGTTGTTGACTGATTGTTTTTCCCTTAATCCTGACTTTAAAGGAACAGGTGAAGTTATCATGTTAAGTGAAGTTATATTTTACGAAGTTATACATGGCTTTTGGACAGTATTATATTTCAGTTGCATTACATTAAATTTCATAAAATGTGTTTGATAAAATAAATGTTCAAATGACTTTGGTAAAGGACTAATCGAGTGCCTGACAATTTAAGCTACCTGTAAAGTATGCAAGTAAAGAGTAAGTCCTTAATGTCACCTATGTCATGATATAAAGGCCTCTCCAAGTAAGTGTCTTAGAATTTTGGGTTAATTCTACAAAGTAAAATGACCTAATCTGTTTGTTTGTTTCTGTAATCGAAGTATCTTGAAATGTAAGATTCTCACTTTTTCTGCTCTTCTAACAAAAATCCCAGTGTTTTGCCATCGTATTTTTAGCTACCTGAGCTCTCCAGTTTAATGTGATAACTTGTCCTCTTCATTTTAATCATTGCCTAAATGCTCTCAGTCTTTGAATATTGCTTTACTAGCTTCTCTGACTGGTATTTTTGAAGTTTGGAAGCAATTACGTTTATTAATGCTTTACATTTTTATCCCTTTTAAACACACACACAGACATCAGTGTTCTTGCAGGAATTTGGGAGAAAGTAAATAGTATCTTTTCTCCTCTGCTTTTGATTTTTTTGTTTCCCAATAGGTGTTATTCCTTTGTAAGTTTTGGAATTTATTGTGAGCAAATCTGAGAATTTAATTCTCAACAGTGAGAAATAATAAGTGAAACTATGTTTTGGGAACAGACTGCATTTGAATGCTTAAATAAGTATTTGTTTCATAATCATTCCATTCTTATTTATGATCTACAAAGATTTGGTAGAGAAAAGTAAATCCTTAAGGTACATGTGTGCCAGTGCATTAGGCCTCTCTGCTTGTATGTCACCTCAGGTTTTATTGTTAAGAACAGGAAGATAGAATTCCAGCCCTTTATTTTAATTGCACTTTAATGCTTAAGTGTTCTTCCTGTTGCATCTTTAGTTACACTAGTATGTAAAATAGATACTGACAGAAATGAGTAACCTCTTGACTTTCCTTTGTTGATCTGTAATATTTTTAAATGCAGGTGTTATATAACAGATCTGACATGTTAATATTACTTAATAATTCATTCAGTAGATTTCATTTTAAAACTCCCACCTGTGTAAAGGCAGTGAAATATTCCATGATGTTGGCCTGAGGACCAACAAGCCATCTTTTTAGTTAAGAATTATGTCAAAAGACCAAAAGATTCAGAAGGAGAATTTGTGCACTTACTTAGCTTCTCCATATGAAGCTTGTGTTCAGTATTACTATACTGTTGTCTGTCTTCATACTGAGTAGCCAACTGAAAGGGCATTTATAATCTATTTTTTAAACAGAAAACCTTCTGAAAATGAATAGATCTTAATCTACTAGATAGCTGAACGACTTTGTCTCTTGGCCACATTGGACTACTGCTTAAAGTTTGTAAAATTCTCTATATAGTCTCATAATAACGTCATAGTTTCTGTTTTTGTTTTTTTTTTTAAAGAACAAGTGCATAGAATGAGCATCTTTAAGAACTCTTGTACATCCCTTTAATCATCTGGCAGGCAATACAGTCCTCGAATTCAGGCTTCCTTTCTGGTTTTATTACTATTAAATAGGCAGTTTCATATAAATGGAAACATTTTCCCTCAAAACACTAGTTCAGAACATATTCCTTATATTAAGGATTATGTAACCACATCTTTTGTAAATTCCTTGTAACTTTCCTGTTAGTATGTAATTTCTTTTCATTTAATTTTATTATCTGCTGGTTTTGGGGCCAATAGATTTGTGAATATTCTGTGGATGTGTCCATGTATAGGTGTATATATATAGATAAATATATATATATTTTCCAGCTAATACCTCAAATGTGTGATTGTTTAATATATACCACACTATATTTGCACAGTGCAGGGCTTCCATTAGCAGTGGATTTTCTTATTTCTAACTTTGAAAATCAGTCTATAGAATTTCATTGGTGTGGGTTCTTTTTGTTGATCTTTTCCATATTTTAACAGAGATTCCTACTATAAAGCCCATACTTCAGATATAATTGTATTTTCTATAGCAGTCTGGAAATACGTAAAGGGTAAGAAGTGTTTTTTGCAATGTTTTAGTAAGTTTCCATTAAAAATTGGGATTATTGATTGCCAAACTGTCTGGTAATGCATAACAGATGACATCTGGCATGAATGTAAATGTCTCATTCACTTTAGTACAGGAGTTTGGACATTCTAATCTGATATCCTACTTTTCCATTTAATAGTACCAGTAAAATAATAGATTTTTCAGTGACATTGCAGTATTTTAAGCATCAATTTTAAAATGAATTGTTTTGGACTCTGGATGGATGACTGTTATCAGTGAAAAGAAAGAAACACACATAAATGGCATTTTTGTAATTTATTTGTATTAAGAAATGCTTCTTACCTTTTTTGTTTTTCTCAGTTTTTGGATTGCTACATAAGACTTTTCTTTCCATATAAAGTTTAGATCATGTGTTTTTTTAAAAGCTGCAGGTAATTTTCAAGGTGTGATGGAATTTTAATGGAAGCCTTGTATAAGTTAAATGAGGTGAAATTAGTAAAGATCTTCTTTGTCTATAGTGCATTCAAAATTATACAGTTAGATTTAAAAATGAAATATCTGATTTGTAAAATATCTAATGTTGTATCAGACTTACATAAAATGAAATTTTCTGTGTGAGAACTCTGTTAAAGAAAATACATTTGATTTTTAATGAATGTTCTGCTGAATGATTTATGATGAATTTTTGTCTTTCAGTCTTTGCAGTTTATCTCAATATATGAATAAAAAGAAGGCCTGTTCTCACTGTAAAGGATTTGTTCTTATCATGTTTTATATTCTTACTATGACTTTTCTTTCATTCATTCAACCAGTCAACAAACATATGAATATTTGCTATGACCCAGGAAGTATGTGGGAATTAATCACTGAACAAGACCAAAATCTTCATGAAGTTTACATCTAGCAAGGGAAATAAATGTCAAGTAAATAAGTACTTATGATAAATGCTACAAAGAAAATTACAAGGTACAATGAAAGCATGTATCTAGAAAACTTTACTCTGGTTATATATATATATATATATATATATGGATGTGTGTTCAAAGAAAACCTTTGAGACTTTTAATGAAGGGGTTAATATGATGAGATTTGTGTTTTTAAAATAACATTTTAGTTGCTGTGCAGAGAAGACTGGAGGGCAAAAGTGAATGTAGGAATGATAGGAAGTATTGTCAGGGAGAGATGATGGCTTGCACCAGAGTAGAAATATATATAGTGATTGATTTTGAGATAGGATGTAGAATCAAGAGAATTATTTGATTGATTAGATTCAGGATAGAGGCAGCAATTAAAAAACTGTAAAAATCTGGCTGTGAACAGAAGTAGAGAAAAAGGGTGGTAACTGGAAGAAGATGTGGTTTCTAAGGCTTTTATTTTTTCAATTACCATTTATTACATGAAGACTTACTATTACATGAGAGACCTTACTAATTCTTTGTATTCTGATGGAAAGGGGCAAGTACAAAGTGAAAGAATAAAGATAGAGAAAAAGAAGGATAATAACATTAAGTACCTGATACTCCAGAGGATGTTGGAGCCATTGCAAAGATGGAATAATTACTTTAGCTATGTGACACCACCAGCATTCTTTCAGAAAGGAATATACAGAAGATGAGTACAAAAGCAGATTTGTAGCATTAGTGGCTCAATGTTATGGCTTGTATTTTCTAAATGAAATAAGCAATTTATGTAAAATTGGGGAATGGGAAGGATGATAAGCTTAGAATGATAAACTTAGAACTTAGAATGATAAGCTTAGAACTTAGAATGAAGACAGTTTGAAGGAATCATTCTCAGTCAGCTGATTAGTGAAAAGGATTTCTGTGGCTACCAAACTAGTGACAGAACTTAAGTCTGTTAAATGTTATATATTTTTTCCAGCTTAACTCAGCAGCCTTGGCATAGATGTGGAGAATACACTTATTTAGTTCATCGACATCTGAGGTTATGTCAGGCATGAAAGATGGCAGGGGTGTCTAAGATGTTAACAAGTGAGTAATTGCACTATTAGATGTAAGCCAGAGATCAAGGGAATTAGTGATTTCTGAAGTGACTGGTGTATGACAACAATGGGTGACAGTACAGTAGAGAAAGTTATTGTATAGATCTTAGATTGTATTTTCCACAGACTAAATTCCAAACCACAGGCAGAATCAAAATTTATAAGACATTTTACAACTCAGCCAGTGTAAGTTATAAAATTTTTATTTTTGTATGTTGGAGAATCAGCAAGCCTCTCCTTCCCATTTGAGTTTGCATAACATCTAGAATTTTTACACAGACAGTGGAACCAACCTAAATTCAGATGATTGTTTATTTTTTGATAGGAAACTAGAATTTTTTAAAAAAATTGAGAATTAAGACAAAAAAAAATTTTTTATGCTGTATTCAACAGCTGAGAGAAATATAAGCTACAGAGCAGCAGGAAAAAAGTCTCTGATATAACAAAGTCAGAGCATGTGTTAACTATATCATGTACTATTATGCAAAATAGCAAATTTGTATAACGAGATAAAAATTTTATGTGCATAGGCATGCATACAATGTCTGTTTCTTTCTGAACCTCAGCAATCATCTGTTACATCCTACTTTGGAGAACTGGCATATTGTGCTGATAATCTTTTAGGTCAGTAAATATTTCCCTTAGTCCTGGACCAACAGCAGTGTTACTGATGGGTAAATGCAAACAGATCAGTCTGAGTACATAAGGAGCTCTACTGACGTGCCATAATTTAGAAACCACCATGCTTGGAAATTTAAAATCTTACTAGATTTTTCAATTTGCAGACGTTAGTGCTGGTATTTGGTATCTGAAGATCTTGGAGAGCTGTGCTCTCCCTTTTTGCCACTCAAGAGGAAGAAAAAAATCAGCAATGTTTTCCGGTCAACTACTATGTAATAATGTCATTAAGATGGATAATTTTGTTAAAATGAAAAGTAATGCTTCCAGAAATTAGAAGTCTTGCTAGAGTTCATATTTTTATTTGACTCCAAATGTAGGGGCAAATGGAGGGGAGAAACAGTGGGGAAATGAGAAATGAGTTTTAGTCAGGGTCAAGACTAATGACTTCTCATAATCACTTTCATTCTACAAGTGTTGAATGTGTACCTACAGAGTGCAAAAAAACAAGCACTGTAAGAAACTGAAAAAAAAAAAATTGAAACCACAACCCCTCCTAGACCTTATGGTCTCATTGGATAAGCAAATTAAAGCTATGACACATAATTATGCACAAATAAATACCATTTCTTCTTGGTAATATATTGGAACATTGAAGAGAACATGATGGATGAGGTGTCAGGAAACAAGTTTTAAATAGCGAGCTAAGGTAGAAGTGAAAGGTTTTAGAACATGCCACCCTGAAATATGCCACAGCAAATGCATGAAAAGCTCTCTGACCTCCCACCTTCACTTAAAGGCTTGTCATAAGACTTCCCATGAGAAATGTGCCCTCCTTCTACCAGGAAGAGAACATTCTTATCACCAGAGATGGGACTGACACTGAAATGGACCTGTATAAACAAACCTACTAAAATAACCCTTCTTTTCCGTTAGTTTATACCATACGTTTAATAGTCACCGTCATACAATTTACTGCTCTTAGCCTAAGCCCCTTGTTTTGTCTCATCCTCACAGTTTATTGTTCTTTGTGTAAAATGGCATATAAATTTTCGGGCCTAACGAAGTTTTGGATCTTCATTTTTCTTCTGAAGACTCTCATGTACATGTAAAAATAGTAAATGAATTTGTATGTTTTGCTTCTGTCTGTCAATTTCATTGTTAGCCCCAGCCACAAAATCTAATAACGTATAAGGAAGTTTTTCCTCTCCTACAGGAGAAATAAACGTTTCAGATTCAGGAACCTCCACAACTGCCTGAGATAATAAGTCATTTTGATGAAGGGTGAGATAATCAATTTGGCTGAAAAATAGGATTCATATTAGATTGCATTTACAAGTAAAATAAAATGATTAAAGACTATGTCAACCATTGTCTGCAATGGTATGTCACTAAAGATTTGTTTGGTCAGCAATAATATACATTGTTTTAAAAAGGTTTAACTGGGCTTCCTTAAGTGGCTACTGATATAGTCTTGCTGAATACAGTAAGGGTTGAATGAAGAGCTGAAAAAAATATAGATGTAAAAAATCATTAAGTGAGAAAAGGACATGAGAAAGGAAACAGCAAACATGATACCTAACAGAATCATGGAACCAAGGACATAGATCAGGAAACAGGGTTACTGGAGTTTTTAGTATCTTTGGGTTAGAACTGACAGAGGTATGTAGAAATATCCAATATCCAACAAGCAGCTGGAAATAGGAACCTCGAACTCAAAGGAAAGGTGCAGATTTAGGAATCACATTCTCAGGATATTGTGGAAAGAAAAACAGCAGAAGAATCGAAGACAAGCTTTAAGAGTGAGGAGGCTGGGTGAGGAACTAAAATAAGTGTGGTGTTCTAGAGGCTAAGAAATCAAAGGAAAAGGAGGTGGTCTTCAATGTCAGTTGCTATGGAACTGTCAATTTCTCTTATAATGATGATGAGATCATTTGTAACATCTAGGTGCTTTGTAACTTACCATTTCATCCTCCTAGCAAAATCACTGCACATGGTGATTGCAGCCATGAAATTAAAAGACGCTTACTCCTTGGAAGAAAAGTTATGACCAACCTGGATAGTATATTCAAAAGCAGAGACATTACTTTGCCGACTAAGGTCCGCCTAGTCAAGGCTATGGTTTTTCCTGTGGTCATGTATGGATGTGAAAGTTGGACTGTGAAGAAAGCTGAGCACCGAAGAATCGATACTTTTGAACTGTGGTGTTGGAGAAGACTCTTGAGAGTCCCTTGGACTGCAAGGAGATCCAACCAGTCCATTCTGAAGGAGATCAACCCTGGGATTTCTTTGGAAGGACTGATGCTAAAGCTGAAACTCCAGTACTTTGGCCACCTCATGCGAAGAGTTGACTCATTGGAAAAGACTGATGCTGGGAGGGATTGGGGGCAGGAGGAGAAGGGGACGACCGAGGATGAGATGGCTGGATGGCATCACGGACTCGATGGACGTGAGTCTGAGTGAACTCTGGGAGATGGTGATGAACAGGGAGGCCTGGCGTGCTGCGATTCATGGAGTCGCAAAGAGTCGGAAACGACTGAGCGACTGCACTGAACTGAACTGAACTGAACTGAACTGTGCCAAGACTAAGAGTAGGTTCTCACAGAAACTCCAGCTGCCAAGATAGTGGCCACTGTAGGTGGGGTTTGGGATAAAGACTGAGAATGGATGAATTGGAGAATGTTGTGATAGGAGGACCCATAGTGATCCTCCAGCCTAATTTTGTCATCATTTGGAAACACAGTTCAACAGAAGGAGAGCAACCAGCTTGAGGGCACATGGACAGAGATGTGCTAGAATGATGCCCCATGGAGTCAGGGTCAGGGACTAGTGAGGTCAGTGTTTCCAACTCTTCTCTGATTTTTGAGTGCTCTCCACCACATCCTTCACAGTGGAGCCAGCCTCAGGGCGATGTTTGTAATGATGCATGGCTCAGTACCATCCTCCGAAGTCTGCCTACTCATTTGATTGGCAGAGTCCCCCCGAGAGACAACAATATCTGCCTGCAAAATACCTTCTTATATGCGGTCTCCCTCTGTACACTTGCCCCCAATTGCTCTACTCTCAATGTAGTAGCCACAGGGGTCTCATTCAATATAAACCCAAAGTCCCCATCATGGTCCCCGTGTCGTCTGCTCACTGCCACTCCAAGCCATCTCCCTCTCCCTCCATGGCCCCTACTGTCTCCCTTCTGTTCTAGAAAGAGTCAAGCCTCTCTGTTATCCGTGGGACTCTGCACANCACAGGGGTCTCATTCAATATAAACCCAAAGTCCCCATCATGGTCCCCGTGTCATCTGCTCACTGCCACTCCAAGCCATCTCCCTCTCCCTCCATGGCCCCTACTGTCTCCCTTCTGTTCTAGAAAGAGTCAAGCCTCTCTGTTATCCTTGGGACTCTGCACAGGCCACTACATCTTCCCAGAACTCTCCTCCCTAGCTGTCACTGGCTCTCGACATCACCTCACAAATTCTGTGACTGCCCACCTGGTGGTCCCTCCCTTTCCCCTGTCTCATCTTCTGGTTGGCTTCTTTTCACAGCAAATTATCATCATTTGACTTTTTCCTCTTGTTCTCTGCCCTCAGCAACTTGTTACCATCCTTTGTTCTGTGGCCTTCCTCTCACATGGGTCCCCCAAACCTTGACCTGGCTATAGAATTCTCCAAGCCTCTCTGGAGCATCCTCTAAAGCCATCCACTCCCTGGGAAGATGGTAAGGGTCCCATCACTAGAAATGCTCAGGAACTTGACCAGACGGCTGCTAAGATCCTGTGTGACTTGATGTAACTGTGAACTTCCTTAGTCTCTACTAAACCATCATTACACATTTGTATGACTCTTCTTCCCAGATTTTTTTCTCCCTGAGTCTGGCTCAGGGAGACCTATGGTTCTGAGCTATGGGACAAGGAGCTGTGGTTCCCCCAGGCTTCCTGCCTCTTTCCTTTTCTCACCCTCCCTGCCTCCCAAGACCTCACCTCCACCTGGCCTTGGCCTCCTGGAGTCACAGTGGCTGGTGCTATTTCTCATCATGGACCACACCCAGGACAAAGCCAGCTTCTTGCACTGATATCAGCCTCCTCTCATGGCTGAGCTTTGAGGTGAAATGATCTTCATGCTTGATCCCTGTTGGTGAGTGTGGGGCTGGCACACAAGTTCCTACTTTCTAAGGAGCCATGTTCTCATGGTGACTCACTGCTTTAGAGGTTGCTGGCTCTAATTCACATGAAGACAGAACTTCACCACATGATCAATGTTCCCCATCTGCTAAAGCATTTGGGGGACTCCCTAGTCTAGTACACACTAAACTAAATCTACCAAAGGGGAGAGAAACCATGTCTTCCTTCTTTCTGAGGTCCTCTGTCCTCTGATCCCTACACTGTGTCTGGAACTCTTGAAGAAGCATATTCATACTTGCACATATGAAGACATGAACATTCAACATGCATGCATGCATATCTGTGAGAACAAGACAGCATCACTAGATTCAAGAAGAAAACACCTACAATTATCCCCCTATTTCAAGGGCACTTTTACAGAATCATGGGTACCATGTTACCAGAATTCTGGAGAAAAAGGTCACTATCACCAAAGGGGTATGGGTCTCCACAGATTGCCTGGGTTTGTTTTTGTTCTTAGAGATACAGTTAAGATACAATTCTCTGACAGAGTTCACTAGAAAATGAAGCCATACAAAGGGAATGAGACAATATATCCTTGCAGTGCCTGGATCCAGCTGTGCCTGATGTCTTCTGTGCCCTAGACTTTCCAGTGCAAATACATTTCTCCCTCTCTATCTTTTTCATTGAAGTCAGTGTGAATTGGGTTCTGCTGTTCAAACCCACAGTAAGCCCTGACTCAGCACGCTTGTACACTCACATCTGCTTCCTCCCTTCTGATGACTATGAGAGGATCACATGACCGCACTGGAAACATAGCAGACTTCAAAGCCTCAGAAGATCTTGGAATTCATCAGTTTAACCTCTTTGATGAAAAGTCTTGGGAGCTGTGGCCCAGAGAAGGAGAAAGTCTCATCCAAGACTACATCCAAGGGTTCAAAGTGATTTGAACCCCACTTCCTTTCCTCTTTCATTTCATCTCTTTTGGTTTTGATGACATTTTCTACTTTGGGCAATAGTCTTGGGAAAAAATAAAAAGACTAACCAGACTCAGTAAGTTTCTTTAAATTATAGATGCCTGAGCCCCTCCCTAGGTACTTAGGCTCAGGGGCTCCAGGGTGGCTGACCAGAAATGGAAGTAACGGGACTAGATGGCTCAAAGCTACTTTCTACCTTGAGTTCTATGAGCTGTGACCCCCATGCCATCCTCTGGAACCTCAGCTCTGCCTGGACATGACCCTCACAATCCCAATATGTGTATGCGGCTTCATCTTCTTTCCTCTTCTCAGCAACCACCAGAGGGTGTTACTGCCCCCGCTTCCCAGCTGAGGAACGTGAGGTTTGGAAGTGTAGGATGACTTGTTCAAGGTCATACAGATGGGAAGGTGCAGAGCTGGTTAGGGACCCAGTTCTACTTCCTCTCCCATCAAGGTCGGCTGTTCCAGCTCCCATCCTCTGGGGGCAGCAGCGAGTTGCCTTCTTTGTGTCCAGACCCAGGAAGGCCACAGGTGAATGGCTGACCCTGGGCTCGGCCCCACAGGTCCGTTTTCGTCATTGGTGCCCACGACAACCTCATGAGGAGACTTGAAGCCCCTTTCTCCAGCTGAGGAAACTGAGGCTCAGGGAAAAGAGGTGACTCATACAGGTCTCACACGGACAGGGCCCAGCATTTGAGTCACCAGGGAATGACCTTTCACCCAGATCTCATTGAGGGCAACTGGTTTGGCAGGAGCGTCTTTGGGCTTGAATACTCTGTTCATTACTCAAACTCTGCTGTTTGATTTGGTTGTAACGCCTGGTGCTTTGGGCCTGTGTCAAACCGGAATACCTGGTCCAGGAAGCACAGATGGGTGCCCGCTTGACATCAGACTGGGAACACTGGCAGAGATCTCTGGGTCATCCAGGGTTTTCTCCTCTGTTCTTCTACCTGCTTCTCAGTAGGAACCTGTAAGCCTGTCCTGGATATGGATGTGGCCAGAGCAGAGTAGGGGTAGGGCTGGAGGCTTGGGGAGCTAGTGTTCCTCATGCTGACTGTGATCCCACCATCAGATAACAGAGCAGGTACCTAAGCTTGGGGTTCGGATATCGAGGAACCCATCCAGCAGAACCTTGGGCCCATCAGCAGAACACCTTCCCAGACTGTCTGTGTCCAGTTCGGCAAACACTGGGGTCCGTCTTCCTCTGGTTGTGGGCACAGAGCAGAGGGCTGTGCTAAAATCTTGTGAAGAGACTTTTCCCAACTCAGGAACACAGGCCAAGGGTCTGAGTGTGATGTAGTGAATTCAACCCAGTTTTGGCCCCAGGCTTCACCTGGTAAAATGGGTGAACAACCCTGTGCTTGGATCCTGGTGGCAAAAGGAAATTAAAAGCATACGGAAGGAGTGGTGCTCATACTCCGGCTTCATTGCTGGGCCAGCTGTGTTTGAATCCTCTCCCTTCACTTGTTACAGGCTGTGCAGTCTGGACAAGGAGCTTTATCTCCCTGATCCCCAGGTCCCCTGTGTGTGAAATGGGACTAAAGATGGGATTCTCCTCCAGGTGTGTGGTGAGGATGTGGTGGGATAATGGTATGAAGGGTGGAGCATGAAGTAGGTCGGTGATATGCAGTAACACCAGTGCTGAAATGATGATGACAGTTGTTCCTGTTGTCTGGTCACTTCACTCCCCTCTACCTCAAGCCTCCCATCTATACTTGGTCTCAGCCCAGAGGGTTATGGAGAAGATGATGTGAGAAGATAAAGCATCCACTATGCTCAACGCTTAATCAATGGCTAATGCACCTCTGAGGGATTGGGGGCAGGAGGAGAAGGGGACAACAGAGGATGAGATGGCTGGATGGCATCACTGACTCAATGGACATGAGTCTGAGTGAACTCCGGGAGTTGGTGATGGACAGGGAGGTATGGCGTGCTGCAATTCATGGGGTCACAAAGAGTCAGACACGACTAAGCGACTGAACTGAACTGAACTGAATGCACCTCTTATTTTCGAGTGCTGGGTGAGATAGAATGGTCTCAGGTCCCCAGTATACCAGGGTCCACAGATTCTGGCTCCCTCGGGTGGTTGGGGTTCAGGATTGGGAACATGTGTACACCCGTGGCGGATTCACGTTGATGTATGGCAAAACCAATACAATATTGTAAAGTAATTTCTCCAATTAAAATAAGTTTAAATTTTAAAAAAAGTACGGTCTTCTGAATAAAGAGCCTTTAATGAAAGAAGGTTGCTCCATGTCTGCATATGTACAAGCTTGATGTACACACAAAGATCTTCAGAAAGCTCAAGGATCCTTGATTCAACCCAGACAAGTCACAGTAGGAGGGTAGCTCCCAGGGGAAGCCAAAAGATTATTAAATTAAGGTCAGAGACCGACGGACCTGGGGCTTGCTCTTCAGTATGTAACACCACCCCCTTAAAATGTATTCATCTACAAGAAGAGGTTTTAAGATAACGGACAAGAAAAAAATAATGAAATTTATGCACCCTCCCCAAACAAATACGTTTTCTTGCTTGCGTTTTTCTGGGAATCTTCAGGGTTCCGGGATCTCAAAGCAAAGCAATCTCCATTCAAGTGCAGACGTCTGGGACAGCCGGAACTCCGCACAAATGCAGAGCACCCGCACTGAGTGGACCCGGGCTTAGCGCGCAAATGCGCGCTCCCTTGTCGAAGTACCGCCCCGGAAATGCCGAGTCACCTCACGTCGGAGTCTTGGAAGTGCTTCCGGGAGCACAGAAGAGGTCACAAATCATGTGACTGCGGCTTTTAGAGGATCTTGTCCCAGAAGTTGTCCCTGAAGTGGCAGTTCAGAGAACCAGGCAACCCAGAAACCCAGGTAACTGCAACCATTTTGCGCGGTGGCTTAGGCCGCAAGTGGCGCGGGCTGTGAGACGGAAGAGAAGACCCCGCTTTCGCCTCCCAGTTGGGCTTGGATCTTGGGGGTTAGTGGGCTGTCCGGCATCTCGGTTACCCGCCTGAGTATTTGGGAATTCCGACTCCAGTCAGCCTCCTTGGCTGGAGCCCTGGAGCCGTGGATCTTTTGCCTGACCCAGCTCTCCAGCGGAGAGCTGACACTGCTTATTAGGTTGGGGGTGGGGAGGGAAAGGAAGTCTTGAGGGGAGAGTCACCCGGAGTTTCTCTTTCAGGCGTGGAGATTGATCCTGCGGGAGAAAGGGGTTCATCATGGCGGATGTGAGTTAACACCCCCGTATAAGAGGAAGGAGAGAGTGGAGTGTAGGTTGAGACTACTGGGTGGGGAGAGAGAGCGCTTCCCATATACAAATTTGTTTCGTTTTACCGCTTCCCTCCAATTACTTTGTCTAGGATCTGAAGTCAGAGACTAATAGGAGTAATTTTCGGGGCCCTGAGTTTCTGCCTGGAAGGGGGGTGGAAGACACTAAAGGTGCCTGAGGTTGAGACAATTTTATTTTTCCCACGCCCCAGTTCTGCGGGCGTAAGACAGGTTCTGCATATTTACCATTTCAGTTTCTAAATAATGGTTTTCCAGTTATGTCTCTTTGGGTTCACTGTAGCAATTTCAGATGATTAACCATTGCCTTTTAACACAGCAATACAATTAAAATTCTAAATTTAGGAAACTTTATTGTGCTCGTTTCTGGAAACAACAGGAAGTTAAGATTAATGTTTATATTTGTTTATATTTTACATACTGTTATATTTTTACATACTGTTATTTTGCTTATATTGGAGAAGGAAATGGCAACCCACTCCAGTGTTCTTGCCTGGAGAATCCCATAGACAGAGGGATCTGGTGGGCTGCAGTGTATGGGATTGGAAAGAGTCGGACACCACTAAGCAACTAACACACACACATTTTGCTTATATATACGCTAAATATTCTTTGGAACGTTGAACAGATACTCATTTAATTATTACAATAACTTTTATGAGATATGCACTGTTATTATCACTGTGTTTATAGATGAAGATGCTAAGTCACAGAAAGATCGAGTAACTTCCTCAGATCACACAGCTAGTTTGTTGCTGAGTCAGGATACCAACCCAGGCAGACTCCAGAATCCATGTTCTTAACTACACTAAATGATTATTCAACAACATGAATCTGATTTTTCTTTTAGGTTGCAGGATTATGTGTTTCAACATTTAGCAACTTTTTATGTCTTTGTCACTCCATTTTTGGGTGTCTTCCAGTATATATTTGAGGCCTTATTCTCCAGGCATAATCAAATTGCTGAATTCTTTGAGCATCTCCCTTGAAAAGATTGTTCTAATAAGGGCTGTTGGAAAAATAAAGATAACTAAGGTATCATTTCTCTCCTTAAGGATTTTTAAAGGTTAAAAAAAAAAAGTACAGTAGGCAAGTGATCATAGATGTGCCTACATTATTGTGTGAAAATTCAGAGAAGAGAGGGATTACATCAGTTTGTCTTTATCAGGGAAGCCTGTTTGGAGTATTTGGTGGTTGATATTAGCTCTAATTGATGAGTAGCTTTTTTTTTTTTTTTTTTTAAGTAAGATCCAGAAGGTATTACTATTAATAGTTAGAATGAAAGCATGAGCAAAGTTAAAGATAGGAAACAGAAAGATGTGTGTTGCAGAGCTGTGAGTAGAAATGTGTGAGATAGAAGTGGTAGACCATCATACCAGTTGGGAGGCTGGTGTGTCATAAATATTAAAATGAACCTAAGTTGTAATGTCATTCGAAAAGGAGAGGAGAGCATCAGTTAAAAATACTTGAGTTCACAAGTGGTTTTTAAAGTGTCACATATGAGTTTAGGGTTATTATATTACCTTAAGTTTCAAAGCTAAGTAACAGGGAACAGTAGTGCCATGAGTGGTCACAGGAAGAGATTGGGGAAATCTAGATTTTGGATGAAAAATGATGAGTTTTGTGATTTTGTGTTTAAGATGAGAACAAAGGTAAGCTGGTGGTGATAGCATGAAATAAAATGAACATTCAGGTTTGGAGAGTAGTAGGAATTAGAGGGTCAAAAGAACATGTATCTGATATACCTATGTAGAACTCATGATTGCTACCTTGATTGTCATTGAAATTCCCCAGATGAGAGAGTGTAATGAGACAAAGTAGTCTTCTAATTTTCTTTAAGTCATAATTATGTTCCATGCTGAATGCTTGACACACATTGTCATTTGTCTTTAGTAATGTAAGAAAACTAAGTTTCACGAAGTTAGTCAACTTACCTCGGATCTTAAAGTGACGTTAAAAAGTCTGTGGTTAGAACTCATGATTGCTACCTTGATTGTCATTGAAATTCCCCAGATGAGAGAGTGTAATGAGACAAAGTAGTCTTCTAATTTTCTTTAAGTCATAATTATGTTCCATGCTGAATGCTTGACACACATTGTCATTTGTCTTTAGTAATGTAAGAAAACTAAGTTTCACGAAGTTAGTCAACTTACCTCGGATCTTAAAGTGACGTTAAAAAGTCTGTGGATGTGGAAAAATATTCATAATATATTCTCAAGTGAACGCAAAAGTTAGCAACAAGATGTACAGTAGTATAAGTATGATCTAATATTATAGCTAATATGTATTTGTGTTTCCACTGCTGGATATGCTAACCAGTTGACATGAGTGTTTTCAATAAACTTTAGTAACAGTCTTATAATGTAGGTTCTTTAATTATGCTTACTCAGCAAATAATGCAACTGAGGCTTAGAAACAAAAATTATTTGTTGCAAGTTAACACCACTCCTTAAAGCATCAAAAGCAAAACAAGAAAGACAAAGCACAAGCAAGAATGGTTGTGAATGAATACTTAAGGTACCTGAGATGTGGATAGGACAGTGTCTAGAGAACCAGTACCAGGCATATTATTATAATAAAATTTTTATACTCTCTTTCAGGATCTAAAACGATTCCTGTATAAAAAATTACCGAGGTAAAAAATTACTAATTTGTTATTAAATAAATTCTGCTTAACGTGTTTTGTTTAGTATTTTGTTTCTGTTTATCTTAGACTAATACTATGTTCTGCTATTATTTAGCGCTTTCAAAAGCTAACATAATCTTAGGTAGCACAAGTGATTCTGTTTGAGTTTGCAGATAAACAACATGATACCCAGAGAAGTTACATGACTTGTCTCAAATTAAACAGCTGGTGAATGGTGAAGGGCTAGAACCCAGTTCCTTGCCACTTTAGAGTTCTTTCATAGCAGTTTACTGGATTAAAAAACCTAGAAACTTGCCTTTATTTTTCATACTGCTTTTAAGACCTAATTGTTGCATCTACATGGGGGTACATAGTATAGTGATTGACAATTTTTTGCAAGAAAGATCCTTTGGAGAAGGAAATGTCTACCCACTCCATGGCTACAGCCCATGGAGTCACAGAAAGTTGGATACACCTTTGCGACTCACACTGCCACGTTTTGAGTAGGCAGTGTATTTATAAAGTTCAAGATGCAAAAGTTAATTGAAGGACACAGAGTGAGGAGCTTCTTAACCCTGTCATCCAGCCGCACGATTCCTATCTCAGAGACACCCACTGTTACTGTCAGAGATACTCTATGCACCTGCACATTAAGTTAATGGTGATACTTCTCATTCCTAAGCTAAAATATTAAGCTAATACTTCTCTTTCCTAAGCTAATAACAACCATCCATTTATTTGGGGATATAGTAGGAACAACAAACATTGCAATTTGCAGATATTTTAAGATACAGGCATTCCTCAGAGAGACTGTGGGTTTGGTTCCAGACCACTGCAGTAAAATGAATATTGAGATAAAGCAAGTCACAATTTTTTCTGTTTCCTGTTGCATATAAAAGTTATGTGTACACTCTACTGTAGTTTGTTAAGTGTGTAATAACATGATGTCTAAAAAAACAATGTACATTGTATAGGTAAAAAATACTTTATTGCTAAAAAGTGCTAACCATCATCTGAGCCTTTAATGAATCGTAATGTTTTTGCTGGTGGAGGTTCTTGCCTCAATATTGATGGCTGCTGACCGATCTGGGAAGTGGTTGCTAAAGATTGGGGTGACTGTGGCAGTATCTCCTGCATTAGCAGGTGGATTCTTTACCACTGCACCATGTGGAAGCCCAGTATAAATGATGATGATTTGAGTGTTTCCCCATTATAATTTTTAACATTTGGGGGCTCTAGGAATTCTCACTAATAATTTCATATTTAAATTGCAGGGACAAATTATGTTATTCTCAGTGTGTACAGATGACAACACTGATATTAATTCATATTTTTGAATATTAATTGTCTACCAGCCACCTTCCATTTTGCATGCATCATTGTATTAAATTTCACAGTAGCCAAAGGCTCAGCAGTAAAGAATCCGCCTGCAATGCAGGAGACCCTGGGTCGGGAAGATCCCCTGGCGGAGGGCCTGGGAACCCACTCCAGTATTCTTGCCTGGAGAATCCCATGGACAGAGGAGCCTGGCGGGCTACAATCCATGAGATCACAGAGAATTGAACACGACTGAAATGACTTACACACACAAATGAGTACAAGTGTCCCCATTTTCGCATTAACTGAGGCTTAGCGAGGTTTTGTAACTGATGCAAGGTAGCATAAACAGTAAACACCAGAGCCGGACAGGAACTCGGGTCTGTCTGTCTTCAGAGCTGTGGTCTTGACCATGCTGTTTACTTCTGGTGTAGGCGTGGTGGAGAGGATTGCCCTGTGACCTCCATTCTTTCTGTCCTGTTCTCTCAGCTTACAGTGATCTCCCCCTCCACTTTTCTGATTACCATAACGTCTCAGCTGAGGTACCACTTCCTCCGGGAAGCCCTCCCTGACCCACCTATCTGAATCTACCCCTCCTTTTATAAGCTCTCTCGTAGCCCCACACATCTCTTAATGGCAGTTCTCACAGTTGTAGTGTTACATTTGTGTGAGGTAATCTGCATGATAGCCTCTCTCCTTTTAGATTGCAAGTTGTGTGAAGGCAGCAACTGGGTCTCTTTTTTGTTTCTTATGGTGGAAGAGTTTTGCAAACATGTTATAGGAGCTTATTATCAGTGATTGAGTTCTCGTGGTTTTTCAGAAATATACATGAGAATTATCATTATGATTCTGAGGGTACATATTTTGGGACAATGTTTTATAATACATTAACTTTTTCTTTCTAGTGTTGAGGGGCTCCATGCTATTGTTGTGTCAGATAGAGATGGAGTGCCTGTCATCAAAGGTAAAACGCCGTGATTACATGTCAGTGCCATGTTTGCTTTTGAATAAAAATGTATTTATATCTGAGTAATACAGAAAGCAAGCAAAAAATAACCCATTTCAGTACATTCAGGACATAGTTTGAAAGAAAATGTTTGATTTTGTGTGTTGAAGGATAGGTTGGAATCTTATTATATATCAACTATTTCATGATAGCATGCAGAGTTTAAGGATTTATTGAAGGCCAGTTTGCCATTAAAGACATTTTATGTATAATGTAAACGATCAGTAAATCTGAATCAGGAGAATGAGCATATATGCAGCTAGACATATTATACCCACGGACTCCCCCAGCATATATTTTTCATCAGTATTGCTGGTGGTTTTAGGATAAACAGCCATACATTTGAATCAACATAAATTTATTGTTTTGTTTACTCTTTCTTGTTCTTCCTTATTGGAAATAAGATTTTGAAAAACTTCACAGTTACTTTAGTTAACCAGAATCTAGCAAGAGTTTTTGCTTAAAGAAAAGTTGGTTAACTTAAAAAAAAAAGGAAAGAAAAGGGTTCTTTTTGCCTAGGGTTTAGCTCTTTTTTTTTTTTTTTAAAGTATATGTGATATGACAGAAAGGTTAAATAATGTTCTGCATATTTTGTTTACAATATATTCTCCAGCTGGGGTTATCATATATGTCAGATAATTTCAGACTTTAGAATTCAATCAGAGTTCAGAAGTTAGTTAATGTAGTTCTTTCATTTTATTAATGAAAGTGGTCAGGTGCAAAGAATACATTGTCAGCTCCAAGTTGCTCATGAGTCAGTGACAGGATGGTCATAGAACCCATCATCTTCTGATATGTGATCCAGTGTGCTTCCTAACCCAGCACAGAACATAGGTAGCCATGAGCAAATCACTTCCTTTTCTCAGTTCCATAATGAGGACTTTGGACAAAATAATCTCAGATTTTCCAGCTCCAGTGTTCTTTTTGAGGATCTCTGTGTTAAAACCTTAAGCTCAGCACTTATGGTACAACCAACTCCACCTAGACCTTTCAGTGAGTGTAAAAAACTTAAATCAGTGGCCAGGTGTAGAATTATCATCATTTACAAATGATGCTTCTGTGGGTTTTGTAAGAGCAAAGGTTTTTGAAGCTTTTTTCTAGTATTCTCACTTAGCTCATAGTTAACCAGGATATTCAATTTATTAATTGTACTGATAATCATAACCTGTTTTAAGTTAGATATTAAGATAGAGACGTTTAGTATTCATTTGAAATTTTTTGAAAAATTGTGAGAACCAGTATTTATTCCCTTAGTTGTGATTGAATGGTTTTTCTCACCTAAACTGATGAGACCCAATTAGTATTATGAACTTAAGTGTTGTGAAGCGTAATTTTTGTGCTTTCTTTTTTCCTACAAGTTTATGTTTTTGTTTTTTTTAAAAAAACTACTCTAAATCTCTTCCCACTGTATATCCTACATAATTTTTACTTAAATCACTTGTATTTCCAGTGGCCAATGATAATGCTCCAGAGCATGCTTTGAGACCTGGTTTCTTATCAACTTTTGCCCTTGCAACAGACCAAGGGAGCAAACTNCCTTGACATATCCCCTGTGTCATAACGATGCCTTGTAAACGTCGCTGATGAACATGTTTCTTGATGTATTGTTTTTGCTGTTATTATAGCTCATAGACCAGTGACCCTGCCACAGGTGACTTCCCTGAGGGAAAGCACGATATTCTGTTTTCAAGTACTTTCGATGCACGTTTGCCTTTCCACAGACACTGGGACTTCTGTGGCATTGAGACTCACCCCTACCTTCTGGGTCATCCCTGTTCAGGTGACCACAGGTGTTTGTAGTGACCAAAGGTGTGGGCCTGACTGGCCCGAGGTTTCTCCCCTACACATGTTACTCCAGCTAGTCAAGATGTAGCCAGTAGTACGAAGATATTCCTGACCACCTCTCAGAGCCCTGAGGGTTCAGCTGTGTAAGAGGAAATCTCTGTTCATTTTGTCATTAGAGCAAATGGAGACCCTGGAGAAAATAAACATCTTACTTAGAGTCACAAAGCGTGTTATAAATTGAGCCAAGACTGGAACCCAGATCAGGGTCCCTCTTCCATCCCACATCACTAGGCCGGTCCCAGAGTCCTACCCTCCATGAACGTGTGGTGTCCACATGCCCATCACTGGTCGGAGGGGCCATTAAGGATGACCTGGCCCTGCCCTGGCAAGCATGTAGTTGTTCCACTCTTCCCTCTGAACTTGTGGCAGACATCACTAATCAATCCTGCCTTCCAAGCCCAGGCATGCCTGGGAGGGCTTCTCTACAGAAAGCTCCATCCAGTGTTTACAATCGATGAGGTATACTTGACACCATAGTTATCAGAGTCTCTAACATGGTCCTGAATGGGAGCTGAGGCTTAGTGAAGCCTGCACTTTCTAACAAAGGGAGTCAGAATTTCTAGACAGAGGTCTATACACCAGTCAGCAAGGGAGTCAGAATTTGTAGATGCAAGTCTACTGGAAGTCTGAGCCCATCTAGCTCATGTGGTCTTTAAAGCACACAAATATAAGAAATGTGGTGGCTTAGAGGGTAAAGCATCCGCCTGGAATGCAGGAGACCTGGGTTCAATCCCTGAGTCAGGAAGATTCTCTGGAGAAGAGATAGGCTACCCACTCCAGTACTCTTGCCTGGAAAATCCTATGGACGGAGGAGCCTGGGAGGCTGCAGTCCATGGGGTCTCAAAGAGTCGGCCACGACTGAGCAACTTCACTTTCACTTTTGATTAAGCATAAAGCATATTGGATGCTTGATCTCCTCCCCTCCTCCTCTCCATAAACCTGTTCGGTGGCATCATTGCAGATAGGGGATGTAAGGTGGAGGGGAGTGAGGTAACCAGACACCAGCAATAATTATAGTCATCATCATCACTGTTGTAACCATGTATCAGGGGCCTACACACATGATCCTTCCACATCCTCAAGCACACCAGGGAGCACAGTCCCATAGTTAGTTCCATTTCATACTAGGACCTGAGTTTAAGAGAGATGAAGTCCCTTGTCCAGGTACCACAGCCGGCAACAGACAAAGAGACAATTCAAACTCAGTGTGCCTGATCCCAAAGCTGGTCTGACAACAACGCCCTTGGTATGCATTTTATTTACATTTTGCCACCAGGATCCAGGCACCAGGTTTTACTCATTTACTTACTCATTTCTGCTCATTTTACAATGGGGCAGCTGAAGCCTAGGGCCAACACTGTGTCTGAGTTCACCTCATCTCTCTGGAACCCCTGGGCCATGGCTCTGAGGTGAGAAAATGTCTCTTCACAAGATTTTGGCACAGCCCTCAGCTCTGTGCACACAACCAGGGAAAGAGGGACCTCTTACATTTGCAGAACTGGGTACAGACAGTGAAGAGGGGGGCCTGCTGACAGGTTCAAAGCTCTGCTGGATGGGGCCCACTATGTCCCAGGCCCAGACTTGGGCACCTGGCCTGCCACCTTGTCCCTGCTCTGTGCTCTGATGGTGGGACCACAATCAGAGTGAGGAAGGCCAACTTCTCAAGCCTCCAGCCCGACTCCTACTTTGTCCTGCGGCATTCATCCAGACCCTGTGAGATGCAGCTGCGGGACCCAAGATGATGGACCCTGGATGACCTGGAACTCTCCACCGGTGCTCCCAGCCTGTGCCAAGTGGGCACCCCTCTGGGCTTCCTGGATCGGATGTTCTGGTTGACAGGGGCCCAATGCATCAGGCGTAACAACCAACTCAAACAGAAGCAGTCAAGGAATAAACAAGATATTCAAGTCCATGGACAATCCTGCCCCACCAGCTGGCCTCAATGTCATCTGGGTGAAAGGTCCTTCCCCTTGAGCCCCAATTCTGGATTCCTGTCTTTGTAAGACCTGAGTGAGTCACCTGCCTTCCCTGAACCTCAGTTTCCTCAATTGGAAAATGAGGTCTTCCAAACCTTATAAGGTTGTGGTGAGCATCAGTGGCAAAAATGGACGTGCAGTGTCAAGTCTAGAGCCACACATTCACCTGCACCTCCTGAGTACTGGACACTGGGGCCAACAACTGGGACTTCTGCTGCCCCCAGTGATGGAAGAGCCGACCCCGATGGGAGAGGGTGCAGAAGTGGGTGCTCTCTCCAGCTCCGCCCCGTCCCATCCTGTGGCCTTCAGCAAGTCATCCTGCCCTTCTGAGCCCCACGTTCCTCAGCTGGGAAATGGGGCAGGAGCACCCCCCGTGTGGTTGCTGAGAAGATGAAATGGGATTAGCTTGTAGGTTGTGAGTGTCATGTCTAGGCAGAGTTGGGGATCTAGAGGAAGGAGTGGCATCTCAAGCTTTTAGAACTTAAGGTTGAAAGTACCTTGGGTTCATCCAGTCCAGTTGCTGCCATTTCTGGCCAGACACCCTAGGGCAGCCTGTCTAGGAGCTGGTAACCCTAAATATCTTAGATGTGGCTCAGGCATCTATCATTTAAACAGCCATATTTTAACTTAACATATGTGAACAGAAGAAAATAAGTGAAGTTAAAGTGACTCATTGGAAAAGAGGGTGATTCTGGGAGGGATTGGGGGCAGGAGGAGAAGGGGACAACAGATGAAATGGCTGGATGGCATCACCGACTCGATGCACATGAGTTTGGGTGAACTCTGGGAGTTGGTGCTTGACGGGGAGACCTGGTGTGCTGCAATTCATGGGATTGCAGAGAGTTGGACACAAATGAGCGATTGAACTGAACTGAACTGAAAGTCATGTGTACTTTGAACTCTTCTTTGGGCCATAGTCTCCCCAGACTTTTCAGCAAAGAGGTTAAAATGACCTCTTTAAGCTTTCCTGTGGCTTTGATGTCTGTTATGTTTCCAGTGTGGTCATATGACTCTTGAGTAGATATCAGAATGGAGGAGACAGATGTGAGTCTATAAATGTCCTAAGTCAGGATCTACTTACTTGGATCCTGAATGGCAGGATCCAACTCAAATTGGCTTCAACAAAAATAAAAAATAGGAAGGGAGAAATGTATTTTAACTGGAAAGTTTGGGGCATGGAGGACTTCGGGCACACTTGGATCAAGGCACTGAAGGAATACACTCTCTCATGCCCTTAGCATCGGTTCTTTTCTAGTGAGTTTGCCCAGTAATGGTGTCTAATTTCTATCTTTGAGGACAAAAGCAGACCCAGGCAATATGTGAAGACCTAAAGCTCCGTTTGTGTGTCATGGGATCTAGCTAAGGGCTTTTCAATTTCTTTTACATTTTCAAAGGACTGGCTAATTTGTTAAATATTTTCTATTATTTTTCTCCTCTTTATTTCATTTAGGGGCTTCCCTGGTGGCTCAGATGGTAAGGCATCTGCATTTCATTTATTCCTGCTGTAATCTTTATTGTATTCCTTCATTAATAACTTTGGGCTTAATTTATTCTTCTTTTTCTAGTTCCTTAAGGTATAGAATTAGGTTGTTTATTTGGGATTTTTCTTGCCTCTTAATGTGGCATCTAGTGCTATGGACTTCCTTCTTAGAATCGCTTTCCCTGCATCCTGTATGTTTGATATATAGTGTTTCCATTTTCATTTGTTTCAAGAAACTTTATCTCCTTCTTTCTTCTTTTTATTCGTTGTTCAGGAGAATGTTCAGGGCTTCCCTGATATCTCAGTTGGTAAAGAATCCACCTGCAATGCAGGATACCTCGGTTCTCTTCCTGGGTTGGAATGATCCCCTGGAGCAGGGAAAGGCCACCTGCTCCAGTATTCTGGCCTGGAGAATTCCATGGACTGTATAGTCAATGAGGTCACAAAGAGTTGGACATGACTGAGCATCTTTCACTTCACAGGGGAATGTTGTTTAACTTCCATGTGTTTGTGAATTTTCCAGTTTTCCTCTTACCGGTTTCTAGTTTCATGCCATTGTTTTCAGAAATTATACTTGATACGATTTCAGTCTTTTTGAATTTGCTCCAGGTTGTTTTGCAGTCTTCCTAGAAAGTGTTCCATGCGTGCCTGAGAAGAAGGTGTATTCTGCTGATGTTGAATAGAATGTTCTATATTTGTATGCTAGGTCCATTTGGCCTATGCGCTTAATCTCTCAGTCTTATTCGACTCTTTTGTGACTTCATGGACTGTAGCCCACCAGGCTCCTCTGTCCGTGGGGATTCTCCAGGCAAGAATACTAGGGTGGGTTGCCATGCTCTTCTCCAGGGGATCTTCCTGACCCGGGAATCAAACTGGGTCTCCTGCATTGCAGGGAGATTCTTTACCAACTGAGTTACCAGGCAAGTCCCCACTTGGCCTATAATGTTGTTCAAATCCTCGGTTTCCTTAAGATTCTCTACCTGAATGATCTACCCCGTTTAGAGAATAGGATAGTAAAGGCCCTAACTACCACCACATTGCTGTTTCTTTCTCCCTGTAGCTCTATTTACTTTTGCTTCACATAGTTAGGTGTTCCAATGTTAAGCACACTAACATTAGCTATTGCTAAATCTTCCTGGTGTATTGACCCCTTTATCACTCTATAATGAGTCTCTTTGTTTCTTTTTATCATTTTTAATTTAAAGTCTATGTTGTCTGTTTTAAGTATGGCTAACCCTGCTTTTGATTTATTTGTTAACATTTTCTTGAAATGTCTTTTTCTATCCCTTTACATTCAGTCTATGAGGGCACTTAGTGTTAAAGTGAATCTCTTGTGGGCAGTATATTTTTGGACATTGCTTTTTATTTATTTAGCCATGCTATGTATTTTAATTTGATGATTTAATCATTCCCATTTAACATAATTTTTGATTGGTAAAGACTTACTATTGCCGTTTTGTTAATTGTTTTGTGCTTTTTTCGTGGATCCATTGTTTCTGATTTCTTGTTCTTCTGTCTCTTTTTGTGTGTGTTTTAGTATCCTTTTGTTTCAGTATGATTTGGATTCTTTATGTGTTCTTTTATGTAATAACTACAGGGCTTTCTCTTGTGATTGTTGTTCAATGGCTCAGTTGTGTCTGACTCTTTGTGACCCCAGGGACTGCAGACTGCCAGGTGATGGTGAAGGACAGGGAAGCCTGGTGTGCTGCAGAATTCTATAACTGGTGAAGCACAAGCTGTCCTTCAGAACCAAAGAAGGTATAAAAACCATTCTGAACAAGCAGAAGCTGAGAGAGTTCATTCTTTGCCTGGCAGTTCATAGGTCTCCATTTCTTGAGGGTCAGTTACTGGAGCTTCCTTGGTTTCCTTTGGTGGTACCATAGTTCACTTATGTTGTGTGATCCTTGGTTCCTTACACTGGAATCACACATTTGAGCAATCAGGCTCCTCTTGCAGATTTACAGGTTTGCTTTGGCAGATACAGTTTTTCACCAGTCAGCTCAACTTCGTGTTCTGCGTGTGTCTGAGGGTGATGTCCTTGGCCAGATGGAACCTGCTATTTCGGTCTATTTGGAGGTGAGGCAATGGTTTGAGCTCTGAGAATGAGGATAGGGGTTTGCCTCTGCCTGAAGACATTTGGATACAACTGCTGGCTTGAGTTCCTACTTAAGTGAGGCTGTAGAATGAGCTCTGCAGTTGCCTGGATTCTCTGGCCATACATACTAGATGTTCAGGGACGTGATGTTATATGCAGTACAACATGCTGCAGGACTGGACCCACAACCTCTAGATTTATTCTTTGAAAGCTTGAGTAGGCTGAATTCTGTGCCATGAAGCCACCAGTTTTGCTCTACAAACAAGCAAAGTTGCTGGCTATGCTGTCTTCAAGGGCTACAGTACTTAGGACTGTTGAATGGGCTACACAGCTTCCCACGTGCTCTGGTTAAGTTCTGTAGTTGAACAGGCTACAGGCTGCACTCAGCAATTAGCTTTCCTGTCCCAGCACAGTGGGGGAAGTTTCTCTACTGCTGATAAAGCTTTCTCTTTATTGTTTTAATTGAAACCAACTCACACCCCACGTTTCCTGGGTGAGCAGTCACTAGCTTGGCTTTGTGAACTATGGGCTCTGCCTGCCTTTTTCTTGTTTTGTGCTTGGTAAACATAGTTTCCCCCCAGCCCTTCTGGTTAGGTGGGGCCACAAGATATTCTTCTTGTGGGAGGGAGATGGGACTCTCCTCCCTGACTGTTCATGGACAAACTGAGCTCTAGGGCCAGTAACCTCCTTGTTTGAGGATGTGGATCAGACAGACTTGCTTCCCACCAAGTTCTCTGCTCAGAGTGCACCCCCAGTTCAGTTCTGCAAATGGGCGAAGGCACTGGTTGTGATTACTACTTGATCAGTGCAGGTATGAACTTGGTCTGCCAACACATCCATGTGCTGCTTGTTGCAAGCCCCTCTTTCCTTCTCTGTCACTGAAGTCAGTATCCCAGTGGTGAACCCTCACAGGTTCCCTGGCAGTCTCTATGCTGTGAGATCATAATCAAGGCATCCCACAAATTGATCACAATGCTGAAGGTGCTCTGATTGTCCCCCAGGGTTTTCTTTTCTCCCTGGAGGCTCAGAGGAAGCTGTGCACATGGTGCTCTACTGGCCTAGAGGAGTGACATGTGAAGCTTGTTTCTTACCCTGCTAAGGTGGTCTGTTCTGGTTCTCTGTGTTGTGGGGGATGATTCAGTTTCACCCTTGTATTCTAGGATGCTCTCTGTGCTGTTTTGTTCTAATAATCACTAGCTGTTCTTACCAGGGAAGCAAAGTCAAGAATGATCTTAGTCTCCATCTTGGTCACAGCACTCCCCTACTTTTCTAACCATCTCTGCCCCACCAGCTTGTGAGGTCCTCGAGGGCTGGCACCTCCCTCTTCTAAGAAGCCCAATTATCAAACAAAGGACGAGATGCAATACAGTCAGTAACTGGTGTTGAATGGATGGTTGCACTTCTTTTTTTTTTTTTTTTTCATTTTTTGAATTTTGAGGTTTTCTTTTTTGCTGTTTATTTTTTATTTATTATTATTATTTTTTACTTTACAATACTCTATTGGTTTTGTCATACATTGACATGAATCCACCACAGGTGTACATGAGTTCCCAATCCTGAATCCCCCTCCCACCACCCTCCTCATATCATCTCTCTGGGTCATCCCAGTGCACCAGCCCCAAGCATCTTGTATCCTGTATCAGACCTAGACTGGCGATTCATTTATTACATGATAGTATACATGTTTCAATGCCATTCTCCCAAATCATCCCACCCTGTCCCTCTCCCACAGAGTCCAAAAGTCTGTTCTATACATCTGTGTCTCTTTTGCTGTCTCGCATACAGGGTTATCATTACCATCTTTCTAAATTCCATATATATATGTTAGTATACTGTATTGGTGTTTTTCTTTCTGGCTTACTTCACTCTGTATAATCGGCTCCAGTTTCATCCACCTCATTAGAACTGATTCAAATGTATTCTTTTTAATGGCTGAGTAATACTCCATTGTGTATATGTACCACGGCTTTCTTATCCATTCATCTGCTGATGGACATCTAGGTTGCTTCCATGTCCTGNCATCATTCTAAATTCCATATATATATGTTAGTATACTGTATTGGTGTTTTTCTTTCTGGCTTACTTCACTCTGTATAATCGGCTCCAGTTTCATCCACCTCATTAGAACTGATTCAAATGTATTCTTTTTAATGGCTGTTCATTTTATATTGAGTTGAAGGAGTTCTTTATATATTTTGGATATAACACCCTTATCAGATATATCACTTGCAGATAACTTCTTCCATTCAGTAGGCTGCCTTTTCATTTTGTTGATGGCTTTCTTTGCTGTGCAAAAGCTTCTTAGCTTGATATAGTTCCTTTTGTTTAATTTTGCTTTTGCCTGAAGAGATAAATTCTTAGATATTGCTAAGACCAAGGTTAAAGAGTAGCTGCCTTTGTTTTCTTTTAGGAGTTTATGGTTTCAGGTGTTACATTTAAGTCTTTAATCCCTTTTGAGTTTACTTATCCTTTTTAGTATAAGAAAATGGTTCAGTTTCAGTCTTCTGCATGTCGCTGTCCAGGTTTCCCATCACCATCTATTGAACAGACTGTCTTTCCCCTACTATATATTCTTGTACCACTTTTGATAAACTAATTGGCCATATAAGCGTGGGTTTATTTCTGGACTTTCTGTCCGGTTTCATTGATCTATGTATCTCTTTTTGTGCCAGTACCATACAGTTTGTTTACTATAGTTTTTTAGCATAGTTTGAAGCCAGGCAACATGATACTGCTCACATTATTGTTCTTTTTAAAAAATTTTTTTCATTTTATTTTATTTTCAGATTTTATTTATTTATTTACTTTACAATATTGTATTGGTTTTGCCATACATCAACATGAATCCGCCACAGGTATACACGTGTTCCCCATCCTGAACCCCCCTCCCTCCTCCCTCCCCGTACCATCCCTCTGGGTCATCCCAGTGCACCAGCCCCAAGCATCCTGTATC
>SJYX01024800.1:340057-353744 GCA_006410675.1 Oreotragus oreotragus
TTGATCCCCTTGAGCCATGAAGTGCTCCCTTTTATACCATATGCCAGGCCTGCAGAATGAGGCAGACTCTTTTTATTGTGAATAATGAGGACATATTTTTCTTCATATTATTTTCTTTGCATTGAGTGTGAGGAAGATAAAGTGGCTTTAGGAAAAGTGAATGAATCGAGTACAATCACTAACTTTCATTTGTATATATTGTTGTGCACTGTAGGTGAGTCTTACTAACGAATTTGTTTCTTCTTAGAGGGTGCTGCTCTTTAATGGAAATGAAGATGATAGCTAATGGTTTTTTCTTCCACTCTGCTTTCTATAACCAATCAGTGTTTTTTTTTAATGTTTGTTTATTCTTTGTAAAATTTAGGTGTGATTCATTATTGAATTCTGTTTCCAGTATTGGTATGTATGTACGCATGGTAGTATATCCCTTTTTTCATACATGAGGATAAATAAAACAGTATTTTTTAAAGTACAATTTGAGCACTACATAGGTTTTTCCCCCCCAGACTGTTTTCAAATGTTTAAACTCTGTAATTTAATTCAGTCTTTCAGCCACATAAATGTTTCTTGTCTAGTTTGGAGACTGCTTTACCTTATATAAGTTGTCAGTTGGAAAATAAACCTCATCCAGGAGCTCAATTTAATCTCTGTGTAATTGGTATCACAGTTCTAGCATGTGCTTTTCATTTTTAGGAATGCAGTCTATCATTCAAGGCTTTAATTTCCTCCCAGGTTCTTTGACAGTCAGAGTTCATCACTGGTACCTGGCCTTGAGTAGCAAATGTGTGCTGTTCACTAGAAGTACCACATTGCAGAATTCTAAGCCGCACAAGTGTACGTCATATTTCTGTGCTCCAAAGATGCATTTTACATGGCATATGAGTGAATGCAGTCCTTCAAGTTGTTCGGTGAGTGGCTAGGCACTGGGCCTGCCTCCTTCCTTCCTCCCTCCTTCCCTTCTTCCCTCCCACTCTCCTCCCATCCTCTACAAATGAGAGACTAAATTGTGGTACCTATCATTAAAGAATGTACAGCTCAGTAAACAAAACAGGCATAGGAAGTGTTGCGATGAAGCTGTGCACAGGATGCTATAGAAAACACAGGATGAGGCATTAAAATTTAGCAAGGACAAGTCTTTACAAAGAAATAAGGACAAGAGAAATGTTTTACCTGCAGCAAGCTATAAATAGTTGTGACAACCTAATGAAGCATTGAAGAAGTGAAGTCGCTCAGTCGTGTCCGACTCTTTGTGACCCTATGGACTGTAGCCTACCAGGCTCCTCCCTCCATGGGATTTTCCAGGCAAGAGTACTGGAGTGGGTTGCCATTTCCTTCTCCAGGGGATCTTCCCGACCCAGGGATCGAACCTGGATCTCCCGCATTCCAGGCAGATGCTTTAACCTCTGAGCCGTTAGATACATCAATAAAAGTCTAGAATTCCCATTATCCCAATTTTTATTTAATTGTGTCCAGGAAGTTTTTGCCAGTGCAGTGATGCATGAAACAAGAAAGTCTTTTATAAATGAGGTGACCAAGATTTATATATTTTATAGACACACACATACACACAATATGCATACATACACACCACCCCCCAGGAAAGAGAACTAATGGAGATACTTAACCTTTGAATAATGAATAGTACTACTATTAAAATTTCCATTTTAAGAGGTATAATAGATTCTGTAATTCTATAGTTCATCTGGAAGGTAAAACTCTTAGGGAATTTTTGAAAAGGTAATATAAAACTAGATTATTTTTAAAGATAGTATAAACCTACATCAGACATATGACTAGACAAATCAGTAGAACAGAATAACCCAGAAACAAACTTTAGTACATACATATAAGACATAAAAAATTGTAACAATGACATCATAAGTCAATGAGGAAAGATTCAAAAAGCACATTTTTTATTCCCCATTGACATGCGAATTGTTATACCATTTTAATTCGCACAATATGGCAATCTTTACCAAGCTCACATGTGCATAATCTTTGACACATTGTATTAAGATTCTCCAAAGAAACAGAACCCACAGGCACAAAATGTTTAATTTGGGCACCCCATGACTGGTGAAGTTCAAAAGCCCCCAATTCCACTTCTAGATATTTATGTCGCCAGTCCACAGGGATGTGTGAAAAGGGTATAGTTACAAGTGTATTCATTGCAATTTAGTAACATCAAAGGATTAGAAACAGCTGAAGTACCTATCAGATAAGGTGACTTTTTTTTTTAAACAATGTCAGTTTATACCTGCTATTCTTGGTGTAATCATTAGTGCTCCTTTCACCTCTCAAGTGTCCCACTTCAGATAAATTATATGTTCACTCTAATATAGAGGATTGGTTAGAGAAATTTCTACATTGGCTCAATGGAAAAAAAGAATGAAGACATTAGGTACTGAGATGGAGTGATCTCCAAAACATAATGTCCAATGAAAAATAGTGTTCAGTGAAACTGCAATGCTGCAATTTATGTATAGGAAGAAAAAATACGTGTGCATGTTGATACTTGCTTGTACGGATAGGATGGCATCCGTGGAGATACACAGAATGGGGTGTCATCGGTAACCTCCATGAAGTGGAACTGGATACTTGGGGAACAGATCCCAGGAATGACCCTTTTCACTGTAAACTTTATTGCACTTCTTAAATTTTTAACTATTCAAAAATAATAAAATATTTTAGCAAACAATACAATATATAGTCAAATGATGAGGTATTTGGGAAAGGAAGTTGTATCACTTGGGGTTCACCAAAGAAACAACCAGTAGGATATATATGAACTAGATTAATTTCAAGGAACTGGTTACGTGATTTTGGAAATCGGCAAACCTCAAATCTGTAGGGCAGGCCAGAAAGCTGGAAAATCTCAGGTGGGAGCTGAGCCTGCCATCTAAAGGGGTAATTTCTTCTCCGTGGACAACCCAGGTTTGCTGTTAAGGTCTTTCAACTGCTTGAATGAGACCCACACATCTTATGGAGGATAACCCCTTTTATATAAATTCAAGGGGCTGTAGATGTTATTAAGCACATTCGTAGCAACATCAAGATGAATTCTTCCTCAAGAAGGCTCTGATCTGTTTTACTTGGCAGTCCACTAGCCAGAGCTACTTGAAATGTAGCCCACAGACTGGGCTGTTCTCTTCGTTAGTACATGACAAGTTAGAGAAGTTGAGAGTTAAGGGTATAAAAAACAGCAGGTATACTATGTCTACTAAATTTTTAAAAATATCTGTTTATTTGGCTGCACTGGGTCTTAGGTGTGGCCCACAGAGTCTTCTTGGTTGCAACATGTACGATCTAGTTCCCTGATCAGGGGTTGAACCTGGGCCGCCTGCATTGGGAGCTCAGAGTCTTAGCCACTGGACCATCAGGGAAGTACCAAGTCTATTTAATTTAATTTTAAAAATGGGATTGTGATAGTTGTATTTGTTTCTTCAGTTTTCTAGTAACTAGATTTTACAAAATCCCAGTGATTGTAAATATAAAAAGAAAAAAAAAACACATCTGGCCCTTTTCCACAGATTAACTTAAACTCCTGAATCCATGGTAAGCAGTGTGTAAGGCTGGATGTGGCTGGAAAGATGGGGAGAAATAAAGGTGTGCTGCAGTTGACCTGAAGTAGCAGTAGAGGAGGGGAGCAGAGTTTATATTCACCCTGTAATAATTCTCTTGCTCTTTCCTGAAACCGACAGTGTAACTCCCTAAGCTGCACTCCCAGCCTGAGTGAGCGGAGAGGATCAAAGAGCCCACTCGTGGGTGCCGCCTGGCTGGATGAGAGGGCTCTGAGCGCTGAGCGTTCTGCCCAGCAGCCTCGGAATAAGGGCAGGTTTCCCTGGAGGCAGTTACAGTCATTTCCATTGTTGAGGGGGCTCCTCTCATCCAGAGGCAACAGTGCTTCTGTGGGGCAAGATTTTCCTCGGAGGAATTCTGAGAACAACTGCTGATACTTCGGCTGGGTCTTGAGGTACTTCCTTTACAATGAGCGCGTACTGTTAGTGACAGAGCTTGACACAGACAGCTATTATCTTAACCCTACTTGCCTGCCATTGGCACGAACTAGCCTCCTTTGTTCGAGGCCCTTTTCCTGAGCTCTCTCAGGAGGTGAACTCACAACCACTTTCCAGGGCTGTTGAGAGCAGGTAAACACACACTTACATAGTGTGTGTTAGACTTCCCTTTTCATGTCAAAATCCTCCCAAAGAATTATTTCCTCCATGCTGAATCCTAAAGGAAATCAATCCTGAATATTCATTGGAAGGACTGATGCTGAAGCTCAAGTTCTAATACTTTGAGCACTTGGTACAAAGAGCTGACTCACCGGAAAAGACCCTGATGCTGGGAAAGATAGAAGGCAGGAGGAGAAGGGGATGACAGAGGATGAGATGGTTGGATGCATCACCAACTCAGTGGACAGGAGTTTGAGCAAGCTCCTGACGCTGGTGAAGGTCAGGGAAGCCTGCCGTGCTGCGGTCCACGAGTTCGCCAAGAGTCAGACATGACGTAGTGACTGACCAACAGTCCTGCGAAAGCACACCCATACCTAGCTTGGCCTTACTTTCAGCACTTACGGGTTTACTCCCATGCATTTTATGTACGTGTTTCTTATCTTGCCTATATTCAACTAAAAACTCCTTGAGGACGGGGACTATTCAACTCTGAATCCTTCAATCCTTAGTAACTTGTAGTCTCACCAAAGTGGATTCTTCATTGCTATTTATGGTGTTAATCAATTGTATTTCTTTTAAATTAGATACCAAAAATACCTTAATAGCAAAATTTTACAGACAGAAAAATCATGCTCTTTTTAATACAAGCAAAGGATATAAATAACATATTTTACAAAAAATAGAAACAATGCTACCTACACAAACACTTTTGGATAGAAAAAAAAAAAAACATGAAACTACGTCTCGGTGAACATTTATGTCTAACTTCTTACTTTGCAAACTTGACACAATACATTTTAACTTGACATTTGCTTTATCTCATATGATACAAACATTACAAAATACATTAAAAACCTTGATGAAACATACGTACTTTTCGAGACTTAGATGTTCAAATAACAGAAGAAACATATTCAATAACAAAGTTGCCCTTTGGACTGCAAGAGCAATGTCATATAATAGCTTTGCCCCACAACAGTTTTATTTGGTTTCTTCCTATACTTTCGTCTCCCTTCATATTTCAGCCTATTAAAGCATTATTAATAAAGACTCGAGAAGGAGTTAGAATCTACTTAGGAGCTATGGATGATGGTATCTTATCTCCCAGTTTCAACCCCCTTACTCTGACTTGAAAATGCTGTGTAACAAACACATCATTACACTCCATATGTGGATTAGTGTTGCTCCCTCAGGAGGCAAAAGAAGTCGCTCTTGAATAAGGGGTAGGATGCTCCTTGCAGTGCAGGATACATCTTATTTCTCTTGGGCCAGTACCTACCGCTCACTTTTTGGCAGGCATTGTTACAACACAGTCTGCTTGATTAGTCTCTTTCCGGCTGTTTGAGAAGTGTGGGATGAAGAACTCAGTGCTTAGAAGTCCTCTCTTATTGTTACAATAATAATTATCATGATTATTATTATTAAACTAGAAATTACCTATGACTTTATCACTCTTCCTCTATTTGTTTTCTCATTCTTCATAACATTTCCCCCAAAATGACTAAAAGAGATGATTTTTTTAAGATTGTACCTCCTGTTATCTTTATCATTCTGCCTCATAGCCCACAGGAGATTTAGTTCTCATGGGTTTATTATTAGAAGGGAAAACAGGACCCAGTTCTGAGCTGTTTACAAAGAGAAAATATTACAAATATTTTCCATTTTTGTTTTGGAAATTGTTTTTTGTATAAATGAGGGGGAAAATTAAAAACACTACCCTCCCACCAATCTTGGACGTCTGCTATCCCAATATACTTTCTGAAGAAGCAGTCTTAAGCTTCAGGCTACATATATAGCCATTTCCTTCCTGGTTAATAGCACAATCTGGGACTCAGGTGAGCTGACTATGATGCAGAGTGGGACTCCAGGTAACCAATGTTAACCAGCTTGGGGACGACAATGAGGAATTACAGAACCATCTCCTACTGCATGTTCTAAGAGCCAGCACGCCTGGTTGCAGTCGCCTGTCCATTCCCATCAGAACGAGGATGCTTCGGTAGTCTCAGGGAGATGGCAGGATCCTGAAGGGCAGCAGTTTTCCATGAGTCAGCAAATGTGGTGTCTTCTGGATGGTCCAAATCTGCATCTGCTTTTGATTTGTTTCTACGGAAAAACCCTCAGTCAGTTTTCATGTGAAATGTGCCGTGGATCCCAGCATTGGGGGCATTCCACCCTGCTCCTGCGTCAGGGTCCCCTTCACCGAGGGAGATCTATTGAAAGATGAATGACCGAGATCGGACTGCACCATCACCTTGATCGAGCTGTTTTCTTATTTGAGACTGTAAGAAAGCACACCCACCTGTATGGACTATTGAGCAACTTTAAGATAACAAACTTTGGCTTTTAACAAATATTAAATACGAAATGCTGACTGGTAAGAAAACTATGCAACAACAAGTAATTATCATATTCCCTCTTCCCCAAGTTTTATTCTTGTTTTCTGTTTTTTTCTCAGGAGAAATACTATAAAGTAGTTGCTAAAACATGCACAAATTGTAAACTGGCCTAGCACTTTTAGTAATAGCAACACTATTTAATGAATCAAATGAAGATGTAAATCTAAATTTATTGATATGGAAAAATATTCATGATATATTGTTAAGTGAGCAGATGAAGAATACTACAGAATGACGAAATTTTGTTTTAAATGTTTATATGCAAAGGGAGAAATCTGAAATGTTCATTTGCTGTTTTTACTTTAAATTTTCTATAATGATTATGTGTCAAAGTTATGAATCAGAAATGATAAAAAATAATTCATATTCGAGCAAAGACTGCATATGGCAAAGTATTTCCCCACTGAATATCAAATACATTGGAGCTATCTCAAAAGGAGGGTTGTAGTTCTTTGGATCTAAAATTGAAAAGACAACCAAAAGCAAAAATCCTAGTATTGAGAAAGTATTCAGTAAGATTCTAAATATAAACTAATTTCATTTTGAAAATTGGAGATTACTGTCTATAGCTGAAAACATTGAGGGATTCAAGGTGGTGTTTATATGAAATTTGAGAAAGCTTTGACAAGTTCTTGGCTAACAACTCACTAACTTGCAAACACACACGCACAAAAATTGCATGAGACTAGAATGTTCTTATAAGCAATTTGTCTTTCTCCCAGGAGGTATATGGAAAGCAAATAAATTAAAATACCTTTTGTCCTTGACCTGCACAAAGTGACGATTATACAGGACACTAAGCCAAGTCTTTCTGGCAAGTCCACCTTCTCTGACAATATAAAAGGATTTTCTACTATAGAGTTATGTCAGCGTTCCTCTATCTGTCCTCCTGGTACCACATGTCCTCCTCTAGGCCATCTTGGACCACCCACATACTAACAGGAAGTCTGATAGACATCAGAAGTCTGATAGACACTAGGCTAGGCTCTGGCAGTGAGACCCCAGTGAAGCCTCATTCTTCCGTCTTTACTCCTTTCTTCAACCCTTCCATGTTCGAGAAGAATGAGCAGACTCTTCCACAAGCCTGCATCTTGACTTCCCGTAGGTTTTCAGGGGTTCCCTGACTCTTCCAATAGAAATAAGTTTGAAATTGTCAACATGTGATTTGGGAGTCCTAGGCATTCAGAGACACGAATAACTCACCAGCTTCCAGCGTAATATCTTGATCCACTCGTCAGCTTCTACTCCTGTCTTTGCACAGAGGTAAAATGTCCTGAATGGAAATACTAAGCTGATAAGACAGAAGAAAGAATGTAAGATATTCCAGACTGTTGAACATGTATTAGTTGAGCACTCATTAAAGTATTCCAAGTGGAAAAAGAATTGACATAGAACCTGGGTAAGAACCTCAGGAGTTGGTATATAGACAGCTGGTCCTGCTGGCAAGCTGCAGAAATGTTGAGGATGCTCTGCTGCTGCTGCTGCTAAGTCACTTCAGTCGTGTCCGACTCTGTGTGACCCCATAGACGGCAGCCCACCAGGCTCCCCCATCCCTGGGATTCTCCAGGCAAGAATACTGGAGTGGGTTGCCATTTCCTTCTCCAATGCATGAAAGAGAAAAGTGAAAGTGAAGTCGCTCAGTCTGTCCGACTGTTAGCGACCCCATGGACTGCAGCCCACCAGGCTACTCCGTCCATTGGATTTTCCAGGCAAGAGTACTGGGGTGGGGTGCCATTGCCTTCCCCGTGAGGATGCTCTAGATTCACATTATTATTTTTACAGGCAGATTTGTATATTTTAATGGGTCCAAAGGGTGGGATGGAGGTGGGGAAGAGGTCCAGGTCAAACCCAGATCCTTTTATTGTTCATGATCTAGGCTGAATACACACGTGTTTATTCCGTTGGTTCGTTAAGTGACTCAGAACTTGTGCTGAGATTCAAAGAACAAGCAACACAAATAAGAGTTTGCGGAAGGAATTCATTTGTGTTAGCTGGCTGCAACAAGGAAAACAGTGGCCTCTGTGGATGAAGGCAGTTTTAACTTTTCAGAGCGGGAAAGGAGACAATAAATCTCCAACTATTCACTTTACCTCCTTCTTGCCGTGAGTTAATCTTTGCTGAAGGGAAGACAAACTTGCTTACTGGCATGAAAGACTGTTCTAGGAACAGAATTAACTCCTCCTTTGACTGTGTCTTGGGTTATAGAGTAAAAATCATTTGACTCATGGACTTCCCTGGTGGTCCAGTGGCTAAAACTCCCAGCTCCCAATGCAGGGGGTGCCCAGGTTCAATCCCACATACTGCAACTAAGAGTTAAAACGTTGCAGCTAAAAGATCCCACGTGCCATAAATAAGACCTGAAGCAGTCTAATTAATTAACTTAAAAAACCTTCTGATTTATATCTTGCCCACATTTCCTGTCCTAACAGTTGAGACACAAAACACTTTAAAAACAATTTTTGTCCTTTTCATGAAAAAAAAAAAGCCTTGAACTGAAACCAGAAGGGTTGCTATACCCTAAAACCAAAGCGATGTATCTTGTTTACACCAGTAAATACTGTTGAATAGACAGACAAGAGGTAAGTGTGTGTGAAAGGCAAGCCTTGATGTAAAGTCCGGCTGGGCAACTGGTAGACAGAGGGAAGTTGGGGAGGGGCTGTGATTGTGCACACGCTGTACAAAACTGATTGCTGAAATTGTCATTGTTTGGTACTTCTTGTGAGAGGCATGATTAATTACCTGTTAATGCAGATCATTTTTCCTTTCTTGCTAACAGAACCCCAGGCAATAAATTACAATTAGTTGGAGCCAATTATAATCATGTGTGCATGCTCAATCACTCAGTCGTGTCTGACTCTTTGCAAACCCATGGACTGTGCAGGCTGCCAGGCTCCTCTGTCCATGGGATTCTCCAGGCAAGAATACTGGAAAGGATTGCTGCGCCCTCCTCCAGGGGATCGTCCAAGCCAGGAATTGAACCTGTGTCTCCTGCACTGGCAGGCAGATTTCTTACCACTTGAGCCACCTGGGAAGCCCAATCACGATCATACTAGTACCCTTTTCCAGCTTCCTTTGCTGCTACCGACGGCCACTGGCTGCAGTCTTGGCCAATGAGATAGGAAGGAAAATTTGATAGAAGATTTTCTGAGAAAATGTCTGCTTTCCTGATAAAAAGGGCAGACCTGGCTCATCCCATCCCAGCATCTTTGTTCATGGCTTACATGAAAATCTGAGGCCCACAGCTGGACTATTTCTCTTGGACTCTGAAGTAGTAAGCATGAGGAAAAGACCAAAAGAACTATATAGACATTGGACAGGACCTTGTCAGTGTAGCTGTCTGCCTCCTAATTGCTTGTTATATGAGAAATATAAACCCCTGTTAGTGCGTACGGTATCTTTATGTGAATTTAAAAAAGATTTCCATCATTGGCTGATACAGGCATCTGCCTACAATACAAGAGACCGGGGTTTGATCCCTGGGTCGGGAAGACCCCCTGGAGAAGAAAATGGCAACTCACTCCAGTACTCTTGCCTGAAAAATTCCATGGACGGAGAAACCTGGTAGGCTACAGTCTATGGGGTTGCAAAGAGTCGGACAGGACTGAGCAACTTCACTATCCAATCATTAATTAACAATAGTTGATGTTAATTTTCTTAGGTGGGACAATGATATTGTTCTATAGGTGATATTAGTAGATACAAATTTAAACATTTCATGGGGAAAGTGCCATGATGTCTGCAACTTACTTTTAATTGGTTCAACAAACGTGAACAGATAGAGATAAAGCAAATATGCAAAATGTTAATGATTGATGCATCTAGGTGAAGGGTATATGGGTAAATAAGTCTTTCAACTTTTTTCATTCTTTTTTTTTTTCAAACTTTTGTATTGGAGTATAGCTGATTAATAACTTTATAACAGTTTCAGATGAAGAGCAAAGAGACTCAATCATACATATACATATACCCATTCTCCCCCAAACCCCTCTCCCATCCAGGCTGGCACATAACATTGAGCGGAGGTCCACGTAAGTCCTTCAAATTTTATATGTTTTAAAACTTTAAAATAAATGTTGGTGGGAAATAAAACACTTTTTTCTCAAGACACTTTACTCCTCCCAGTTAGAAAATTATGATGATACACTGATAGTGTTAGAATAAAACACTTTTGTGCCATCTGCAAGAATTGTCATAATTACACAAATCACTCATTCTTGGAGCCAACAAAGTTATAACTAAAATTGAATAAAACACCTCGAGGGAATGAAGCTGTCTAGCATGTGACTGGCATCCCGTCATGTGCATCATACTTGTTGCCGTGTACAACAACTTTTTTTTTTCAAACTTTTGTATTGGAGTATAGCTGATTAATAACTTTATAACAGTTTCAGATGAAGAGCAAAGAGACTCAATCATACATATACATATACCCATTCTCCCCCAAACCCCTCTCCCATCCAGGCTGGCACATAACATTGAGTGGAGGTCCACGTAAGTCCTTCAAATTTTATATGTTTTAAAACTTTAAAATAAATGTTGGTGGGAAATAAAACACTTTTTTCTCAAGACACTTTACTCCTCCCAGTTAGAAAATTATGATGATACACTGATAGTGTTAGAATAAAACACTTTTGTGCCATCTGCAAGAATTGTCATAATTACACAAATCACTCATTCTTGGAGCCAACAAAGTTATAACTAAAATTGAATAAAACACCTCGAGGGAATGAAGCTGTCTAGCATGTGACTGGCATCCCGTCATGTGCATCATACTTGTTGCCGTGTACAACATAAAGAATCAAACCCAGCAGAACTGCTTATTTGTTTATACCACTTTAAATGAGTATAGGGCTTCCATGTGGCTCAGTAGTAAAGAATCTGACTGCCAGTGCAGGAGCTGTGGGTTTGATCCCTGGGTTGGGAAGATCCCCTGGAGAAGGGAATGGCAACTCCCTCCAATATCGTTGCTTGGGAAATCCCATGGACAGAGGGGCCTGCCAGGTATAGTCCATGGGGTTAAAAAGAGTCAGGTACAACTTGGCGATTTTCCCAACCCAGGGACTGAACCCCCGTCTCTTACTTCTCCTGCATGGCAGGGAGATTCTTTACCACTGTGCCACCTGGGAAGCCCAGCTCAGCGGCCGAACAACAACAAATGAGATTTTACGTTACATTCAGCTGAAAGGACTCCTAATATGCATGTGCCGCCTCAGGTCAAAACATCTGTATACATTAGACATACACTTTGTTTATTCTGCCAAAATAAGTGTCTTGCAAGAAGATTTTAAAAAATATTTCCCCTATAAAACAACTTACCAAAAGCAGTTTACCCTTTCCTGTGAATAATCAAATTGTACAGCTGAACATTCAGTCAAATCTAGGATCCGAATTGGTTCTGGTGACTTAAAACAAAAGGACAAACTATGTCATCATAAAACACACACACACACACACACACACACACAAATCTGTTCATCACTTATTCTCCAAACAAGGCTCCACTATGAGTGACTCTTAACTTTACTTCCACTACAGGAATTGATAATAAAACTTCCTAAGGGAAGCCACATGCTTGTGTGGGGAATGGCTTTTCATGAAATTGGACATTAGAAAGATACTTTATTTGTCAATTCAAATTTGGTGGAGATGGATTTTTAACACGTGGAAGGGAGGCATATTTTTCTCCCGTGTTTTTAGACATCCACTTTCTCAGAAGTTTTGTGGAGGAAAAGTGAGAAGAAATGAAATAATTTTAAATTTTCTTAATGAGTTAGACCTGATAAATGGACATATTTTTAATAGAGGAGAACACTGCTATGAGACAGTCCACGCAACATGGTAAGGGAACAATTCCACTGCTCTAAACATAGGGGGTGGTATGCCCCAGAGAGCTACGGTTTAGCCAGACTGAGAACAGTGCTATACAGGTCTCATTTATGCAAGAAAGCTCTGCTCGCATCAGGAATTAAGAACTCTCATCTCCAGTCATTTATAGGATATTTCCTATAAATTCCAGGGATTTTAAAAGGCAGATATTCCTTTCATTTAGAGTCTCATTTTTAAAGGGAAAATATATGATCATGTTTCTTACCATCTGGTCTTTGAAGTATTTCAGTTCATTCCTGTGCAAAGTAAACCACCTCGTTTTCCAGGTCTGAAAAAAAAAAAAAATGAAACATAGGCTTTGCATACATGATTATAATATCTGAACCGGATAATTTCTTTTTCTTGTAAAAGTACCTAAAAGATTAGATACAATGACATATTCTTGTGGTGTTATTTCTGAGAAAAAAAAACTTTCAAACTGAACCTTAAAATTTTAAAGTTTAAAAAAATGATTCCACGCCTTAAACTCATAACAGAGACAAGGCTATCATTAACATTTTTAAGCAAGTAAAAAGAAATAACCTATCATAAATATTTAAGGTGATTTGCATTACAATAAACCACTAAAATTTCCATCTTAGTAAGACTTAATAATCTTAATAAAACTATGGTAAGAATAGATATAATTTTGAGCACCTATTGAAAATTCATACTATCCTTGGAGGTTTATATACATTATAGACAGCCCTCATACAATGCCAAATATTATTATTCTTGTTTTACAAACAAACAAACAGGTTTAGGAACCTCAAACCACATGCTATTCTAAACCTTGCCTAGAAATTCCAGGGCATTGATGGAAGAATGTTACCCACTGTCTTGTTACCCTCTGTCTCCTTGTTCTGTACTAACTGAACGCTCATCATCTTTGGTGGCAATGTTCCCAACTAAAGGAAGTAACAGTGGATTTAAAAATAATGCTACGAACATGAATACTTCCTCTTCCCAGGAATAATACACTTGAGTCGGGACAAAATAACTAAAAATTTAGGTTAAATTCAAGCAAGCCAGTACCCTTGAGAGATTGAGTGCCCTGACACTTTAAATGAGAAAGAACAGACACTCCATGAAGGTCTTCTTAGCCCACGAATATGAAATTGAGTAACTTTAAAGGTACAGTTGCATAAACAGAAAACAGTTGGATACCTCCCAACTAGTAAAGTCCTAAATTTTGTTTTCTTTGGGATTTTATAAGATAGTTACATTAGTACCAGTGAGGTTTTTTTTTTT
>SJYX01024800.1:354607-367999 GCA_006410675.1 Oreotragus oreotragus
AGGAACCTCAAACCACATGCTATTCTAAACCTTGCCTAGAAATTCCAGGGCATTGATGGAAGAATGTTACCCACTGTCTTGTTACCCTCTGTCTCCTTGTTCTGTACTAACTGAACGCTCATCATCTTTGGTGGCAATGTTCCCAACTAAAGGAAGTAACAGTGGATTTAAAAATAATGCTACGAACATGAATACTTCCTCTTCCCAGGAATAATACACTTGAGTCGGGACAAAATAACTAAAAATTTAGGTTAAATTCAAGCAAGCCAGTACCCTTGAGAGATTGAGTGCCCTGACACTTTAAATGAGAAAGAACAGACACTCCATGAAGGTCTTCTTAGCCCACGAATATGAAATTGAGTAACTTTAAAGGTACAGTTGCATAAACAGAAAACAGTTGGATACCTCCCAACTAGTAAAGTCCTAAATTTTGTTTTCTTTGGGATTTTATAAGATAGTTACATTAGTACCAGTGAGGTTTTTTTTTTTTTTCCTACTGTTAGGTAGACATACCTAACAAAATTTTTGTAACATTTTGACTCTTTTTTACTAAAAAAAAAATCTTAAAAAGCAAAGGTATGTACTAGATATGGAACTCTGCTCAATGTTATATGACAGCCTGCATGGGAGAGGAGTTTGGGGGAGAATGGATACATGTATATGAATGGCTGAGTTACTTTGCTGTTCACCTGAGACTACCATAACGTTAATTGGCTATATCCCAATATAAAATTAAAGGTTTAAAAAATGATTAAGATGGTAAAAAAATTATTGAATAAAAAAAGATATGTGCTAGAGTTAATTTGCTACTTTAATCCTCAATTATTGCATCAAAAGGATTTTGAGTATTAATGATAGGTAGGCTATTTTCATACATGTCACTTTGCCAAAGAATAGGTAAGTGATTTTATAGAATTTTGACTAACATTAGTCATCAAGATGAATTCTGTAAACAGGTAAATGTTATAACTGGGTCAAAATGAGTAGGCGGTTCTGCTTTTTAAAAGTCAAAATGAGGAATGAGCTCCCAGGATGCATTCTCTCTCTTTGTGGCTGATGCTGGAGGCCACACGCTTCCTTACCTTGACCAGACCACCCTGTTTGGTGAGGTAGCCTTCTTTGGTGCCCAGCTGAAATAGAAAGAAACATTCAAGTGAAGCCCAGAACTTTCACAACTTGAATTTTGTCTATTTCTGTCCTGTTTTAAAATGAAACAAGAATTTGCCTTTGATCTTTAAGTAATTGCCTTTCCTTCTCCATCAAGGCACTTGAAAATCCTTCCCATGTGGTAAACACTAGACCAGACTGTCCGGTGTGATTTTGCAGCAACAGAGAACAGAGCACAGTTCTCCTCTAACATGAGTTAGCACTTTGCAGTCAGCCAGGTTATAGAAGCTATACCATTTATACGAGCTTGCATTGGGCAAAGGGCGTCTGTGCATCCCAGCTGCTCGGATTGTGGCTGGGGTGTTACGTACATAAACATGGCCACACATACTGCCATAAGGTCAATACGTGGGCAACTCTGGATAAAGCAAAGAAGAGCGATTTCTGTACTTCCCAGAGTCTGTCTTCTGCTAAACTGCTTTGTGAATTAGAAATCGCATTTTCTACAATTTATTATATAATTCTCCAACCCCACCCCTTTGTTTTTTCGCAGACTATCTCGAGACCTATATTCCATGGGATAGACTCTCAAGAGTGCATATCTATTTTGACTTGATTCATCTAGAAGGGATTTAAAGTGACAATGAGTCATTTCTTTTTATCTCACCTATCAAAAATTCAAGGGTAACAATATGACACATAGCGGGCACCTATGAAGTATAAGGAATGGTGGGGAACAGTATGAATAGCAATTTGCATAAAACTAGGACCCTCAGGTGAAAAAAATGTCAAAATTCATACATTCCTGAAGAAATTAGACTCATGGTAGACTATTTTGTTCTATGATATCATAATACATCTTATATTAGTAAGAAAAAAATGAATAAAAATTGGGAAATGATTTGGTTGATGTCAATGTTTTTTCATGGGAGTTTCCACAGTATTTGTTCCTGAGATGAATTCTCCCTACCAAGGAAAAAGAGGAACAGCAACCATCAAAATAAAGATTTAAAGCCAGAAATAACATATGACTATGACCACTTCCTTTAAAATTCTTAGGGCATTGAAATAACAATGAAACTCCCAGGTATTCATTTAAATAATGTTTAATAGCATTGGTGAATTTGATATTAAGTAATCAATTTGATTCATTTTGACATTAAGAGAAATTGAACTGACTGAATTGAGTTTGGATATTATATTATGGAAACAAAAAATTACCATTTTGGATTATTGAGTCTACAGAGGCAAAATAAAGATGAGTTATTTTGTAGAAGATACTGATCGAATTGAAATCACACTAAGAAATCATGCTACTGACTCCATCTTACCCCCATCCAAACAACATGTGATAAATCTAGTATTTTTCCAAGGTTTTGATAGATAAGTGGAAGGCTGCAGAGAAAAGGGCTGAGAATACCAATTTTATTCATGGTCTCGGGAGGTAAGAAAGGAAATATCTATATAGCAGCAGATTTATTTTTTAAGTCTTCTCATCTAGAAGAAGAGAGTTAATAGCCCAAAACTGGAAACAACCTAAATATTTTAAAATTAAAGCATTAGCCTGCCCATCATCCTTTCTGCCTGCCTGCCTTGTGTGTGCTCGTGCCAGTCACAGCCAGCTCTTTGCAGCCCTATGGACTACGGCCCTCCAGGCTCCTCTGTCCGTGGAATTTTCCAGGCAAGAATACCGGAGTGGGTAGCCATTTCCTACTCCGGGGGGTCTTCCCTGATTAGGGATCGAACCAGCATCTCTTATGTCTCCTGCATCGTCAGACCACTAGCACCACCTGGGAAGCCGTGCCTGCCTTAATTTTAGTCAAAAGCCATCAGGTGGGATAAACTGAGGATGTGTTCCAGAATGTGTTCCTACTCAAGAGGCAGGACAGATAAAGGCAACTCGTGATTTTGGATTGCATCCTTATGTGCTAAGGCGCCTAAGAAAACTGATGACTGACGCCTAAATGAGATCTGTGGATGGGAGTGTGGCACTGCATCAATGTTAATTTCCTGTTAGAATCTGGGTTTTTATTCTTCATTTGATGATTGTCATGATCCCCCTACGACATACAGTGTGAGCTCAATGAGGCCAGAGTATTTGCCTAATTTATTGCCAACCCTCCAGTGCTTAAAACAGGCCTTGGTGCATTGTAGGCACTTTTTAAAAAAGTTTGCTAAGCAAATGAATTAATTAAATTCATCCTATCTCAGAAGCCCAATCCTATGTTGTGTATGACATATGTAAACAATCACTTCCCCAAATGCAGTTGCCAAAGGATGGTAAACAGTTTTACAGAAGCACCTACATTTCTGGGCGATAGGACACCTATTTTCATTTTCACTTCAAGCAAGAAGTTCTTTTTTCCTGTAAATAGTACTTAATCGCCTTCCTCTACTGCCAGTGCTTGTGTAAGAAGGGCATCTCCACAAGAGAAAGCAGAAGTCCAGAAGCCCTCAATCAAAGCAGTGAACTCCTGTGTTCAGCCAGGGGAGGAGAGTCCCTGATAAGACGGTAACTGTTCCCCAGCTGGCTGGTCCATCCATTTCGTAGTGAGGAGTACTGTGACACAAGAATCCACTAGAAATTCTAGTTTTCTGTCCATATCAATGCACAATAAATGTCATGGACTTCTCATTATACAGTGTGAGTGAAGATATTTTCAACTTATCCACTCACCATTGCTTCATTTTTTTTCATTGGTTAATTTTGGCCTTGTCCCTGGCTTGCAGAATCTTAGTTGCTTGATCAGGGATTGAACCCAGCCTGAGCAGTGAAAATGGCTGAGTCCTAACTACTGGACCCCCAAGGAATTCCACCACTGTTTTTAAAATGCCATTATGCAGAACCTTCTGCATATTTTCATTGCTGGATCCTTGGGCAGGTGAATCCATCTGACACTTGGAGTGGGCAAAGGAGGCAAGCAATAAAGCTTGCAGAATTTGATCCCAAGAAGGTTGTTTCTATCTAAGTAGGCCCGGTGCCTCATACTCACACCAACTCTACAAGTTCGGTCATATCTGCATTCTACTATTGAAAAAGAACGCACGCAGTAGGGTCTGGTTTGATCGACCTTGAGTGGAGATCTTTAGGGGAAGGTAACAGAGAAGAATGTAAAGTAAAACTGAGAGTACACATGAAAAGGATGGTGAAGTGATTGGTGGTGGGGTAGGGTGGTGAAGAGGTAGGACAGGAAGAGTCCAGTCGACCGGAAAACAAAGACTTGGTTAGATCTTGACGTGTTCTCTGGTCTGTTTTGACGAGACTATTGACTGTCTTGCATTGCTAAGATTCTCTAGTTCAGAGGTCTTCTACGTCCCTTTGTAAAAAAGCTAAAACATCTTCCTCAGCCAATTTCCAGGATTTTTATTTTTGAGTGGACGTGGAGTAACACGGAGAAGGCAATGGCACCCCACTCCAGTACTCTTGCCTGGAAAATGCCGTGGGTGGAGGAGCCTGGTGGGCTGCAGTCCATGGGGTGGCTGAGATTCGGGCACGACTGAGCGACTTCCCTTTCACTTTTCACTTTCATGCATTGGAGAAGGAAATGGCAACCCACTCCAGTGTTCTTGCCTGGAGAATCCCAGGGACGGCGGAGCCTGGTGGGCTGCCGCCTATGGGGTCACACAGAGTCGGACACGACTGAAGAAGGCTTTCTGGAAGAGACTGATCCCAGATGCAGGCCTCTAAGGATGAGGGAACAGTAGAGATGTTGGCAGGGTTTCAGATGCAGGGAGGAGAGGAGGAGCACTCAGAAACGCGGGGTCCTCCGGCGTGAATGTGGGAGAGAAGTATAAGGTCAGGCCAGGGAGAAGGGCAGGGTCCAGGCGGATGAAGACACTGGGCATCCGCCGAAAGCTATTAAGCTGGAAGTCACGGTAAATCTGCTTCTCAGGAGAGATGCCTCTGGTGGCAGGGTAGAAGAAGTACGGCCACAGAGACAAAAAGGTCATGCATGTTTTTATTTAATCTGTAGCTAAATATCTTCAAGTGTAATCACTGCTATCTAGAACTAGTGCCTGACGTTTCATTTAGGTGTGATCCTCTTTATCATGAGGACACAGCCAGATACTTTTTTTTTTTTTACTTTATTTTACTTTACAGTACTGTATTGGATTTGGCATACATTGACATGAATCCACCACGGGTGTATATGAAATCCCAAACATGAACCCCCCTCCCACCTCCCACCCCACATCAGTCCTCCGGATCATCCCCATGCACCAGCCCCAAGCACGAGCATGCAGCCAATGAGAAAAAGGAAAATAATCAGGGTGCCCGGGGCACAGTGAAGGGAAGAAGGTGCTGGAGAGGAATTTTTGCATGGTCACAGCTCACAGAACAAACATCAGTGGACCCCAAGGAGAGCAATGAAAGCCCCCATTGCACTGAAAGTGAACGGTAGCTCACATGCTGCAAAGGAGTCCAAATGTCTTCTGTCTGGACCCTTCATTCAGTGAAGGGAAAACATACGTAATAAAAAGACCAGGGAAAAAAATAATATCCTGATAATTTATAGGAAAGGTGGAAAATCTTTTTCTTCCAGAGAAAGTTGAAATGTAAAAGAACTTTTTTAAAAAATTTAATGAATTTATAGGATAACCATTTAGACAACTGTGTGAAAATAAACATCTTTTGCACATTCTACCATGAACTTTTTTGGTGAAGTAAGGGCAGGATTTAAGCGCTATTTCTGAAGTCTTTAAAATCCTATCCCTATCGAATTGTAATTTTTTTTTTTTTTTTACAATTTACCCTGGACCAGATGAGCCATAGGCTTAGAACTTTACATTCCTTTTCCAGTTTTATATCCCAAAGTTGAATTTTATGTGAACAAAAGTACTGTAAAATGTGTGTGACTTATTGCATGTTATTCCTTTTAGACAGTGAGCCCAGTGGGCAGATGGATGACCACTTACAGAAGGTGCAGTGGGCACCAGGTCATTTTCTGATCTTCCCGTCTGCATTGCTGTGTGAACCCGGACAGATTCATAAATGGACGGTTCTTCCACTTTTTTGGGATAGGGGTGTTTCAGAACAATCAGAGTGCCTGCATGTAGACCAAAAAAAAAAAAAAAAAACAAGTCAAATATAAGCCCCAGAAAGAGAGTCCAAATGCTAACACCAGATCACTGTGCCTAGATCATAAAGTCTCTTGTTTTTCATGGATTCACTGACTCACAGTCTCAATATTTATCCAGTACAAACTACATTCCAGGGTCTTAAACTGGAAACTGGAGATATAAAGTGTTGAGATAATTTCTGCCCTCCTAGTCTAGGTCAGAATTAGCCATGAATATAGTCATTTAACTGAACAGGGTGATGAGACCACCACTGGCAGTGTGAACCAAGCATGCTGGTTGTGCATGTGGTAACTCTGCTTTCTAGGAGAGATGGCTATAGGTGGCAGGGTATAAGAAGTACCACAGAGGCAAAAGAGATCATGCATGAGGAGTGCAGTTCTATGGAATGCTTTAGAAATGTTTTCCTAGGGGAGGCGACACCATCAGACTCCATTAAAGTGAAGTCGCTCAGTCGTGTCCAACTCTTCGCGACCCCATGGACTGTAGCCTACCAGGCTCCTCTGTCCATGGGATTTTCCAGGCAACAGTACTGGAGTGGATGGGCATTTCCTTCTCCAGGGGATCTTCCCGACCCAGGGAATGAACCCAGATCTCCTGCATTGCAGGCAGACGCTTTAACCTCTGAGCCACCAGGGAAACCCATTAGACCTTAGCAATAACTGTTGCTTTTNCCCCATGGACTGTAGCCTACCAGGCTCCTCTGTCCATGGGATTTTCCAGGCAACAGTACTGGAGTGGATGGGCATTTCCTTCTCCAGGGGATCTTCCCGACCCAGGGAATGAACCCAGATCTCCTGCATTGCAGGCAGACGCTTTAACCTCTGAGCCACCAGGGAAACCCATTAGACCTTAGCAATAACTGTTGCTTTTCCAGGTGGGCTTTACAAAAGTTGTGCAAACTAAACCACACAATGTACCAGGTATAGAAGGATTTATTCCACTGTTCTACTTTGCACAATTTTCAGAACAGCTTGTAACAAATCCATGGACCTAAAAAATATGAGCTTATAGCATTTTCCCTACCGTCTGCTACCACCCCATTGACAGCTGAAGGAAAGAAGGCTTTGCTTTTCTTTGGTAGACATGAAGTGAATAGGCTGAAGCCACTGTGTAATTACCTTCACTTTCACATGAAGGCAGAAAAAGCCCACCCCATCCTCAGTCTGGGGGGGCCAGGTATTGGGGGCTGAGAGATTTCAACTCAACACTGATAATTCCCCCTTCTGCATCTTTCCCTTCCCCTGATCAAGCAGTCAATCAGAAACTAGAAAGCGACTGCAGAAAGAGCAATTAAGGGTTTTCTCCCCTTTGCTCTGGCCCCTTGTTTTGTTTTGTCTTTCACTTGGGTCTTTCATGTGGAAGGTCCAGGATTGTACCAGACGCTGGGTGAGATGCAAAGATTTCAGTAGTTGATGGGACACACATTTCCTGAGCTCTCCTTAGTGCCAGGCACTTGGGTGGGCCCAGGGGCTATAGCAGCAGACCAAGGACATGTTGCTTTCACTCTCATGGCCGCAGAGACAGAAGCATTTTGGAAAAAAAGAAAAATCAGGTGAGAGAATTGTTATGAAAACCTTAACAAAGCAAAGGGAAGGGATGAAGAGTGAAAAGAGAAAGAGGTCTGGGTAGCGTGGTATTTATATCAGGTCAGGGAAATCTTCTTTGATGGGGTGACAGAAAGCTCATAGAAAGTACAGACTTTGAATTGGAGTGAAAAAGACGAAACAAGGAAAGGAAAATACCCCCTTTGCAGTTAAAAAAAGAAAAACTGTAATAATAATGATAAACCTACAAACCAAGCAAAATCTTTCTATGAGGTTTGAGCAGAGACAGTGAATGGACTGCAAAAACGGAACAAAGCCTTCTGACACAGGGGCCCAGACAAGGCCCTGCTGGAAAGGGAAGAGGGTCACCGAGAACAGCCAGAGAGGGACACCCGTCCTGGCCCCCAAATCGTGGCCTCCTCCTCACTCTGCACCCAACTCATCTCGGGAGCACTGGGATCCCAGTGAAAAGTGGCTTTTGCAGTTCTCAGAAGGCCCAGTCCTGCTCTTGCACACGGCCTGCACTCCTTTTTGTTGAGGCGATTCTTTCATGAGAACAGATCCAGTCATATGGGGACAAGGGGCCGGTTACAGGTTTACAGTCATAATGAAAGCAGCGACACCTAAACTCAGAGCAGCCGTTGTGCAGGCCCAGGGGCCGTATGGATGCAGCTGTGACGCGGCAGATGCTTGGTGAGTTGGGAACTGGTTACCCCGGGACCTACCCGAGAGAAACACTTTCTGGCAGCCACCCTGGCTTTGTGGAAAGAGCCTCCATGGCACTCAGCCCCTGTTACTCTGGACATTCTATTCCAAGCTTCTCTTTCTTCCTCTGACAAGTGAGAATGATTACCCTTTCTTCATGAAGCTGTTTTAAGCCCCAAATAAAGAAGGGCTTGTGAAAGGATTGTAAAAATGTTAGATGTTGTTACGTTCTGAATATATTTTTAAATTCTTAAGTGAAATTCCAGTGAGCACCATCTTTGGGAACATGGCTTTTAAAATTAAGTTAAAAAGACCTAAATGTAACTATGTGCTAAGAATAACAATGGCAGTAGTCTAGATAGTCACTGACTATAGCACTCAGACAGACGCCTCTTAATACTTCCGTCTGACAGTGGAGGAGAAGACCAGAGCTCAGGGCTCAATGCAGCGCACAAATTAGAAAAAAAAAAAAAAATGTGAAATCTTGTGCTTCATCTTCAAGCGAAGTGAGGTCGCTCAGTTGTGTCCGACTCTTTGCAACCCCAGGGACTGTAGACTGCCAAGCTCCTCTGTCCATGGGATTTTCCAGGCAAGAATACTGGAATTCAAAGTTGATGCTAAATTATCATTCTATTCATATACTTATTATGAAAATAATATTTTAAATGATGCCCTAGAAAGATGTCCCTGGTCAATCCTCTGTCCTTTTGCATGGAACCAAGCATCACCCAGGTATATACTTGCCTATACTAGTTTCCTATGATGTTGAAGCTGAAATTCCAATGCTTTGGCCACCTGATGCAGAGAGCTGACTGATTTGAAAAGGCCCTGATGCTGGGAAAGATTGAGGGCAGGCAGAGAAGGGGACGACGGAGAATGAGATGGTTGGATGACATCACTGACACAATGGCCATGGGTTTGGGTGGACTCCGGGAGTTGGTGATGGACAGGGAGGCCTGGCGTGCTGCAGTTCATGGGGTTGCAAAGAGTCGGACATAACTGAGCGACTGAACTGAACTGAACTGATTGCTGCTGTAACAAATCATCACAACATAGTGACGTAACTTGACTTGATTACCCTACAGTTCTGGAGGTCAGAAGTCTGAAGCGGGTCTCATGAATCTAAAGGGACGGTATTGGCAGAACTGCTTTCCTTTTGGAGGCTCTCGGAGACCATCCGTTCCCTTGCCTTTTCTAGCTTCTGTAGGCTGCGGTGCTCCTTGATTGGTGGCTCTGTTGCTCCATCTTTAAAGCCAGCAGCAGTGGGTCAGGTCCTTCTCATGCTGCTGTCTCTCCAGGTCTTTTCTGCTTCCATCTTATAAGGACCACTGTGATCACAGTGGATGCTCCTGGGCAATCCAGGATAAGCTCTGCATCTCAAAGTCAGAATTCCTTTTTGCCATGTAACATAGCATTTACACTTCCAAGGAGGGATATGAACACCTTTGAAGTGGGGAGGCGTCATTATTCTGTTTACTACAGTATCAGTTTCTGGGTGGTGAGCTTAGCCATAGGGTCCTGTTGTGCTGCAGTGTAAGGATTTCTGGGCCAGGGTTGCTGCCTCAGCCTGCAGCGTTATAATCACTTGGGACCATAAAGCCGTTGCTTTTCCAACACACACATTTCCAAGCCCTGTGAGTCCTTTCAGAGCAGATACGGTGTTAAATTTATCTTTGTATTCCTACCTCCCGATAGAGTTTCTGACATAGGGAAAGCTTAATGAGTGACAGTAATTCAGGTGTAAGGCAGGGAAGAACATGAAATGAACCAGGCTTCCAGGTCCACAGTTAACTTGGCCAGGTCAAGGACAGGACAGGACAACAAACCCAAGTTCAGCTCTCCAAATCTCCACCGTGCTGTGCTTAGTTGCTCAGTCATGTCCAACTCTTTGTGACCCCATGGACTATAGCCTGCCAGGCTCCTCTGTCCATGGAGATTCTCCAGGCAAGAATACTGGAGTGGGTTGCCATGCCCTCCTCCAGGGGATCTTCCCACCCAGGGACTGAACCCAGGTCTCCAGCATTACAGGCAGATTCTTTACCAACTTAGCCATCAGGGAGCCCAAGAACACTTGAGTGTGTAGCTTATCCCTTCTCCAGGGGATCTTTCCAAGCCAGGAATCAAACTGGAGTCGCTTTCATTGCAGGCAGGTTCTTTACCAGCTGAGCTACCAGGGAAGCCCCATATCTCCAGTGGGAGCACTCAAATTCTATTCTGAAAACATCCTCTGAGGTTTAATCAATGAATAGCTAAACTAAGGTAAATGATGCTGAGGCAACCAGGAATGCAAAACTGACATATTAGTTTTAACTACTAAGACCATGCATGAGGCTAGTTTGAATGGTGCCATGAAGAAAATAGCAAGCTACTTATAAAATTCAAGCTTCCACTGATAAAAATCTGGTCTCCTGAGAGACATGTCTCCTTAGCCAACCATTCTGCCCAAGGAAGAGCCAATATAAGGACTTCTTGGCATGGCTTCCAGGCTTACAATGATTTCCTCTTTTCTAAACACCATCCCAACCCCTTACACAGAGGTAGACCCCCAGAGATCCTAGCCCTCCTCCACAAACACCTAACCTGTACTCACTCATTGGCCCGACCCAGGGATCTGCTTAGTCACTTCTCTGGAGAGACGGTTCACTAACTTCAGTTTCTGAGTTCAAGAAGGGGACTGTTGTTTCCTGCCTTTGACATGAAAGCTGGTTTCAGAAGCAAGTCCACGAAGGCACAGTTTTGAGTTGATCAGAGCATGAGGAAGGCAGGTATTTCAGTGTGCTGAAAGCTTCAGAGTAGCCTCATGATCACTTGGCTGATTCCTTGTTGTCTCTTTCTCTTTCTCTTGCCCTTAAATTCTGAATGGGAATACGAATATCTTTCCAAAAAATTTCCACTTTTCTCCCCGTATCTTTTTTTAAAGAAGTTCAGCTGGCTAGGGTTAGTTTCTGTCATTGGCAATTGAAATAAACTTATCTAATGTAGACATCACAGACTTATTATTAAGTTAGAAGATTCAAGGTTCATGACAGCATGCTGACTCCATAAGGAAGAACTCTGGAGTGATATTCAGGCCAAACAAATTCCAGGACTTGGTTAGAAGATTCTGACAAAGGGCAACAAACAGGAGGCAGGGGCTGGTAGAGAGAGAAGAAAGATCTGCAACTACAGGTTGGAACCCTGGCTGTGTTTCACTTCAGTTTCCGAAATACATGAAGGAGATTGTTGTTTCCTGCCTTTGACATGAAACCTGGTATCAGAAACTCTTGGTGGGGGAATATTTTTGAACTGTAACTTACAGACACCTACTCAGTGTATAGTACTATGAGACTTCATGGAAAGACTCCTTATCTTATATTCCAGCAGGAATTCTGAAAATAAGTAAGGACAGTCTCAAGCCTCAGGCACTGGTTTGGTATCTAAACTAGAGTATAGTGCAGGGCACACATTGCTCCTAAAAAGGAAACTTTGTTTAGAATATTTCCTTTTTCCACTGAAGTGAGTGCTGCCCCCAGGTTCCCCACCTAGACTGGAAGATGGCTGGAGGGCGAGGACAATACCTGTTTCATCACTATATTATCAGTGGCCAGCAGTGCCCAGCTCATAACTGGTTCTCAATACAGATGATTAATTATGAATTAAATTAAAATAAGATCATATCCATCTATGTTTTGTTATTGCCCTCAGGTTCAGAAAACACCTTTCCTGCTGCAATGCATGGCAGATTCCTCCATCTCCTCCTGCTAATACAGGGCAACTTTCTAGGGGAGTTACAAGAATGTTGAAGATCTTTCTGGTTTCTTCTTTGCTACCTGCTCTGCAAATGGACTTGAACTCATCATAAAATGGTGCGGTAAAATCACGTTTGTTTATACACGAAGGAGTTAGGCAATGGCACTCCACTCCAGTACCCTTGCCTGGAAAATCCAATGGATGGAGGAACCTGGTAGGCTGCAATCCATGGGGTCACTAAGAGTCGGACACGACTGAGCAACTTGCCTTTCACTTTTCACTTTCATGCATTGGAGAAGGAAATGGCAACCCACTCCAGTGTTCTTGCCTGGAGAATCCCAGGGATGGGGGAGCCTGGTGGGCTGCTGTCTATGGGGTTGCAGAGTCGGATACGACTGAAGCGACTCAGCAGCAGCAGCAGCAGCCTCACAGACAGAAATACACTGAGTTAAGAAAAGCAGACCTGACAGCCAGGGCAAGAGAAGATTCTGTTACAACATCCAAGGCAAATCAGGTCACATTTTTTGGAGTACTTGATTCTACCTTTCATATGAGTGCACTATGGAAATGACTTAAATTTTGAAGAAGACGTCACGGAGATTTAATTAAACATTAATCCAATCATCCCTAAACCAATGCTTCAGTTCAGTTCAGTTCAGTCACTCAGTCGTGTCCAACTCTTTGCGATCCCTTGAATCGCAGCATGCCAGGCCTCCCTGTCCATCACCAACTCCTGGAGTTCACTCAGACTCACGTCCATCGAGTCCATGATGCCATCCAGCCATCTCATCCTCGGTCGTCCCCTTCTCCTCCTGCCCCCAATCCCTCCCAGCATCAGACTCTTTTCCAATGAGTCAACTCTTCGCATGAACTGACCAAAGTATTGGAGTTTCGGCTTCAGCATCAGTCCTTCCAATGAATACTCAGGACTGATCTCCTTCAGAATGGACTGGTTGGATCTCCTTGCAGTCCAAGGGACTCTCAAGAGTCTTCTCCAACACCACAATTCAAAAGCATCAATTCCTTGGTGCTCAGCCTTCTTCACAGTCCAACTCTCACATCCATACATGACTACTGGAAAAACAACAGCCTTGACTAGACGGACCTTAGTCGGCAAAGTAATGTCTCTGCTTTTGAATATACTATCCAGGTTGGTCATAACTTTTCTTCCAAGGAGTAAGCGTCTTTTAATTTCATGGCTGCAGTCACCATCTGCAGTGATTTT
>SJYX01024804.1:0-23369 GCA_006410675.1 Oreotragus oreotragus
TCTATGGGGTCACACAGAGTCGGACACGACTGAAGTGACTTAGCAGCAGCAGCAGCAGCAGCATGGGGTTCTCAAGGCAAGGATACTGAAGTGGTTTGCATTCCCTTCTCCAGTGGACCACGTTCTGTCAGCCCTCTCCCCCATGACCCGCCCGTCTTGGGTGGCCCCATGGGCATGGCTTGGTTTCACTGAGTTAGACAAGCTGGGGTCTCACTAGGACCACAACCTTGTCTTGACTTAGCACACACGTAGCCAATGAACAATGCTGTGATAGCGTCAAGTGGACAGCAAAGGGACTCAGCTATATATATATATATATGTATGTATGTATCCATTTGCTGCCAAACTCCCCTCCCATCTAGGCTGACACATGACACTGAGCAGAATTCCTGATGCTGTACAGTAGGTCCTTGTTGGTCTTAAATAAGTGAGTTTCCCAAGAGTGGACACCACAGCCTGTCCCGACTCTGCCCACATGTGTGTGCTCTGATCCTTCTGTTCCTCGATGCTCCCTCCACTAGGCACCCTCAGAGGACTCGGCACACTGGCTCTTTGTTTTGATATCACTTGTCCTCACCAAAAGGCACCTTTCCTGAGGCCAGAGACTGTCTGTTTTTCCTATTTCTTCGTTCCCAGCACAACGCACTCAGAAGGTGTTGGGTGACTGACTTGGTTGCTTTCATGGTGCAGGAACTGGAAACAGAGCTCTAAGACCTGAAATCACATGCTTCCTAGAGCTGGAAAGTGATGAGATATACCTGGCCAGGAGTGAGGATGCTGGAAGAGGTGGATATAGCTAACGGATCATGGACACGAGGGGCAGGGGGGTATCCTGGGTTCTTTCATGGACCTGGTCCTGGGGAACGGAAACCCACACTGCAGAAAGCCAAGAACCAACTCTTTTGGGGGACTGTTGGGCAGGAAATAAAAGTGGATGACAGAAGTGATGGCTCAGCCATCAATGCCTGGCGTCCCAAGAAAGCTCAGGATTCTGCTGGAAGCAATCAGGGCTTTCGTGTAACACTTTACTGCAGGTTTAATTGCGGTTATATTTCAATGCCAAGGAGAGTAATTTGCAGCATGAATAAGGGATTAGATTTGCAATCCCCTACATTTTAAAACCCCATATAAAATCAGTGTTTGGTACTGGTGCTAGCAGAATTGTCATTTCTTGCTCAACTTTCAGAGAAATGGGGGTTGAATGTCCGTATTAAAGTTTATAAAATGTTGAGTGACATTCTCATTACATCATTAGCTTTGGCTCTCTGCCGTGTGAGTCCAAAGTGGCCACACCCCAGACAGAGCTCTGGCTATGGGCTCCAGTGGGGTTGGGGGGCGTGTGGCTGAGACAGACAGAAGTGCTCAGAGCGACGTCATTACGACCCAGTGTTGCTCATTTTAGTAAAATCAAGTGCTTTCTGGTTAATGAAAAACTGGGGGCAAGTCTGAATGTCTAAGGAGGTGATGGTGTTTGGCAGCTTAGAGAAGGTCATGAAGTTTATGAAGATGGGCCAGTTTTGGAATGGCAACTAGCATCACCTAATGTAAGAGTGAAAAAATACTCATTAAGAAACCAGGAGAGTATGCGTCTCCTCTCCCAGAAGAAAACCTCTGTCCCATTGCTGCTGATGTCAGTGATGTGAGAGGCACAGAGCTGCTCACCAGGGCATCTGCCTCTAAACGGAGGCCCCAGACTGGGACCCCAGGGTGGCCACATCCGGGGTCTCTGCCAGCCCCAAGGTGGGCGTGGCTGTCAGCACCACCATCCTCACCACTGCTGCCGCCCCAGGGCTCTGCTCTCTGCCCGTATTATCTCGTTTCATGCATTCACAGTGTTTAAAAATATGTAATTTATTGGAAGTGAATTGTGTTTCTCATTAACTGTTTTCTATTTTGAGCATGAAAATATTCACTCTGTCACTTGTGAAGCTTAGAAAGGAGAATTTTGGCCGCTCGCCTCAGTTCATCGTGAACGTCATGATGGCAGCAGGGCCCTGCTTCTCTGGCCTGGTCTGGGACGTGGACACAGAGCCTGAGGCTCTGAGACATCTGTCTGCAGAGGACCCGCCATCACCATGGAGACACTGACCTTGAGAAACATCATTTAGTTGCGTTTTACTTCTGCAGTATTGCCACCTCTCTCTCCTTACTTTTGGATGATAGTCTCTGTGTCTGAAAACTGTTCTGGGTTTTTCTTGCTACTGAGGAAAATGGTAGTGATGTGACTTTAATACATTTGAGAGTGACAGGTTTTAAATTCTGGGGGCTTTCTGAATCCCATACCCTCCCATCTACACCCACCCTGAGCCCCAACCCCCTAGCCTGGCAGAAGCCGTTCATTGACATGTAAACTGGGGACATTTGTGCACCTGTGTTTTATTGAAGAAGCTTGAAAACCAAAAAATAAATGAAAACTCTACACAGAATTGGTGGCTGTGGGACACTCTATAGATTTTATTCTCATGTTTCTGGACCATTGTTTGAGTTCTCGCATCAGTTTTCAGCAGCTCACCCCATCTCTGGGTAATGTCTTCATTGCTTAAAGGCATATCAGTCTCAATTCGCGCGAGGAAAGCATTGTGTGTTTCTGGCTTTTAATTTCTGCTGTTGTTTAGTTGCTAAGTTGTGTCTGACTCTTTGTGGCCCCATGGACTGCAGCACGCCAGGCTTCCCTGTCCTTTACCATCTCCCAGAGTATGCTCAAACTCATGTCTGTTGAGCCAGTGATGCCATCCAACCGTCTTGTCCATTGTCGCCTCCTTCTCATTCTGCCCTCAATCTTTCCCAGCATCGGGGTCTTTTCCAGTGAGCTGGCTCTTCGCATCAGGTGGCCAGTGTGTCGGAGCTTCAGCTTCAGCACCAGTCCCTTCAGTGAATATTCAGGGTTGATTTCATTTTGAATGGACTGGTTTGATCTCCTGCCTGTCCAAGGAACTCTCAAGAGTCTTCCCCAGCACCACATTTCAAAGGCATCAATTCTTCAGCACTCAGCCTTCTTTATGGTCCAACAATCACATCCATACATGACTACTGAAAAAGCCGTAGATTTGACTATAGGGATCTTTGTTGGCAAAGTGATGTCTCTGCATTTTAATATGCTGTCTAGGTTTGTCACAGCTTTCCTTCCAAGGAGCAAGCGTCTTTTAATTTCATGACTGTAGTCATTGTCTGCAGTGATTTTGGAACCCAAGAAAAGAAAATCTGTCACTGTGTTCAGTGCCCATATTTTCTGACCGTATCTTATTCATATTAAACAATTCTCTATGCAATGTGAGAAATTTCTGCACATTGTCTTTTAGGGAAAATCAGAGACTTAAACTTCTTCATGTTGCAGGCTCTGTCTGTGGTGCTCGGATGCAGTACAGGCAGGTGTCAGGAAAGCGGGTGGAAGGTTTTGAAGGCTCTCCTTCTCCACTCACAGCTTCTGCAAGAAAACCCTTCCTCTGGTGGAGGTTAGCTTCCTTAGAAAGTAGGTGTGGACCCCAGTCAGGCTCCTGATCGGCCCACTTTCACTGTGACTTTAATGTGTCACTGGAATATAGGAGCTGCACAAGCTGGAATTCTTTTTAAGTTCCATATTGAACTATGTATTCATTGAATACAATTACAAAAGAACATAATATCTCAAAATTTTGAGTCACAATCTTAGGCTTATTACTGTCAAAAAGCAATTATAAGCTATTTTTATGCAGAGCTCAAACATAAAATTAAAGACTCAGAAATGAAAGAGAAACATTTTTAACCATACTACCCAGCGCCTGCAACAACATCTATCAGCCAAATGTGGGGCGTAGAAAATATGCATATTCTGCAACCCACAGAAAGTGTTCACAGAGGGGCTGGGAGAGTAATTTAGGCCAGCTGTTTGTAGTAACTTTATTTCTATGCTGGCTGATATATTAGGGTACAAAAAAAGTAGAGGAAAGACTGTACTGAAATGTTGAAATCCTGAAATAAACCAGCTTCTCTAGGATGAAGTTTTCAGAACCAGAGATGTGACCGCTTAATAACCGGTCTAACCAATTGTGTAGACAGACACACAGCTCTGCAGGGCTGGGTCCTCGGGTGTGGCAGAGGGGCATTTGGGCTCCAGGGAGAGAGTCCTGACTTGGAGGAGTGCTGAGATGCCTCCATACCTGCAGCGTCCCCATGCAGGTGATGTTCCGATGGATGGTCAGCATCCTGGACGGTCAGCCAGCCCTGATGGTGGCTGATTATGGATGGTTTGCACCACATATGACAAAGGAGAGTGGGTGGTCATGGAAGGGGCTTGCCTGCTGAATTTAGACCCTGTACATCCCGCTGACCTAGGCAGCTATTGTGAAGTGGCTGGAGCCCTGATGAACACACAGCTCCAGAGGGTGCTTGTTTGTCTTACTGAAGTCTGGAGCCTGGGGTACTGGCCAGCATGCTGAGCTTGAATTTGCCACAGGTCCCTGTTGCTTTTCAAGTGTGGATTTGATTTTCAGAGCTCTGGGCTTACCTAGGGTGAGGTCAGACCCTGGGAATCCTGTGGGAGGAGGAAGAGAAAGTCTGGCTTTGGGGTGGCTTGGGGCTCCTGTCCTGGGGGGCTGGGCACTGCGCTGGCCGCCTGAGCAGACATTGGCCAGGATCCCGAGTCCCAGATTTCCAGGAGCTCTCGGCAGGTCCTGTGTCCTGTCTCCCAGCTGCTGGTGTGTTTCCTCTATGTGTGCCGGGAACCCCCAGACCTGAGAGGCCCCAGCTGCTGTCTGTAGGGAGGGGCTGCTCCCAGGACCGTCCCCCCCCTCCACCAGGGGCTCTTCCCAGAAAACACTCTTGCATGGAAGGTCCTGAGAGACCAAAGCCAACTTCTGCCCAAGGATGGCGCCATGGACACGATCTCACAAACCGCCCAGACCTGTAGACCTCAAATGCGTGTGGTCTCCAGGAGGAGAGGCTGTGGGCAAAAACTGAGATGTCCCACCTCTTGGCAAGAGACACGCTTATAGTACATGTGTGCTCATGTGTCCTGTGACATGTGTGCTGAGCACATGGGGCACGTGCAGAAGCCATGGTCACACGCGTTTGCAGAGCATGCTGTGGAGACACGTGCAGGCCGCAGGCTCTGGGTGTCCCCACAGAGCCCCCGCCCCTGAGGAGCTTAGGGCCCTGACCACGCTGTCCTGGGCTGCAAGTAGCCCGCTCACACGGGAACCCCACGCCCCCACTGGGGTTCTGGTGCCTGCAGAAGACCCATTATCCGCTTCACTGAACTGTTAATTTGCAGAGCTCTGGCCCCCGGTGATGAAGGGACGTGCCGTCCGCCCAGGTGCCCGTGAGCACTGTTTTAAGTTAGATGTATAATGCATGAGAAAAACACGTTTGTCACACGGTCCAGACACATAGATCAGGTGATAACAGTCACCCCAACGAGGATGGAAAGGAAAAAAAGCTGTTCTTTACTTCAATAACAGCTTTACTGAGATGTAGTTCACGTGGCACACGGTTCAACCTGCGAGTGTGCACTGCCATGGTTCTAGCTCATCCTTGGCTTTGTGCAACTGTCACCACTGGCATTTAGAACATCCTCCAAGAGGCTGTGGGCAAAAACTGAGATGTCCCACCTCTTGGCAAGAGACACGCTTATAGTACATGTGTGCTCATGTGTCCTGTGACATGTGTGCTGAGCACATGGGGCACGTGCAGAAGCCATGGTCACACGCGTTTGCAGAGCATGCTGTGGAGACACGTGCAGGCCGCAGGCTCTGGGTGTCCCCACAGAGCCCCCGCCCCTGAGGAGCTTAGGGCCCTGACCACGCTGTCCTGGGCTGCAAGTAGCCCGCTCACACGGGAACCCCACGCCCCCACTGGGGTTCTGGTGCCTGCAGAAGACCCATTATCCGCTTCACTGAACTGTTAATTTGCAGAGCTCTGGCCCCCGGTGATGAAGGGACGTGCCGTCCGCCCAGGTGCCCGTGAGCACTGTTTTAAGTTAGAGGTATAATGCATGAGAAAAACACGTTTGTCACACGGTCCAGACACATAGATCAGGTGATAACAGTCACCCCAACGAGGATGGAAAGGAAAAAAAGCTGTTCTTTACTTCAATAACAGCTTTACTGAGATGTAGTTCACGTGGCACACGGTTCAACCTGCGAGTGTGCACTGCCATGGTTCTAGCTCATCCTTGGCTTTGTGCAACTGTCACCACTGGCATTTAGAACATCCTCCCGCAAAGAGAGACCCTGTGCCCTCTCGGGGTCACGCCCCCTCACCCCCAACCTCCCAGTCTGTATCTCGGACGGCTGTGGGCAGTTCACAGAAATGGAACCGTGTCCTCTGTGGTTCTCGTGGCTGACTTTTACTCAGTACCGTGCTTTCAGAGTTCATCTCCTTTTTAGTTTTTACTGAAGAATACTCTGTTCTGTGGATGTGCCAGCGTCCACTCATGAGCTGGTGGGCATTTGGGTTGTTTGTTTTCTTATTCTAGTTTTTCTTAAATATTAAAAGAGCAGATGTGGATCAAGAAGACAGCATGAAATCTTGGAGCTGGTGTAACTGTCTTGCTTCCAGTAAGACACAGCACAGCCCCCGTCCCCGCGACTCCCTCCTATCTCCACCGTTTTCTTTCTCATGATTTTTTAATGTAGTAATAATGACTTTTGAGGAGAGCCAGAGCCCAGGTCAAAGCTGTACCTGAGAAATGAGGTGTAAACGGGCAGTTCGATCAGAAGCACGTGGGGAACTAGGTCCCAGCTGGACGGGCTGGGCGGAGACCGTCTTCTTCCCATTGGGAGCTGTGCATTATGGTGGGGACTGACCATAGCCCCTTGCATTTGGAAACCACTGTCCAAGGTGATTTTGCTGTCACTCTCCTACTCAATCCTCACTCGAGCTTCCTAAGGTCACCACTGTCTACCCTCACGACGAAGCAAGGCTCTAACTGCTCACTTAGTATAAGGTTCTCCTGGTTCATCCCTGTGGGCAACTGTGTTTCAGATAAATAGTACTCTCTTCTTCCGATGTATCTGCCTACCTACCTATCACCCATCTTTCATGGTTTCTTTATCCATTCCTCCACTGATGGATGCTTAGGTTGTTTCCATATCGTGGCTCTTGTGAATATGCTCAGTGAAATAAGCCAGATACAGAAGGAAAGTACTGTGTAATCTCTTTATGCGTGGGATCTAAGAAAGTCAAACTCATAGAAACAGGACACTGGCTGCCCGGGGTTGGGGGAAGGGGATTGAGGAGATGCTGGTCAAAAGTAGAGTTTGTGTTACATGGGATGGGTAAATTCTAGAGGGTAATGTATAGCATAACAGTATAGTTCATAATACCGTCTTTGAAATTTTCTAAGAGTGTAGATTTTAAGTGCTTTCACCACACACACACACACACACACACAGGTAATTACATGAGGTGATGGATGTAAATTAGCTCAACTGTAGTAATCATTTAACAATGTATATGTATATTGAAACATTCCGTGTCATACCTCAAATACATAAAATTTTATTAAAAAAAAGCATGATGTTGACATTTGGATTAAGATGCATTTAATTATGTTGTGAAAATAACCACCCATGCATATTTCATTGAGTGTTTGCACTGAGAATGAGGGTGAATTTGTCAGTGGGCTTTTTAGCGTTTTTGGAGGTGTTTATATGATGTCTCTTGTTAGATATATTAGTGTGACTAAGCAATAGAATAGGAAGAAAGCAGTTCTCTGCAGAGAGGAGTCCTAGCCTGCAGGCACCTGTCAGTCTGTCCCCCAGACAAGGCTGGCTGGGCGCCGTCCACCAGCAGGGCTTTGTCACACAGCCGTGTTCACACGCGCCCCCCAGGTGCACGGGGTAGGGTCTCTCCTGCAGTTTTCTAACGCTCTGAGAATCGGTTATTCAGGTAGGCTGAAGGTGAGTGAGCCAGGAAGTTCCTGAATATGAGCAATACTGGTGTTTATTCTCTCACTCTTTGCATATTTAACGCAACTGAGGCTGTTACTTAGATTTTGTAAGTAACAGAGTAAGATGAATACTTGTTTTTACCAACTCATAGAGTATCAGACATCGAAGAAAGCAGAGAAAGAAGATGACGGGATCGACCGCAGGGCAGGTAATCCTGATCACACAGTCCCATCCCACGAGGGAATTTCTGCTCCCCTGGGTGGCCTGCCCCCCCAGCTGGGTCTGGAGGGGCTGGGTGGGCAGGGACCAGGGGGCAGACAGAATTGCTGTTCTTTTGGGGTTCGCCACTTTGCAGGGTTTTTGTTTTTGTTTCTATTTGCAGTATTTTTTTTCAAGTGAAGAATAACATACATACAGAGAAGTGAGCAAAGTGTAAGACGCAGTTTAGCAAATTGTCCAGAAGCTGAGATCCATTTAATTACTGCCGAGACCAGAAGGGGACCCCAGGGTCTCACACAGCGTGGTTGTGACCTTCTTCCTCCTGAAGGGTAAGTGCTGTCCCGACTTCTAACGGTCTGTCTGGTTTTGTGGTTTTGGACCAAACGTGGCGACCCTTGGAGTTTGCCTTCCTTCTTTCCAGAGTCTTCGTTCTGCATTGTGGTGAAGGGGTCACCCCATCCTGGTGCTTTGCTGTGGCCGTTCCCTCGAGGCTCCTGTGGTTCCCCACGTGGACACAGGAGCTGGCGCCCGTCCCCGCTGAAGGACACTGCCTCACTCCTGGGTCTCACCTCTTAGTAACATGAGTGTCAGGCCACAGCAGAGTCAGAGGTGCTTCCAGGGATCTGTGGTCAAGGGCTATTTTACGGGGCTTAGCCTCTAGCCCTTGCAGAGCTGGCTCCATTGTTATTCCGTCCCTTTTTGGATAAAGTTCCAGCGAGTCACAACCTCTGAGAAGAAGGAAACTCTAATGATTCCTTCTCATTTGTGGAATGTTCTTGGTTATGTAATTGTTAGGCTTTTAATAAAACTGTAGCCTTTAAGGGATGCAGTGCATATTGAATACAGCCAACTGAAATAGCTTCTGTGAGAGAATCCCAGAATGTTAGTCCCTCATTTGGAAGGGCAGGAGGTGCTAATCAAACGAGTTTACACGAATACATTTGCTTTATCCGCCAATTTACCGAGTGCCTGTGGACGCGCTGAAGGAAAAATCCATTCAAATGAATACCTGATGAGGGGCTCAGCCTGTCTGGTGGCGCGGAGCACTTCAGCCACGCGTTTCTGAGATTTCCTTTGAAATCCCAAGGACATCATTTAGCTTAGAAATGCATTATTAATGTTCCAATTAATATAAAATTCTCTGTTGTATTTTTGGTGACTTGAATGAGAACCGATACATCTTACAAACTACAATGCAAATTACAGGGAAAATACTTTGGAACCTTTTCCACTCGAGAGGTACAAGCTCCTTTATCACTTTGCATGCGGGCCGTTAGTTTTCCTTGCTTGCCTTTGTTACTCAGTGTAGACGCATGTTTTCTGAATTTGAGCTGAATTCTAAACCAGCCAGCTTTTACGACAAAGCTCCAGGATTCCTGCTGCAAAACAGTGGTGTTGCCCCTGGAATCCTCCTGATTAGGACCTGGGGGTTAACGGAGGACCTTTTAAGAGTGCTCACAAAGAGGCCCAAGATTTGCACAATTCACCAAAATTTACAAGTTGTGTGCCATTTAGCACTGATGGGTGCAGTGTGGATAACTTGTGTTCCGCTGGAAGCTGGAGATAGGTTTCGTGTGCGTAACATACAGAACTGACGGTTTCACTGCAGGGAGGGAGCTCCTGGGATGGTGCCCTGGGGCCTCCACCCTTCCGCGTGGAAAAATCAGGAAAGCAGAACACACCAGGGGTTCCTTGGCAATTCTCTGAGGAAACTCCTCACACGGAAGGACATCAGTTTCTGAATCAGTGCTTTGGGCGGGGGTCTGAGGGGGCTACTTCTGATGAGGCGAAGGTCTGAGCAAAACTTTATTTTCTGCACTTGTAATTCATCTTTGATTTCAGAGGCTTTTTGCCGTTCCGCCCATCAGTTGCATCTTCCTATGGGGCTGCCGCGGCTCAGAGCGTTGCGGGCATAACTCCTGTGGCCGGAGGTGCGGGGCTGGGGGCTTGGGCCCCTCCTGGACTCGGGCCGTCTGCCCCTACCCAGGAAGCCTGTCCGGCTCCCAGGCCCCCTGTCAAGTGCGAAGCCTCCTCCACCCTTCTGCGTTTTCCGACTGGCCAGCAGCCTCTGAGTTCTCTGGCGTTCTGTTCCGCCGCCTCCCGCGTCTGTGTTATCTCGGCCTCCCCACCCCCACTGCTGTTCGCCAAACCGCAAACTCCCTGTGGGGACAAAGCATTGGCCTCCCTTATCAGCTCCTGAAACATTCATATTACTGTAGCGACAGTGCTCCATGACGTTTGTTAAATTGAACTGAAAATGCTACTTATGCCCTGCTTATTACTGAAATTATTTCTTTAGGTATTATTTTATTAGAAACCTAAGGGCTTTTTAACCTTAAAAGCAAAAACAAGAGCCTCTGCTAATAGTGTGTGAACTTGGGGAAGAGAAACTTCAGGGGCGCCCCCAGCAGTAGCTGGGTGAGAACTGACTCCGACCGAAAGCAAGGCCATGGGAGCGTCCTCAGACTGGAGGCCCCGCAGGACCCCAGCAGGGGCTGGGCAGCCCTGGATCCCCGGCCACAGTGAGTGCGCAGGGCTGGGCCCACCGGGGCTTCACCCTTCACGCAGCTGTTCTCATTTCACAGTCAAGGGAACTGCCACCAGCTCAGTCGGCATGCCAAGGTCGGGGCTGGCTTCAGGCCGAAGACCCAGAACGCAGTCTCCCGAATGACGGTTTCGAGCCCTTCAGCCACGCGTTCCAAGTGGGACCTTCCGTGGTTGCGTCGCAGGCAGGTTCTTTACCGTCTGAGCCACAAGGAAGCCTGACTCAATTGTATGTGTTATTTCCAGGATGGTTTATCATAGAATGTTGAATGCAATCCCCTGCACTGTATACAGTAGGGCCCCCCTTGTTTTTCCATTTGCCACATGCCAGCTTGCATCTGCTAACCCCAGACGCCCAGTCCGCCCCTCCCCACCCCCTGACTCCAGTGGCCACGGGCTGCTCTCTCTGGGAGTCTGTTTCTGTTTTGTAGATGAGCTCCTCTGTGCTCTATTTCAGATTCCACGTGTGAGTGACGTCGTGTGGTACCTGTCTCTGACTGGTCTCACCTAGTGTGATAACCTCCAGGGCTCTCAGTGTGGCCGCAGATGTCCTTACTTCACTCTTTCGATGGCGGAGTAGTATTCCACGGCATGTGTGGTCCACCTCATCTTTCTCCATCCCTCTGTCAATGGACACGCACGTTGTTTCCATGTCGTGGCTTTTGTGAATACAGTCATATCTTATGTATAATATTCAGTGTGGCATTTTTGTGGTAGTGAGACATGCTCAGATAACAAACATTGAGGAACAGGGATCTTCTAACACTGAGAAGATTGGTTTCTATCTATTGACTCTCTGGTTCCCTACTCAGTGGGTTCTGATTTAACTTTCACTAGTGGGAATGCTGAGCACATCAAATGATATTAATTATTAGCTCCAGGCAGGAAAATAATATCCACAAAGAGAACGTTTATCACTTTGCCAGACACAGACCTCCTTTCCACGTGACTGTCCCTGTGATGTCAGTGACCCCTGGTTAAAAACAGAAATTCCAGCATTTGGTCATTGGTGACGCGTTGGTAAATACTTCTGAATATTCACCATTACTTTGAGGGACACATGTCCTGCTCTATATGCTAGAGCTTTCTCTTGTTGTGCAGTTGCTAAGTCGTGTTGGACTCTTTGTAACCCCACGGACTATAGCACACCAGGCTTCCCTGTCCTTCACTATCTCCCAGAATTTGCTAAAATGCATCGTCTGTTAACGTTCTAGGATGATCTACCAACTTAGCCTGAATACCCCGGCTTTTCCTCTGTGTGTTATGTATAATGACTGTTTTAACCCAGCTGCTCTCAGCAAGTGTGAATTATTAGTTATATTAAAAAGCCTTAGAAAAAACTTGTTTCTAATGCTGACTCCTTATGGCACGTGACATCTGTTCCTGCTTCTTTGCCAGTGGCTTCAGAACTTTGGTTTTTCCTAGGGAGATCTGAATAAGAAAGGAACTTTTATGGCACTACCCACACAGATGGGAGAAACATAGTGAGGCTTCCCTCAAAAGGTTCACAAACCTCGGACGAAATTCTTTCTTTACAGTTATCTAGGGAAAACATGATGGATACCAGACAGTTTTAAGAATACCAAGCTAAATATGTGAGGAAAGAAGTAAATGTACAGAATTTCTGAAACATTTCTGCTGCTGCTGCTGCTAAGTCAATTCAGTCATGTCCGACTCTGTGCTACCCCATAGACAGAAGCCCAACAGGCTCCTCTGTCCCTGGGATTCTCCAGGCAAGAACACTGGAGTGGGTTGCCATTTCCTTCTCCAATGCATGTATATTTCAAATATATATATATTATATATATAGATATAGATAAAGATTTCAACTTATATAAGTTGAAATCTTTATCCACAATTCTTTTTTTGTCCACAATTCTTGAGCTGATACTAAATCACGGAATCAGAATCAATATACGCCTCATCCCCCCAGCTCCACTTGGGCAGCTGGTGACGTGCAAATTGGTGTGCTCATCTCTCCTGCTCACGTGGCTTCCAGAAGATCCTCAGGACATGGACACGCCAAGTCACTGGAGACAGCAAAAGGAAAATGCTTGGTTCTCATGTGATGAAAATTCCTGTGAAGCCACGAAAAACAGCTTGTGTGCACATAGCTACCGGATGGGGAGTGATACAAAATTGTATGACATTTCTGCCAAAAATAAGTAGTGTGATCTTTTATAGTTTTTAGATGAAATATTTCAAGACAATACTGGGTGAAGATGAGTTGTTTTTGACGCAACAAAGCTCACTGAGGGCGCGTGTTTACAGTTTACTGAGTGAGAAGAAGGCAGGGGGGTTTGGAGAGGTGGTTGCAACAGTTTACACGCTTTGAGGGTGGACTCGGGGAGAACGGGCCGAGGAGGCCACGGTGCCCCGCCGACATCCGCCTCCGTTTGGCTGTGTGGGCAGCTGACCGCCCTGCCGTTGGACACACATGTGGCTGAGTGTGCCTCTGAGCCGCTGTGGCAACTCACCAAGTGTCGGCCTCCCAACGGCAGCAAAGGATACTTTTGTTTTCTCTTTCCGTTGGCACATGAGAAAGCCTTCTCCTCTTTCCTGCTTAAATATACACAAAGGCCTCAGTGTACTTAGAGTGTTAACACCCTGCAAGGGAGACTGGGAACGTTAAAGGAGTTTAATCTGACAACTGATGCTCTAGTTGATTCCTAAGTGAATAAATGATTAGCCCCATATTTCCAGGAAACCACAGCATTCTGCATCATGACATAATTCAAGATTACGCGTCATTTTGCAGTGTCTCAGAGAGGCACATATAAAGGCCCGGCGTCTCCCCCCTTGGCCCTTGCTCCTTCCCTAGCATGTCCGGACTAGCAGTTTGGCTCATTAACGGGTGGCAGAAAATGTCGCTGCTAAAGAGGGGCCTGTGCTTTGGTTTGTAAAAAGTTTTCGTGGTTTGGGTTAGGGAGACGGCAGCTGGCCGCCAGATCAGAGGAGGACGCTCAGCACGTCCGATCAGAGAATGCAGGCACAGCTCCGTGCTGCCCTGTCGCTGTCTTTAAAGTGTGAGAAATCCACTCGTTTGGACACCGTTTCCCGAGAGGCCAACACGGAGGTGCGCAGGTAGCCACCAGGCTGTGGCTCCGAGGAGGTGGGCGCCGGCAGTGAGGGGCCGCCTGGTGACGGTGGCCTGGCGACACGCGGCTCCGTGCGGTTTCCCAGAGCAGCGTCCGCTCTTGATGTCGCTCCGGTTAGTCGGCCCGTACGAGAGCCTGGGTGAGAGAGATTTGAGAGTGAGGCCGCCTCGTCCNTTCGATGGCGGAGTAGTATTCCACGGCATGTGTGGTCCACCTCATCTTTCTCCATCCCTCTGTCAATGGACACGCACGTTGTTTCCATGTCGTGGCTTTTGTGAATACAGTCATATCTTATGTATAATATTCAGTGTGGCATTTTTGTGGTAGTGAGACATGCTCAGATAACAAACATTGAGGAACAGGGATCTTCTAACACTGAGAAGATTGGTTTCTATCTATTGACTCTCTGGTTCCCTACTCAGTGGGTTCTGATTTAACTTTCACTAGTGGGAATGCTGAGCACATCAAATGATATTAATTATTAGCTCCAGGCAGGAAAATAATATCCACAAAGAGAACGTTTATCACTTTGCCAGACACAGACCTCCTTTCCACGTGACTGTCCCTGTGATGTCAGTGACCCCTGGTTAAAAACAGAAATTCCAGCATTTGGTCATTGGTGACGCGTTGGTAAATACTTCTGAATATTCACCATTACTTTGAGGGACACATGTCCTGCTCTATATGCTAGAGCTTTCTCTTGTTGTGCAGTTGCTAAGTCGTGTTGGACTCTTTGTAACCCCACGGACTATAGCACACCAGGCTTCCCTGTCCTTCACTATCTCCCAGAATTTGCTAAAATGCATCGTCTGTTAACGTTCTAGGATGATCTACCAACTTAGCCTGAATACCCCGGCTTTTCCTCTGTGTGTTATGTATAATGACTGTTTTAACCCAGCTGCTCTCAGCAAGTGTGAATTATTAGTTATATTAAAAAGCCTTAGAAAAAACTTGTTTCTAATGCTGACTCCTTATGGCACGTGACATCTGTTCCTGCTTCTTTGCCAGTGGCTTCAGAACTTTGGTTTTTCCTAGGGAGATCTGAATAAGAAAGGAACTTTTATGGCACTACCCACACAGATGGGAGAAACATAGTGAGGCTTCCCTCAAAAGGTTCACAAACCTCGGACGAAATTCTTTCTTTACAGTTATCTAGGGAAAACATGATGGATACCAGACAGTTTTAAGAATACCAAGCTAAATATGTGAGGAAAGAAGTAAATGTACAGAATTTCTGAAACATTTCTGCTGCTGCTGCTGCTAAGTCAATTCAGTCATGTCCGACTCTGTGCTACCCCATAGACAGAAGCCCAACAGGCTCCTCTGTCCCTGGGATTCTCCAGGCAAGAACACTGGAGTGGGTTGCCATTTCCTTCTCCAATGCATGTATATTTCAAATATATATATATTATATATATAGATATAGATAAAGATTTCAACTTATATAAGTTGAAATCTTTATCCACAATTCTTTTTTTGTCCACAATTCTTGAGCTGATACTAAATCACGGAATCAGAATCAATATACGCCTCATCCCCCCAGCTCCACTTGGGCAGCTGGTGACGTGCAAATTGGTGTGCTCATCTCTCCTGCTCACGTGGCTTCCAGAAGATCCTCAGGACATGGACACGCCAAGTCACTGGAGACAGCAAAAGGAAAATGCTTGGTTCTCATGTGATGAAAATTCCTGTGAAGCCACGAAAAACAGCTTGTGTGCACATAGCTACCGGATGGGGAGTGATACAAAATTGTATGACATTTCTGCCAAAAATAAGTAGTGTGATCTTTTATAGTTTTTAGATGAAATATTTCAAGACAATACTGGGTGAAGATGAGTTGTTTTTGACGCAACAAAGCTCACTGAGGGCGCGTGTTTACAGTTTACTGAGTGAGAAGAAGGCAGGGGGGTTTGGAGAGGTGGTTGCAACAGTTTACACGCTTTGAGGGTGGACTCGGGGAGAACGGGCCGAGGAGGCCACGGTGCCCCGCCGACATCCGCCTCCGTTTGGCTGTGTGGGCAGCTGACCGCCCTGCCGTTGGACACACATGTGGCTGAGTGTGCCTCTGAGCCGCTGTGGCAACTCACCAAGTGTCGGCCTCCCAACGGCAGCAAAGGATACTTTTGTTTTCTCTTTCCGTTGGCACATGAGAAAGCCTTCTCCTCTTTCCTGCTTAAATATACACAAAGGCCTCAGTGTACTTAGAGTGTTAACACCCTGCAAGGGAGACTGGGAACGTTAAAGGAGTTTAATCTGACAACTGATGCTCTAGTTGATTCCTAAGTGAATAAATGATTAGCCCCATATTTCCAGGAAACCACAGCATTCTGCATCATGACATAATTCAAGATTACGCGTCATTTTGCAGTGTCTCAGAGAGGCACATATAAAGGCCCGGCGTCTCCCCCCTTGGCCCTTGCTCCTTCCCTAGCATGTCCGGACTAGCAGTTTGGCTCATTAACGGGTGGCAGAAAATGTCGCTGCTAAAGAGGGGCCTGTGCTTTGGTTTGTAAAAAGTTTTCGTGGTTTGGGTTAGGGAGACGGCAGCTGGCCGCCAGATCAGAGGAGGACGCTCAGCACGTCCGATCAGAGAATGCAGGCACAGCTCCGTGCTGCCCTGTCGCTGTCTTTAAAGTGTGAGAAATCCACTCGTTTGGACACCGTTTCCCGAGAGGCCAACACGGAGGTGCGCAGGTAGCCACCAGGCTGTGGCTCCGAGGAGGTGGGCGCCGGCAGTGAGGGGCCGCCTGGTGACGGTGGCCTGGCGACACGCGGCTCCGTGCGGTTTCCCAGAGCAGCGTCCGCTCTTGATGTCGCTCCGGTTAGTCGGCCCGTACGAGAGCCTGGGTGAGAGAGATTTGAGAGTGAGGCCGCCTCGTCTGAGCGGGTCTGTGCCAGCTGGGGCTCTGATGGCGGCCCCCCGGGCCGGTGGGGGCAGGAGGTCCCTGTGATGGCCCTGCCTCCCTGAAGTCCAGAGAGCGCTGCCCCCTCGTGGGCCTGGCGTCCGGCGACAGCGAGGCAGTTAGTTCACAGCTCGCACAAGGCCAGTCTGCTCTCCCCTGATGCCCAGGTCACAGCCTTGGTCAGTTCGAGGACCCCGTTGTTTGTTTATTTGTTCTTGTGGGCCTTTGTTTTACCGGCCATCTAGGTTCTTTCCTCCTGTTTCTCTCTCTCCCACCTCGGTCCCATCCCCTGCACTGCGGTTCGCTGTTGCAACAGGAAATAAGAGAGGAAATAAAGCAGCTCGGCTCCGTCTCCGTGGCTCTGGATACATTTTGGGTGGTGGGAAGAAGTTGCATCCCCCGGTGGTGGCTCAGATGGTAAAGAATCCGCCTGCCAGTGCAGGAGACCTGGGTTCGATCCCTGGGTCAGGAAGATCCCCTGGAGAAGGGAATGGCTACCCACTCCAGTATCCTTGCCTGGAGAATCCCATGGACAGAGGAGCCTGGCGGGCTACAGTCCTTGAGTCGCAGAGTAGGATAAGACTGAACAACTGAGCACACGCACCATCACCATGGGATTCGGGTTCCGCAAAAGCAACCGAGCACAAGAAGCTGGACACATTAAAGTGAGGCCTGTACAGTGAAAACCTGGAAACGCTTATTCCGATGTTTAAATAGACTGAAAGGGTGGAGCCGGCTCTGCGCTCAGGCTGGAGGGTATAGGCTGGCGTGGGGACCGTGAGCTCTTGCCAGCATCTTAGGTGTCTTTGCTCTGTGATTCTCTGTAACACGGGGACCACGGGGTCCTTGCGAAGACCGCCCGTGAGGTCACAGAAAGGCTCGGAAGGCAGCCACCCCTGATGCGCCTTGTGTGAGGCCGTGGTTACTGGCTGCACCCATCACTTTCTCGCGGACAGACTGCTGTATAGTCTCTAGTCTGTCGAGTTTTCAGGGACACGGGAAACTGTAACTTCGAGAAAGTTTTTTTTTTTTTCTTTTTCTTAAAGTAGAATTAAAATGATAAGAACCTTATGATCTTATAATGTAAAAATAAATGGAAGGACAATTGAAATATGACAAAGTATTACATGGCTTGCCCCTGGATGTTGGGATTATTTGTTGTTTAGTTGCTAAGTTGAATCTGACTCTTTTGCAACCCCGTGAACATTACATTCATTGTGGATTTCTTACCAGTGAACAACCTGAGAATCTTGTTGGGATTATGGGTGATCTTAAAAAGAATATTGCTTTATCCTTTCTCAGTTTTGGGAAATAATTGTGTTCCTTTTCTTTACCATAGGCAGAGATCCTTCCCTCTAACTCAAAAATATCAATAAAATGAGAAAGGAAGGTTTTACTAATATATATTTAATTTATGCCAGCTACACTGACACATACAGTGAGTTTAGAAGTTGGAAACAAGTGATGGAATAAAAACACGTAGGCCTTGCCGAGAGGCTGTGTGCTCTGAAAAACAGTAATTTGAGAATTCACGTCTGTGAGCCTGAAAATGAGGAGCGGCAGTGTCAGCTGCTCTCCGCCGGGAGGATGGAGGTTCTCTTGTCCTGAGGTTCCCCTCGGGACGCGGGGGCGCAGGGCCTGCTGCCCTGGAGTCCCATGTCCATGGCCCTCAGACCGGTCCTGACTGGGTGCGGGCCAGGCTGTGCTCAGCGTGGACGGCTGGCCTGCAGAGCAGGGGGCCGGAGGCGCAGAGGCTGGGGCCGGCTCACTCGCTGCTCAGCACAGCCAGGGTTGTTTATTAACCAGACCTGTGACCACAGGAGGATTTAATTGGATTTTATTTGGTATCTCTCTAGCCAGAGGACTTTTTTCTATATCGATAAACATTACATTCATTTTCCATTGTTCTGGTGAGTTCTAAGATACTGTGGATCAAATCAAAGTCTCAATCATCCCACTGGAAAAAGCCCAAAATAAGCAAAACCCAGAAAAGTCCCCCGAATTCTAATCAGGAAGTGATGTCAGTCACTGGCGTTGTTTCTGTTGCCTGTGTTCCCGTGTGTGGTCAGAGGCTCGCGTCCCGTGGGACGGCCCAGCTGACGTCCTGCAGCCCCGAGGACTGCAGAGACGCCGCCTGTGACGAGTGCTTTGCTGCCTGCGGACCAGCAGGAAAGCTGAGGTCGCAGGCAGGGCATGAGAGTGCCCTGTGTCCTCTGCGAAGCTCTGGCCCGAGTGGGCACACGTGTGCTGTCGCCATCTGACCCAGGACCGCCGACCCGGTCCGGAGAGACGCCGGTCCCCGCCTTCACGTCTGGGCTCCCCCGGCCCCATGTGGGCGGCCCCACATCTGGGCAATGAGGAGACAACCGCAGACCCTTCCAGGCGCGCTCAACTCTGCTTGCGCGGCTCCCAGCCCTTTGAAGCTGCAGTCGGTTTCATGATAATTGATAAGCTAATCTCAGCCCGGCCTGTATGTTTTTCACCCGTTTCCCCTGTTTCTTTCCAGGCTTCTCTGCGGGGAGTGAATTTTTACAGCAGACGTGTTGATGCTCACAGAGAGGTCAGAGTGTAGGAGCTGCCCAGTAAGCACAGGTTTGTGGAAGGTGAAATCTTGGCAAGACCTGAATAACAACCAGGGGGCCAGCGGAGCATGGGGAGGAGAGTGTAGGAAGGATTTTATTCTCACTACCTAAGGCGATACATGGCAATTACTATCGAGGAGGCAATAAAGAAGTTGTTAATTACAGGTTTATACCCCTGTGGCCCAAAGCGGGAACAAGGGACCAAAGGTTATGTAGTGGTTCTTAAAAAAAAAGTTGTAGGTGATTCTTTTCTCCTTTCCAGTGGAATAACTTAATTAGCAGTCAGGTTTGGGCCTGATGAAGAAAAGAACTCTGGAAGAGACATCTTATTAGAATAACTCAATTTGTCCAGACCCTCCAATTTGCCTTTCTCAACCATCCATTCTGTTTTTATTTTCCCCGATCGTCTCTCGAAATCCTTCAGATGGGGAACCAAGAAAGCATGAAGTATTAAATGTGCCTGCCTGCCCCCAGCACGGGTTCTGATATTACACCCTCACGGGACAAGCTGCCATTCAGTAATCAGATTTGCTGTGAGATCCCGGGGCTCCGCGGGGGCTACAGAGATGCTCCTATGTGTCTGATCAAGGCTCACGTGCCCGAGTCTTCAGATGCAGGCCCGTTCTTTGGAGACTGGGGCAGGCCCAACCCTGGGCACCCAGCTGGCAATTCCACGAGGTGGGAAAGGCTGGGCTTGGAAATGGTGTGCCTTGAAAAGTTAAATCCTCTCTGAAGCAATATGCATTTTCCGTACTTAGGTTTGACTCAAAAGGAGCCGGTGATGCCGTGAGGAGCCTGGGTTCCTGTGTGGACACCAGGCCCCGGCTCGGTCTCTACACTCCCTCGTTGGAGGCACTTATGAGCCGATGTGATTCGTGTGTGTGTGTGTGTGTGTGTGTGTGTTTTGGCCTCTGCGTGGGCTTTTGTGTCTTTTCCATCTTTTCAAGCCCAGCACAGTGATGGTACACAGTAAGTGCTCACTAACTGCTTGACTGACCAATGCAAATTCAGCTTTCTGCCTGTCGCCCTCTGTGTGCCGTTCCTGCAGCAGAGAAGCACTCTTCTCTCCGGGGAACCTTCTGTGTGTTGATCATATTTGTTCCAAACTTGGGGTGACATCAACATGAGTGGTTGTGAATATTCACGTGGGGTGAATAAAGAACACTTCAGAGTTGGTATGAAGACCCTTGGGGCCATTTTGGGGGGAGGTGGGCGCTGCGGTTTATAGGGGACAAAGGGTGCTTCGGGGGGACCCTGGGGACGGGAGGCCTAGGAGGGCTCTGGGGGCAGGGGCATGGGGACCCCGTGGGGGGCGTGGGGGCTGCCAGGAGTTAGGACCCACGAGTGCTCCACTGGCCGGGGTCCCCGAGGCCTCGAAGCTGCTGCCTATCCCTTGGCACCTGGGCCTGGCGCCGGCTGTCCGTCTAGCTGTTGGCAGGGCCGGTGAGGCCCCTGAGGGCACCTAGGCCTTGCTCCCCAAGGGACTGCAAGGGGAGGGCCCGGAGTCCAGACTCACACTTGCCATGTGTGTCAGGACGGGCATCACAGTGAACTTGGCCGGGCATGGTCCTGGAGGGCTGCCCTGAGGCACGGCCTTTCTTTCCACTCCGAGTCCCAGCCCCACACACGCTCTCCACTCTCACGTCAAAGGTGCCCTTCTTCTTTCTCCATTTATAACACATTATTGTGTGATCACTGCATAGAAACAAAACAATTCTGAGAGACAGAAGAAAATAAGAGAAACTGTTCATCTCCCAACAAACCATTTTCCTGTGTTTTCTCTCTGTTATTTTTCTCCTTCATGCACAGCAGAGACCATTTGTTAGTTTTTCATGCCTTTTCATTTCATGTTGTAACAGGCAATCTTCCTTGAAGACTGGACTTCACAGGGATTTGAATGTCATCGTATGATTTACGTAACTTACTGGTTCCTCAAAGGGAGTGTCTGGGGTTTGGACTGCTGGTGGAAGCATCCCCAGATGGTGGATGTGTGGAAACTGAGGCGAGTCTACAGCTGGACCAGACACTGAGGCTGACCAGCAGGAGGAGGGCGTCTGAACTGGTCTTCAAAATGGGAGCCCCTGCATGCTCCTGCGGGACAAACACATGTGTGCACACGTGCACACACAGACACACACATGCACACACACACAGGCACACATGTACACATGCACACAGGCACACACATGCACACGAGTATACACACAGACACATGTGCACACACAAACACATGCGCATACAAAGAACCACAGCACATGTGCAAACACAGAGACACACATGCATACACACGTGCTTGTGTACACACAGATGTGCACACCCACACGTGTGCACAACCTTACCAGTCGGTTTCAGAGCCCTTTGTGACACTGCTGATTCTCATCACCTTTAATCACAGCAAACACACTCCGGGCAGCACTGCACCGCCTCTGCAGTCGTGTGATGTGAGGATCCTGCGGGGCTGACTGGGGAGCCCCGCTGGCAGACGAGGAAGCAGACGTGTGATGCTCAGGGTTTCCCAAGGTCTGGGCCCGGGCTGGAACCGGGTTTCCTTCCTCATGGGCTTACTGGTCCTTAAGGGTCGGCTAAGGGAGAGAGACATAAAGATTTTCTCTTTTTTTTCTGATGAAATAATGGAGGTATTGATATGGAGAGCGAGAAAAGATTTTAGGGCCATGCAAAAATCCACTGGCAAAATAGAGAGGGGACTGTGTCTCCTCACTCTAATCCAGGTTTTTCTGCCCTGTCCTCTGTTCTTTACAATCCTAATAGAAACAGTGACTAGAAGCAGTCTTACTAGAAACAGTCCATTTCTCAGAGTCTCCACAGATTGGACATGCAGCCCACCTTCTGCGGGCTTGGGACGCCGCCCAGGTTGCCTGACCTCTGGGCACCTGAGCCTGGTTGGTGTCCTCCGTTGGGGAAACAGTGGGCAGGTGAGCTGAGTTAGGCCCGGGCTCCAGGCAGGCACGTGGCCCGTCAGAGCTGCAGGGGGCGGACGCCCCGGATGTGGTGGACAGAAGGTCCGTCACTGTCTCATGGCTGCAGGCTGGCATGCGCTGTGCTCACAGCATATCTGGGAAGAGGCAGTGTCTCTCGGTGAGGTTTTGGGGAAGTTGCCATCAGCACGAGGTGCATCAGCCCCCAGGAGAGGCTGCGCCATGTGCCCGGGAGGGGGCACAAACGGGGACGGTGGGGAACACGTGCTTTCAGTTCTCAAGAGAGGAGTTCATGATACCTGTCCAGGAAGTACAGTCTTTGGACCCGGGGAAGACACATCTGAAAAGTGTACATTTAAGGACAGTTTAATTATTACTATAGTTAATAGTTGTATATTTGTGTTGCATATTTGAATGTTGCTGAGAGAGTAAGTCTTAAAATTTGTTACTAGAAAAAAGTCCGTGACACGTTTGGTGATGAATATTACTTAGACAAAGTCTTGAGCTTGCAACATATACAAATATGGAATCAATGCGTTGCACACCTGTGGTACTGTGTGTCAGTTAAACTCAGCTCAGAAAAGAAGTCCCTGATGCCTCATCTTCTCATGTTGCTTTGCCGTCTCCCCTCTTGTTTATCTGGAACCACATTCCCTGATGGTTTTCCTGGTGGCTCAGCTGGTGAAGAATCTGCCTGCAATGCAGGAGACCTGGGCTCCATCCCCAGGTTGGGAAGATCCCCTGGAGGAGGGCATGGCAACCCACTTCAGTATTCTTGCCTGGAGAATCCCCACAGACAGAAGAGTGTGGCGGGCTACGGTCACGGGGTCACAAGGAGTTGGACAGGACTGAGCGACTATGCACATTCCCTGAACACAACCTGCTGCATGCGCCTCCGCCTGCAGCGAGAACGCACAGTGTAGCTAGGCTCTCAGCAGATGCTCTCCAAAAGGTGACGCTCTGTGACAAGTCATTTTGCAAAAGACAAACATGAAGTTTCTCTTATTGTCCAGTATTTGGGTGAAGTGCATCCATCGTGGCAGCCCCCGTCTATGGGAGTGTTGACTCTCATTCCAGTTGGCCGACAATCCCTGGATGAAGCCATGTGACAAAACAGAGTTTCACTGAGAAGAACGTGGCACCTTTTTTTTTTTTTTTTTAACTTTTTTTTAATTTGAACTCCCAAACATGAACCTCCCCCCCACGCCAACCTCCCACC
>SJYX01024804.1:32997-69404 GCA_006410675.1 Oreotragus oreotragus
TGGGTTTCCCGAAAGTGAGGCTCTGGGTAGGGCCTGGTGGCAGGGGTGCTGCAGGAGAGTCCTTGCAATGGGCAGGACCCTCAGATGGGCTTTGCGAGATCACAGTGAGCACTGGGCAGCTGGATGCCCATCGAAGCAGGTTTGAGAGGCGCCATCCCCTAATTAGCAAGAGGCAGCTCTAGACTCGTAACTTGGATGCTCGGGCCAGAGAATCTGAACTGTTTTTTTGGAAGAGTGAGTTAGGGTGGATTTGGCTGAGGTCACAGGAGCCTGTGGACCGGGGGTGGGGGCAAGTGGGTACCCGCCACAAAGTTGGGGAGAAAGCCTTGGTGTCAGAGTACAGCCGAGGCCCTGGGTCCCTTTCTTTTTGGGAGCACCCTGGGTTTACAAATGCTCCGTCTTGAGATGGTTTTGCAGGATGACGCGTACGCGGACCTCAGTGACTCGGTCTTGCTGCTCAGAGAACCCCCCAGAATAGCTCCACAGCATCGTTGCCAATGCCGCATGCCAGCTGGAGTTAGCTAATCGCTGTGAGGCTGGTTTCCTATGAGCCAAAGGGTCCCCAAGTCTGTGGGTGCAAAGCAACCTGACCAGTCGTGTGGTCTGCACGAGCAGTGACAGAGACCGCTGGGGCCCCGGGGAACTCTCTGCATGCCGGGCCTGGGGCTGCCTCGGGGTGGGGCTCGGATGTGGGGGGCTCTGTGGCACAGACGCTTCTCGGAGCCCCGGCTGGGTTGGAGGCTGAGCTCCATGCCGCATGGCCGAGGCGCTGCCCCGGGTGGCTCAGGGCCTGGGACATGGCCGCAGATCACAGGGGCCCCTCCTGCAACCTCAGTCCCTGCAGGTGGGGCTCAGGCCCTGGCGCCAGGCCCGACCTGCCCGATCTGGGCAGGAAGACTGGACTCTTCCAGCGTTTTCACCTCAGGATGCTGTTACACTTCAAACTGAAAAGTAATTAAAAGAAAAAGAGAAAATCCACCATTGCAAGAACGATGAGAAAAAAAGACACACGTAAGCCGAAGGGAAGTCGTATGCACAGGAGAATCTAGGAAGTCACGGTTCATTCGTCTGGTTTCACAAGAGGGGCCCCCGCCCATGAATGGACTTGGCCCCGAGGCATCCCAGTGCCCACTTTCCCCGGAAGCCGCCCTGGGATCTGGTGAGTGGGGCTCAGGGTCCTCGGCCCCCACAGCCCAACCTGTGCTGAGCCCTCCTCAGGACAAATAGTCCAGCTGACCTGGCTTTATCTTGCAGAGAGGGAGGCGCTCAGTGACCAAGGTTTCGCTGTGTAATAAAATGTCTAGACAGCAATTAGCACCCATCTCCTCCAAGACTGTGATAGTCACAGGCACGGCCACTTTCCAGGGAATGGCTCAAGGTCTGTTTCATCCTGAATTGGTTTCTCAAGGATGGGCCCAAACCGTGGTCACTGGACAAGAGTCCCCCCATGCCCAGGGCCGTCCGTCCACCTGCCCGACTTCCTCTCCATCTGGCGCACGGGGCGGGCCATCAGGGATACCAGCTGGACGGGTGCTGGGCTGGCCATGTGGGGCCCCTTCATGCTGGAGCTGGAACCAAGGCTGAGAAGACCCAGCAGCTTTGCCTGGTGATCCCCGGCGCTGGTTCCTCTTACACCTGCACCTGGCTTTGACAGTGACAACGATCGGGTGTGGCAGGGGCTGCAGGCCAGGCCCCGGGAGGCGTGGGAATGTTTCGTCCTGACATTCTCCGCTGGTCTCACCTCAAACCGCCTCCCTGGCCTGTTTCTCCACCTCTGACCCCTCCTCCCTGTGGACTGGCGCCCGCCCCCTGAGGACAAAATGCCCGGACCTCTGGCTCTGCTAGGAGTGGACTCCGCTGTCTCTGACAGTAGAGAGAAGAATCATATTCAGTCCTAATAAGAGTTTTTCTGAGTGAGCCAAAATCTGTAGGAGTTTACTCAAGCCAGAGGACAAGCTGAAGAGGAGGCCTGATCCTTGAAGGGAGACGCGCCCATAGAGGAGCAAACCCAACAGTCACTGTTTCTCGCCGGTTGAATGTGCAGCGCATGGCTGGAGGGCCACAACTGCAGGAGAGGGTCACTGGGCGGACTGGGCAGGGGTGCCCCCTGAGGACGCTCCTGGCCCCCGTCCAGCTTCTCACGTGCCTGCGTCTGCACCTTCCAAGCCTGGGTAACGGCGGGACAGTGGCTCCGCTCCAGCCTCCCCCGTCACGTGCCCTCCTGCAGCCTGGCTTGTGCAAGGACTCCGTGCCCGGAGAAGGGGCTGAGTGACTGCCCCTCAGAGCCCAGACTGTGAGCGAGTGAGCACCATCACGCGGGGGCTCAGAAAGGACGGACGGCCCTTCTCAGGGCAGCGGGCCTTGGCCTGTGCTGCCAGGACTGGGGCCTGAACTCATTTCTCAGACGAGCACACTGATCCGCAGATTGGCAGGACACAGACCATTTTCCCCGAAGGTCTCTCTCTTGCGCCTTCCAAATATGTATGTGTGTGGCAGCCCACTCCAGTGTTCCCGCCTGGAGAATCCCAGGGACAGAGGAGCCTGGTGGGCTGCCGTCTGTGGGGTCACACAGAGTCGGACACGACTGAGCGACTTCACTTTCACTTTCACTTTCATGCATTGGAGAAGGAAAAGGCACACCACTCCAGTGTTCTCGCCTGGAGAATCCCAGGGACAGAGGAGCCTGGTGGGCTGCCATCTATGGGGTCGCACAGAGTCGGACACGACTGAAGCGACTTAGCAGCAGCAGCAGCAACCACAGCGAGCACAGTAGCAATTTATGCGTTAAATTTTATGATACTGTGTCATTTGCAAAGCTTAGATAATGTATTATTGAAAATAGGGTATTTCAAAATACGTAAAATGCAAATTTTCCTGTAATTTGATATCTTTCAGATATCTCGAATCCAGCCTCACTCCTGCCTCATAAATTTTTCAGGAGCGTCACATGGCTCGGGCTTTATTTAAGGAGAACGGGACCAGAGACAGTCTTCTGTGTCCGTCTTCACGGTGGATGTGGCAGGAATCACCTACTTTGACGCTCATGGCTGGGGTCTGAGTCCCCCCGCATGCCAGGCTCTTTTCTGCATGAGGCTGTGGTGTCTTTCAACATGTTTGCACGTGGCTGGTCTGTGGTGCATCCCCTTGGCGGGTGGAGGGGATATGAAACATCACAGGTTGGTCCTACAGATCATGAGCAGAGGAGCCCAGAGGAAAAGGACAGAGCTGTGAGGAAGAGCCGGTGACTCAGAGCCGGGCAGCGCGTCCTCGATGGGTGTTTGCTCCACACTTCCAGGCCGCAGGCGGACGGTCCAAAGACACGTTGATGGGGGACGAGCACCTCATTGCAGTGGCTCCGGCCACAGAAGCCGCCTCTGAAGTCTCTGAGAGATGTACACGACTGACCGCAGGTCCGCTGCTTGTCCAGTCACTTCCCACAGCCTATCCATCACTGACCCTGGCGTCCGTGTGAGCCGCTGGGTTTGAGATGCTCTTGAGGTTGTAAATAAATGCCACAGCGCCAAGGGGCAGACGAGATGGAGCCTGTCAGAGCTGGACGTCGGCAGCAAGTTATAATTACCGCGGAGTGGTGCGAGGTGAGTTCCCTCCTCCCGTAGATTTAATTGTCGGCAGCTGCAGCAGTGGGCACAGCAGCTGGGTGGGGTGGGGCAGGGGCTCCAAGTGCCCCCCAATGACCTCCCCACGGCCCCTGGAGCAGGATGGGGGGCCCTGACGCCTGGCGGTGCTCCTGCAGGCAGGTGGCTGCCAGGTCACAGACCCTTGTCCACCCAACATTTGGCACGACGTGGGAACCCCGTTTTGTCTTTAGAGGAAGTGGGCGACCGTGAAGTCGGGAAGAAGACTGACTTTCCCAAGTGCAGTGTCTGAGTGCCCTGCTTCCGCGCTCATGCCCAGGTACTCTGCCTTCCAGGTGAGCGGGGGGACAGGCTGCGACCCTCCCCCAGCCAGCCCCTTTTTTGGGGACTGGAATTCAGCAGAGCAGGGATCACTCCAGGGCTCACTTGTGGTTGAGTGGACACAGCTCAGCTAATCGCTCTTTCACTTGCGGGAAATTCGTTGTTCCTTAATATTAGACTCTGGTGATGATGGAAACAGGCCACGCTAATGACAAGGCAGCGAGGATTATAGGTAAGAAACAGTTATAATCAGAAAGCTAATAATTATGTTGCAGCCGCAATTGGACTTTTGAATTTTACATTTCTTGCATTTTTTTATTCTTAATTACAACGGTTTCATTAATGAGAAGCAGCCTTCGGGAAATAGAACGGGACCCATTTTGACTCAAGGAGACCTGTGTTCTCTGATCTGTGGGGGTCAGCCAGCTCCTCGCTGATTTTCGCCGGGTGACTGGTCGGAAGGGCCGTTTCCCGCACGAGAACGGTAGTCCCTCTGTGGATGAAGAGGCAACAGAGCCCAGCACGCAGCTCAGACACAGGGACCCTGGTCACCAGGGCTGTGCAGGTTCAGACCGGCACTCAGAGCTTTGCTGTTCATGCCACTGGCTTCCCTGTGTGTTCTGAACTTATGATGGGTTTGTCATCAGCCTTGCGGGCAGCCAGGAGGTCCCTGCTGGGAGAGGCTCCTGACCGAACAGGTGGTTCAGACCGGAGCTGTCTCTGAGAGGCTGCCTACCATGAGGACTAGGAGGACCCGTCAGCCCACACACACGGAAAACGTGGGGCCCGACTGCTGACAAACACAGGAGCCCCAGACGGCCCCAGACAGACCAGCCCTGCAACCCGAGATCCTGACAGGAAGCTCTCGCCCTGAGATCCTGAGAGCACAGCCCTGTACCCCGGGATCCTGAGAGCACAGCCTTCACCCCGAGATCCTGACAGCACAGCCCTCACCCCAGGATCCTGACAGCACAGCCCTCACCCCGAGATCCTGACAGCACAGCCCTCACCCCGAGATCCTGACAGCACAGCACTCACCCCGAGATCCTGACAGCACAGCCCTTATCCCTGGATCCTGGCCCAGGCAGGTCACTGGTGTAGCTTGGAGAGGCTGTAGGGCAGAGGACTTGATCCTACGCTTCTTGGGTGCAGACCCCCAGCACTGACCACGTTGGGGCCGGGCCCTCTGGCCGCCCGTTGCCCAGGCAGCATGGCCGCCTCTAACAACAGGGCTGCTCTGACTTTGCGCCGAGGTTGTCCTACCAGTTCAGGACCAGCTGCCTGCCCCCTCCCCCAGCCCCCTTGCCCCTCCTCTGGCCCCCCGTCCTGTGGAGGGCCGTGGGCTGTTAGGGCTGGGGGTCAGGCCTGCGTTGGCTCCTCTGGGGAGGCCAGCTCTCCTGCCCGCTTAGGCCCCAGGGGTGACCTGGTGTCCTGCTGGAGCCTTCCTTACCTGCCCACCCATCGCCTCCCCAGCCCAGCTGGCCCACCTGCCCTGCAGTGAACACCTCGGGGCACTGGGGTCTGTGTCCTTGGTCCTCGTGGAAGGAGCTCTGCCTTTGGGTCTTCACAGGCGCCAGGGCCCAGGAGCATTGGGAGTCACCAGTGTCCCAGAAGAGTTCCTGCTGGGGTCTCGCGAGGTGGATCTCCAGCAGAGCCCTAAGCTTCTCCACCGCCCCCCACCCCCGAGGCCCTTGGCTCCCAGAAGGCGGGGAGCACAGCAAACCGAGGAAGACAGCACAGGAAGGAGGTGGGGACGCTGACTGTCGCAGGACGGGCTTCGTGGGCTGGGCATGGCCGTGGCCCGGCTGCAGTGTGGCCTGTGGGCAGTGACCAAGGCGGTAGTTTGGCAGCGGAGCCGGCGTTGGGTCCGCGTGGCAGGGAGCATGGCGTGGGCAGCCTGTGGGGGCTGTGGGGATGCTGCTGCGGTGGGCCAGGGCGCCTGGGCCTCCTTGTCCAGCTTGGCCTACAGACACAGCTGTCCAGGGTCCCTCCTTTTCCTGTAAAACCAGACGGAGCAGGCTTTCGGGGAGCAGCGCCTGCGTCCTCCTGGGGATGCTGCGAGGCTGGCTCTTGTCCAAGTGCACAGAACATCCCTCCTTTCATCGAGAAAGTAAGGAGCAATTTTCTCTCCTTTTGGGGAAATTTGGGTTTCAGTCACAAACCTATCCTTCTGACAGTTTTTTTTCATGTTGTTGTTTAGCTGCAATACTACAACTTGGCGCTTTCATCAGACACTGGAAGCAGAATCCCGAGGCCCGCGTGAGCAGCTGAACAACCTCGGCCGCACTTCCTGCTGCTGAGCGACCTGCGGCCCCAGAGGCCACCCTCTCCAGCAACAGCAGGTCACAGTGCATCAGGCTCTTTCGCAGCCCGTGGGCTGATGTCTCAGGGTTGCACACTGAGTCTCCTGTAGAGCACAGAGCGACACACACCCCTCTCGGCACACATCAGTGTGCATGAACCTCTGCTGTGCTTAACAGCTGTTATTTGACCCTCAGCGATGCTGTTACCTCAGTTTAATCTTCGGGATTTTGCTTATTCTACTGTTTTGATGTCTATTTAAAGAGCACTGTCCTAAGTCTGAATTTATCATATCCTTTTTCCCCAAAGCTTTCTTCTTAAAGAAAAACAAAGACCATTTATTGACTGATGATAGGATGAAGTGCTCAGACATCGCAGTGAGTCTCAGGGCTGCTATTGTAGTGTCTGGACTTGACTCCAGTGTCCTCACCAGCTCTTCCTTTTAGGGTGATAGCAGTCAAATATGGAGAGGACTGCTAGTTGGCAGAACTGATTTTAAGTGCTGAGTTAATGACCTGCATTTGGGCATTGCCTTGGCCCCACTGTCACCCTGCCATCGACAGGGTGGAGGGCATGCACGCCTGCCCCTGTGGGGCACCGTGAGGGTCGCAGCCACGTGGGGATGGCGGGGGCTGGAGCCTGACCTTGAGGGGCAGCCTGGGGTGGGGGTCACGGATGGTGGGATAGCAGCCCCGCAGTGCACCCCAGCTGCCCCGAGGTCAGCAAACAAAGCTCGGAAAGGCCCCCTAGGAGACAGTGGCCGGGGACAGCCACTCTCCTTGCAGGCTGAACGCTCTGGGGTCGGGTCCCACGTGAAGTCCCAGGGAATGGAGGTTTTGGACACAGATACTTATGCCAGTTGATCACTTCTGAGCCTCACATAGCAGGGAAGTGAGCCAACTTTGGAGCCAGGCTTCTGGGTTCTAAGCCCAGTTTTGCCATGAGTCACGTGGCCCTGGGCAGATGGTGTAACCCCTGTGCCTCAGTTTCCTCACGTGTAATGGGCAGAGCAGAGGGCCTGCTGCCTGGGGTCCCGCGTGTGTCTGCTGGGTTCCTGCCCCTGGAACCGAGGGCCCTGCCAGCCGCACCAGGAGCTGTGGCTGGTTCCTGCCCCTGGAACCGAGGGCCCTGCCAGCCGCGCCAAGAGCTGTGGCTGGGTTCCTGCCCCTGCTCTGGGAGGCCTGTCTGCGGCCACGTCTGGGGCTGCGGGGTGAGGAGGACCCAGGGCTGCCTCCCCTGTCGCTCTGAGAAGGGATGAGGCCTCGAGAATATGCTGTCCCATTTCCCCCCTCTTCCAGATTCTCATGCAGGTGCAGCTCCAAGACGGAAAGTCACGGGAACCCTCTGGGTAAACTTGGAGCTCATCTCTGGAGTGACTGGACCCTGGAGAGATGATGGGGTCTGCCCATCGCTGACGGAGAAATCTGCCCGGCCTCCTTACCAAGGTTGCAGGGTCTGACCCAATGCCTATTGGCCAAACATTGTTTTACCTCCTGGAAGACCAAGTTTTAGTTTTTCTCACATGTTATATCTCTAAGTAACTTAGAAGTAAGTAGTACATAGAAATGAAAATTACTATTTATTGAATGACAAGCATCATTTATTTGCTGAATAAATATTTTCTGTTGCTGTCAACATACAGGCATTGGAGGCTCTAACTGACCAGTCCCTCCCCAGGTGCATGCTGAGGCCTCAAACTGATGGGTCCTTTTGGCAGAACCGTCCTGAGCAGTGGGTCTTGGGGCTTCTCCCCGGAATCCTGGTTCTGCGGCTGGAACAGAAACACGCTCTGAAACACCAGGCAGCTGTTGTCAAGCAGAAAACCCTCTTCCTCCAGGAAACCCAACTCTCATGGTCACAGCTGTGTGCTAGTCCTCAGGCCAGGAAACTGACCAACCTTGGAAATGACAGGCTCCATTCAGAATCCCTTTCTGTTGTGGCCACAGGCAGCCCTGGCTGTTCCGAAGCCTCTTGGGTCCCTGTCCTTGTGGGGGGTGGCACCCCCATATGGTGGGGCTTGGTTGGCACTGAAACTAGTCTCTGAGCTGCATGTGGTTGGAAGTGCAGCCCCCCTGCTCAGTTATCCTCTCGATGAGAATGTGGTGTCTACTGACTGGAGAGCGTGGGTCCAAGTTCAGAGACTGGTTGGAATACGAGGCTGCTGAGTGACCCTAGCCAAGACGCTTGACCTCTCCCAGCTTCAGTTTCTTCATTTTTAAAAAGGGGCAAATAATATAAGGCCGTTTCCCTCCGAGCTCAGTTGGTAAAGAATCTGCCTGCAAAGCAGGAGACCCAGGTTCAATCCCTGGGTCCGGAAGATCCCCTGGAGAGGAAAATGGCACCCCACTCCAGTGTTCTTGCCTGGAGAACCCCATGGACACAGGAGCCTGGTGGGCTACAGTCCATGGGATTGAAAGGGTTGGACATGACTTAGTGACTAAAAACCAAATGATGTAAAGACTGAGGCTCCCAGATGGTGCTAGTGGTAAAAAGTCTGCCTGCTAAAGCAGGAGACACGAGTTCGATCCCTGGGTTGGGAAAATCCCCTGGAGTAGAAAATGGCAACCCAGTCCAAGTATTGTTGCCTGCAGAATTCCACGGACAGAGTAGCCTGATGGGCTATGGTCCATGGGGCCACAAAGAGCTGGACACGACTGAACATTCACAGATGCAACGAATCACGAAGCTGAGTGAGAGTCCCTAAGAGTCCTGGCGATTGCATGACTTGGGCCCTACGGTCATGATGGGTGTCGAGAAATGATGCCTGAAAGCCCCCCTCCCTGACCCCCGAGGGCATGTGCCTCTCCAAGGCCCGTGAGGGCACAGAGGGGCAGCCTGGCTGGCATTTGTGTGCATTTAAATCCATACTGATCGGATGGGGCTGTGCCCCTGGGAGCTACTGATGTCATCAAGCCTTCTGAGCAACTTAATGTGTTTGGTGAGGTAACATTTAGATGTATTTACATTCTCTACTTAATTAAGGATGCTCATCAAACCCATTTGGGCAACTCGATATTAAAAGAAGAGTGAGTAATCTTTATGGGGAATCATCCTCCATAGAAAGATTAAGTCAAGATTGTGGAATGCTTGGGCGGGAAACATTAACAGACTGTCCGGCTCTTAGACGGGAGACTTGGGGGAAAAAATAAAAAGAAGGCCCTGGGTTGTCACTGCAGCCCTGCCTTGCTCTCAGGCTGTGCCAGCCAGGCCACCCGTGAGCTGTGAGCCCATTAGGAGAACAGGTGCCCTAAAAGAGGAGCAGGCCGCTGCTTCTATTTATTAAATCTGGGGAGAGGCTCCATCCATCACAGCAATAGGTTTTAAGTGTTTGCCGGGCCAGGGAGAGCCCCGTGAGCGCTCTTTGAAGTGTCTTTACTGAAGGTAAACATCTGAGGGACATAAATAGCTTGCTCCCTGACGATGAGTAACCTTGTCGGAGGGGTGGGCGCTGGGGCGGGCACACATCTGAAAAGGAAAGGCAATAAAGGATCCTTGGGGCAGTAATTTGCACATTTTCTGCTCTTTGATATGTTAACTAGATTTTAAAAAAATGAAATTCTTGCTTTTTGAGGTCCTGGAGCTGAGAAGCCTCCGGGAGGGCCGTGGGGGCCCCGCAGGGTGAGTTGGATGACCTTCTGGACAAGACGCGAGTGACTGGGGGTGCCGCCCCGTCCAGGAGCTGGCCACGGGGCTGGCGTGGGCCTCTTTTGCCTGCACAAGCCTTGTGCATCTTGGCAGTTTCTCCTAAACAGGACACACCCATTCTGAAAATCAGCAGGGCCCTGTTGCTCTTTGGCTGCTCAGCTGTTTCTGACTCTTTGCGACCCCATGGACTGCAGCATGCCAGGCTTCCTTGTTTATCACCAACTCCCAGAGCTTGCTTAGACTCAAGTCCATTGCGTCGGTGATGCCATCCAACCATCTCATCCTCTGTCATCCCCTTCTCCTCCTGCCTTCAATCTTTCTCAACATCAGGGTCTTTTCCAATGAGTCAGTTATTTGCATCAGGTGCACAAAGTATTGGAGTTTCAGCTTCAGCATCAGTCCTTCCAATGAATATTCAGGGTTGATTTGTTTTAGGATTGACTGGTTGGATCTCCTTGCCATCAAGGGACTCTCAAGAGTCTTCTCCAACACAGCAGTGCTCTGGAGGACTCATTTTAAAAACTCACACCCTCCACAGCACCTTAAAACCCAAGAGTTCTGGATTTTTCAGTGCAGCGCTTTTAGCCTCAAGGAGGTTGACTGATTATGTTACAATACTTTTCCACAATGGGTCACATGGTGTTGCCTGTTACTCAACACGATCTGTGACGATTTGAGAGCTGGCTGTGCAAACCAGGAGGAAGTGAGGTCTTCCGAAGTTGGTTAGTTGATTTTTTTTCTACAGGTGTATTTTGTTGCTAAAACTAGAGTCTTTGACTTTGACGACTTGCTGGCTGTTGGAGGCTGTCACTGGCTGAACGGAGCCTGGGTCCTGAATGCACCCCTGGATCTGCTGGTGGCGTCCCTGGGCTCCCCTGGGAGCAGGCCAGCGTGAAGCTGACGGGTGGTGCTGCTGTGTGAGCAGAGACGTCCAGCAGACACTGGTTATTGGGGCGCAGAGAGCCGAGGGGGCAGAAACATGCTGCCCAGGCGCCCAAAGAGCAGTGCCTGTGCTCGAGTCCTGGAAATGTGGGCAGATCCCCGCGACACTGTCCTTCAGTCCTCTCCCCCGGGCCCACAGGGCGTCCTGGCCTGGCTGCAGGCCCCGGTCTGCCTCCTCTGTCCCCCGGCCTCCGAGGCACGAGCTCGTGTGAGGACCTCAGCCTGTTGCCCCCGAGCATGGCTGAGATCAGGCTGAGCATTCAGAGGGCAGCAGATCCAGGCTGCATGAGACCCCCTCCTCGGGGAGAGCTCCCTCCTGAGCCAGCATGGCCAGAGTGTCCTCAGGGTGCTCAGGGCACGGGGGCTGGCTCCCGTGGGCGCTCCTCACATGGCCCCCACGCCGGCATCAGCCATGCAGCCCCCAGAGCGTGGCACCCCCAGCACGTGTTTTCCAGACCACGGGGCTCATGACCCAGTGGATGCCAGCTGTGGACGCCAGCAGCATTTAGACAGAAACAGAAGGCAGTGGAGGAGGGTGAGGAGAAGGTGCCAGGGCATTGCTTCTGCATTTGTTTTGCACAGTGAGTATTACCTGCAGGGACCAGGCTGGACCTCAGCAATTCCTGGACCCGGCCATTAAGTGTCCCCTGGGCAGCTTGTCACAGGGTGTCTCCGTGTGCCCCAGCTTAGCCTGGTCCCCTTCCTGTGGGGACTCTGAGGTCCTTGCTGTCTGTGCGTGACCCTCCTGCCCCAGAGGAGACCCTCAAGTAGTGTGATGATGAGGAGCAAGACGTGGGTCAAGTGGACGTGAGCCGGGAGGGAGCACTGACCTCGATGTGCCCTTGGCTGGATGGGCCTGTGCCCGCCTGTCCCCTGGACTGCTAACAGATCTGAGACGTCCAGGTCGCCTGGGCCTGGCTGAGCCCCCATCCCCTTGGAAGATGAGGGGCACAGCTGAGGGGCCCTAGGTTCAGGCAGCCGGGAGTCCCAGGCTCCCTCGCTCTGCCAGCACCCCAGTGGGAGTGTGGTGTGGGAGGCTAAGCCTGCTCCTCACTGACCACCCCGAGAAGAGCTGTGAGTAAATCGAATTTAAACAGATCATACTTTGCATCTCATGTTTTCTCAGGGAACTTACTTTTTTCTCCCTTGAAAGAAGTTAGAGATAATACTGTTTTAAAGAATAGAGTCTTCTTGCTGTGTAAATTGTTATTCTTGTGTTTATCTGTTTTCTCACTCAGGTTTTCTGTGTCGTGCTTTCTTTCTCTGTTGTAACCCTGGGTGCCTGTGCCAGAAGGTTAGCAGTAATTAGCTCATGTTCCCGCTCTCTACGCGCATGTGGTAAACATTTCCCTTGAGAGGTGTGGCATCTTCGGACAAGTGATCCGCCTCCCTCCTGCCCTCCTCTTCCTTCCTTCTTCACTCTTTGCGTTTTTAATCCTATTCTGACCTGAATCCGCTAAACGTCCAGCCTGGAGGCATTCCGCAGAGAACTGAAACTAATCAACGCCTGACTTGAGCCTCCAGCCGGCCTCCTGGTTTCTGGCACTCGCCGGTGCCCCTGACGCGGAGCAGAGGGCCTGCTTCACCCACAGCCTGCGTCCTTTCACGCGTGCTTGCTGAACCTCCCGTGTGTCTGGCGGTGCTCTTGGCCTCGGAAACAGGAGAAAACATAAGACAACACCCTGGTCTCAAGGAGTGGATGGTTTAAGGAGAGGGAGGGGCGGACACTGGTGGAGAAGAATGGCCCAGTCTGCCCTAAGGTGGCTGATGTGTGCAGAGCGTGGCTGAGCCCCGGGCTGGGCTCTCCGGGGCCCCGGGGCCAGAGACCTGCCCTGGGTCTTGTGTGGCTACCAGCTGGCTGGTTTCTCAGGATTAGAAGCAGCTGGGGAGGTGGAGGCAGGTTCGTGGAGATGCGGGTGAGGTGCCTGGGCCCCCACGTGGGTCAGGGTGGAGGAGAGGCTCCAAATCCCTTTCTGGTCCTAAAATCTCGGCCTCTCCCCAGGCACTGAGGCAGGGCGTGTCTGCTGGCTGTCGCTGGGACAAGCCCTCAGTGGTGTTCACCCAGGTGGGTAGCAACGGGACAGGCTCACCCAGGGGGGTAATGACGGGGTGGGCTCGCCCATCCCCATCCTTGCGAGTGTTCACCCAGCGGGTAGCGATGGTCTGGGCTCACCCAGAGGTAGCGACGGGGTGGGTTCACCCAGAGGTAGCGACGGGGCGGGTTCACCCGTCCCCATCCTCACGAGCGTGTCTCTTTGGACAGCGCGGTGGGGGTGGAGCTCAGTCTCAAATTCCATCCCATCCGCCGCTGCCCTTCTGGGGTTGCTGTGCTCTGGGCCCGGGAAACTCTGATTATATCTAGTGGCTGAATTTACATATTTCCCAGCAGACTCTCCAGGAAAGAAGAAGATCCCGTGGGGGTATTTCATGGCCTGTTGGCAGTTCTTGTTCTTGTGTGTAAGGTGGTAGTCCTGGCGCTGTTTCAGGTGTGCGGCTGGGGCATTTCCACGCACGCGAATCTCTGGCAAATCCCTTTATAGAAAGAATTCTGAAATGATTCTCTGGGTAAAGCATTTCTGTGCACGTGAGGGTCTAAGCTTGTCAGCGAGCAAAACGAGCTGGGTCTAAGCTCCCCGAGGTCTGAGGACTCTGACGGGTGGCTTGCCCTCCCTGGGTCCTTCATTACCTCATGCAGTGGGTTCGCCCGCGTGGAGTTCAGGGCCAGCAACACTGTGCCTCGACCTGATGGAGCCTCACCTACCACGTGTGTCCCCTCTGCAAGGGGAGTCGCCACCTTCCAGAGCTCAGGGCACCCACCAGCCTTCCACTACCCCACACGGGGCTGGTGTAAACAGGGAAACCACCAAGAAAAAGCATGAACATCGGAGAAATGTGACCCTGGATGGACCCTGACAGGTCATGTGTTTCCAGGCTGAGAGCTAGAGGCTGGTGCTGACTGCTTGCCATTGGTGGGACGGGCCCTTGGTGCATCTGTGAAGTCCCACGAGGCCCTGGGCGTTGACTTGAGGAGACAACACGCTTCAGGGGGTGGGCGAGTCTGGAAGACCAGTATCCACGAATTACGAGGATGGACGGCATCTGATTCTGTTCAGGAAGCTCCTGGCAAGGAGGAGAAGTCAAATATTCCCATATTCTAGGGGAAACTGAAGCAGGTGTCTAGATAGATTCAGAGCAAGGATGAACACAAGGCCACTGAGGGCGTTCACCTGAGGGTACTCAACGTCAGCAGTTTCGTAATAGCAAGGGTTTCCAGCCCCTGCACCTTCGTGATGTAGCCACTTGCTCTGTGTCAGCTGCCGTGGGCTGGGGGAGCGGGGTGGGGAGGAGGCACAGAAGCAGAAATGCTGGTTTGTTTTGGACCTTCCCCGAGTTGAGTGCTGTTCTTTTTTGTTGCTTTGGCTCATTAGAAACACGACCCTTCCTCAGTTCTGCATTTCCTCAGCTCTGGATGTTCAGTATGATTTTCAGCTGTTATTTTGCAGATGGGAACAGGAAAGAAAACACGTAGCTTGCAGGTCTGTGGCTGCTACTGATGGCATGTATTTGTTTAGACGTGAGTTCCAGAGGCAGGTGTGGACCACAGTGGGCTCGCTTTTAGCTGACTTATGTCCCTGTTAATGACACAGTGGATTTTCCTGTTAGTTTGTTATTATTTTTTATTACTGACATTAGCATTAATCTCCCAGCAAATGGATATGAAATAGGAAAAGCATCCTGGCCTCCCTGGTGGGAACTTCTTCTGCAGCGTCTGCGTCCGCGTCAGCGGCTTGAATGGAAGCATTTCCTCTCGGCCGGCATTCAATCAGGGCTTGTCTCCCGTGTCCCTGGGCCGTGGCATAACTCTAATATTGACCTTAACCGAAGTCCTTTGTTTTCTACCCTAACAGCCCGAAGCATTAAAAATGCGTGTTTACTTAATTTGTCCTGGCATGCAGTGTAATTACAAGCAGTTTGTTTTCTCTGTTGTAAAATATGGTCTGGAGAAGGAATAAAGTAATGTGGAAAATTAACATTGTGATGTACTGTATCGTGGAACAACACTAAAAATGCCTGCCAGTGCTCGTACTGGAGGTGCCATTTGTGTTGTGTGCAAGAGCAATAAAGAATTAAATGCCTCTTTCTCAACGATATTTGCATGATTTTCAACTGCAGTAAAATTAATCTGATCTGCCTCTGAGAATAAGCACCACCATGACAACGAAACCAAAGGATCCCGGGTGGGCGGAGTGCTCATAGCGTTGAGTTCTACCTCGGCGTTCGTTCTATGGATGAATTTCAGGGACACCACCCTTGGCTGAGTCCTGAAGGTGACGGATACACCATGGGTGTCCCCAGGGGCTCCACAGGGGTGTCCCTTGGGCCCAGGTGGAGGGGGCCCCGGACAGAGGGTGGCACTGCCAGCCGCCCCGGCCTCCACCCCCGCCCCTGGAGGTCTGGGAGCTCGGGGCGTCTCCTGTCCCAGTGCTGTGCGGACGGTTCCTGGTCCCCTCTGTGAAGGACACTGTATAAATAATACATTGTACTGTATCATCTATCAAGCTTCAGGTGCTCACAGAAAGAAACACAGTAAGCCTGACAGTAAAGGTAACAAATTCCTCAACTCGCCCAGGGGCAAGTTAGGACAGCGTCTGTCTGGGCGGCGCTTCCCTCAGTGGCTTCCTCCTGGCTCTGCTGGATGTTTTCAGACAAGCCACTGGAACAGAGCCCCCTGGGCCACTTCTGAGCTTCTGTCCGTGCTCTGCTGGGGGACTTGCCCGCATCTGGCCTCACCAGTCGCATGGGACTTTAAGACTGTTGTTCAGTTTTGTCCAGCTCTTTGTGACCCAGGGACTGCAGCACACCAGGCTTCCTGTCCTTCATCATCTCCCAGAGCTTGCCCAAACTCATGTCCACTGAGTCAGTGATGCCATCCAACCATCTCATCGTCTGTCATCCCCTTCTCCTCCTGCCTTCAGTCTTTCCCAGCATCAGGGTTGTTCCAAAGAGTCGACTCTTCTCATCAGATGGCCAATGTATTGAAGCTTTGGCCTCAGCATCAGTCCTTCCAATGACTATTCAGGACGGACTGGTTTGCTCTCCCTGCAGTCCGAGGGACTCTGGGCTTGCTGTAAGCACGGCCCCCTTGGGGACACTTGAGGCTTTTGTGTTTGTGGTGGAGCCACAGTGCCAGGGCCCTGAAGGGTCTAGAAAGCGTGGGCTGTTCTGTGCAGAGGGTCCCCGGGAGGGTGGCCCACGACCCTGAAGTGGCCTTCTGTGCTTTGGGAGGTGAGCCTCAGAGCCCAGGCTGTGGACAGAACCTGGCTTACCCAGCGGACCCCCTCCTCGCCCTGAGGCCTGGCCTGCAGCTCCCCTGAGAGGCTGGGTGATGACAAGGGTCAGGTCTCTAACAGCAGTCAAGGAGCGAGAATGCTCCTGGCCTTGCCAGCCAGTGGTGGGAAAGTCGTTAGACAAGGTCAGGCTCCGCAAACATCGCAGGACTAATTCCCCCTGTAATTCATGACCTTTGGGGATGGAATCAATAGTGTTAGAAAAAGCGCGTCCACCAGACGGCCCTTCCTGGCAAGCAGGGGCGTCTTGTCTTGGCGATGTTTGTGTTCTGTCTGCTCAGAGCGGCGACCTCCCCCCGCTGCCCCGGGGCGTGTGGTGAGGTCTCCTCTGTCTCCTCTCAGCTCCCCCCTGTCCACTTCCTCCGAGAAGGGATGCGTGGGGGCCACTTGAGAGCCAGCTGCCACTCCCAGGGGCCCAGGATGGGGCCACCCAGATTCCCCTACCAGGTTGCAAAAGAGGCTTCAGAGAGGGGAGTCAGAGAGAAGGGGAGGTAGGGGGAGACGGTGGGCACCCCGCTGTGTCTTCCACCCAAGGACCTTCCTGGAGACGTGGGAGAATGCACTGGGCTGGCTTCTCCCCCACCTCACCCCTCTCGAGCATGGACTGCACTCCATTTTGGCATCCCTGCCAGTGTGTCTGTTGATCTGCATGACCGTCCCCCTGCTGCAGCGGTACATGGTAGGATCTCCGGTTTGGGGAGGCACACACCTCCTGGGACTCTGGATACATGCAGCTAACAGGTGACAGCGGCCTGGAAATTGTGGGATTGGGGTGCTTGGCATCGGCCGTGGGAGCTTTGCTGAGCAGTCTCTCCGTGGGGCCCAGGGCCCTATGTCTGCTCCTGCCTCCCCCAGGCTGCATGCTGGGCTTCCCTTCCCCCAGGCTGCATGCTGGGCTTCCCTTCAGGCACCGATCTTCCAGGTCTGGCTCTTGGCTCTAGCTTCTGCATTTGGCACTGGGCGTGGGTCCTGCCCGCTGGTGCCGCGGCTCTGCTTAGCACAGCTCGGTCTGTGCTCAGCGGGGCTGCTGACACCGGTGGCAGGGGACAGCTGGAAAGAGAAAGGGGGGACCCTCCTCACACCAGAGGCCTGGGCGAAGCTGGTGGCCCCACCGCTGCTGGAAGGCCATGGTGTAGATGTGTCCAGGGCGCCTGGAGGCGGGTGTCCTGGACGGTCACTAGGGAGATGTGGGGCCATGAGGAGAGAGCGCAGGGTCAGCACCCCGACGCCCGTCTGGAACCCCATCTCCCCATGAGCGTGGTCCCCCAGTGCCAGTTCCTGGCTCAGATGTCAGGACAGACTTGCCTCCTGACCTTGGGCGTGCATGCACGTGGAAAAGCTTGTTGGGCCTAAGGGCTTCGCGAATTCACTGGGCCCCTGATGCACCTGTGCTCACAGGCCCGGGGCGTCCCCTGGGGCAGGGAGACGGGTCTGTTCAGCCAGGGCTGTCCTGCGTCTGTGAGAAGGTCAAGGGCCCCTGGGTTTCCTGTCCCTCGTCCCTGCCCGGCCCGGGCTTCCTGAGGGCCTTGGACGTGCCCTCCCTGCAGCCTTCCCGCTGACCTGCGGGTGAGCCTGGGGCTGGCTCTAGACCTCCCACTCTGCCTCCTTCGGCCCCTGTCACTTTCTCGCTGCTGGGATGACTTGCCTACTGCTCTGGTCCGTCTGTGAGAACGTTCGTGATGTTGTACTTGTGCAGTTTCCGGGTGCCCAGAACCTGTCGGCTGAGTGAGCAGGTCCTCTGACTTCCCAGGGCAAGTGGTTGTGGTGGGATTACCTTCACATAACTGATGCACTGCAAAAATACCCCGGTGTAAAGTGTGAAAGTGCTTCCTTCTTTTCACTTTTCCATAGAACTTCCAGTGGCGCACCATCAGACTGTAAAGGTCAGGCAGCCCTGGCGGGAAAAGCTGGGGCCAGAACCTTCCCAGGCCGGAGCCACAGCCTATAAAATACTGAGACAGGACTTTAGCTCAGCCATAATGTGAAAACACCTAAAATCGAGGGAGGGACCACTGGTTACATTGCACCTTACACTCATATAAATGTTTCAGGCTTCTCCCTTCTGCCACTTTGGAGAAGGCAATGGCACACCACTCCAGTACTCTTGCCTGGAAAATCCCATGGATGGAGGAGCCTGGTAGGCTGCAGTCCATGGGGTCGTGAAGAGTCGAACACGACTGAGCAACTCCACTTTCACTTTTCACTTTCATGCATTGGAGAAGGAAATGGCAACCCACTCCAGTGTTCTTGCCTGGAGAATCCCAGGGATGGGGGAGCCTGGTGGGCTGCCATCTGTGGGGTCGCACAGAGTCGGATACGACTGAAGTGACTTAGCAGCAGCAGCAGCTTCTGCCATGTATGGTGCTAGAGGCTGGAAGACCGGCAGCCTCGTTTTAATGTCCTCAGAGGACAGTGAGGGCCGGGCTCCGTGGAGGAGGTTTTCCTTTAGTGGACAGGCTTGTAGGCGTTTTAATCCGAAAACGTCTGTTTCCTTCTGTTGCTTGTTCTTGTCTCACTGTGCCCGTGGAGATGCAGCTGTGATGCCCATCCTCAGGGCCCCTGGCCTTCGAGTCCAGCTGCTGGCCGGGGCTTTGGGGGGGCTAGGGTTGCCATCAGCTTTCTTCTGGGTGGAGTCTGAGTCATCTGAAAATGATGTTCCTGAGCATGAATCCGAGGGTCACTGACCGCCCCCAAGCGGGTGTCACAGCGTGGAGCCATGGTCAGGACTCCCCCGGCTGCCCCTCTCGAGGTCACAAGTGGTCAGGCTTGCTGGAAACACGCTTGCGAGGGCCTGGGGGTGTGGGAGCCTTAGGGACGGCCTCTGTCCCCTCCTGCCGTCTGTCTGTCCAGCCTTCTTCACGTCCTCAGCACCACACGTTTTGCCCTCTGGCCCCGTTTTGGAAGGGATGTTTTGCCCCTTCTTGATGGCTTAAAAAGGCATCTCTTCTCTCCATTGCTTCCCAATGGGCCACTGCCTCCCCTTGTTAAAGCGAGACTCCAGCTGGCATTTGCCGTCTGTGGAGCGAGTGCGAGGGACTCACAGACTGATGGATCTTGCCTGTGACAGGCATCAGGGAGGTGCTGTAATGGTGACTTCCATCTCTCGCCTTTCTTCTGGGTTTATTCCTTAGATATTTTCCCCTAAGGAAGTGCCACCCCTTCCTCCTGTTAATGTGTTCTAACTTATTGGATCCCATGGTGGGGTTAGGATGCTTCAGGCTGGTCCTAGGATGTGTCAACATGGTTCTTGTATAAAGCGTGGCTGGAAATGTCTGCTGGAATTAAATCTTGTTACTGGGGTTAACACTCTCTTATGATTCAAAAGCCAAGTATTGATGTAAATGACATTAGCTGAGGGGACGACAAAGGATGAGATGGCTGGACGGCATCACTGACTCGATGGACGTGAGTCTGAGTGAACTCTGGGAGTTGGTGATGGACGGGGAGGCCTGGCGTGCTGTGACCACGGGGTCACAAAGAGTTGGACACGACTGAGCGACTGAACTGAACTGATGTAAATTCTTTGAGATAATCGTATAGAGTGTCATTGTACGTTCATATATTTAAATAGGGACATGGTAAAATGATTGGATGGCATCACTGACACAGTGGACGTGACTTGGAGCAAAGCTCTGGAGATAGTGAAGGACAGGGAAGCCTGGCGTGCTGCAATCCATAGGGTCGCAGAGAGTCAGACACGACTTAGTAACTTAACAACAGCAACGAAAACACATAGGACGCAGGAAGATAAAACGTCATCAGTGGGATTGTCTAATTTAGAAATGATGGGGAAAGTAGACACTCTTGAGGAAACCATCTTTACAGGCACCATATATCCTTACCCTTCAGTTTTTCTAAAGAAATGACACATGGGTATTAAAGCATATTTTTGCAAGATTGGGTGAGTTGGATGTGTTCTTGTGCACATAAGTGTTTTACTGCCCTTTAGCAGCTGGTCTTAGCCAAGAACGCGAGATATTTCCTGCTAAGCTTTAAATCAGCTGTTTTATAGAGCACAGAGAATTTTTTATTATAACATAATTCTGTACATAAAATATCACATTAGAAGAAGAAGATAAAGTTTTGCACTTTCATTCTCTGTTTATTTGACTGAAAACAATTGCAAGGGAATCTAACCAATCAGAGTCCTTGTCGTGAAGCCAAGAGGATTCGACGCTCAGGTGGGAGGATGGAGGGGGGTCTCCAGGGCCCAGAGCCCGCGTCTTCATGGGTGGGGGCTTCGGCAAGTGCACAGAAAGGTTGCTTTAACCGTGGGGGACATGGAGGAGGGCTGATGGCAGTGAGAGGGCAGAGCACAGCCACACGTTGGGGGGCCCGCTGCTGGGGCTCCCCATATGCAGATGGGGACAGCCGCCCAGAAGCTCAGGTGGGAGGATGGAGGGGGGTCTCCAGGGCCCAGAGCCCGCGTCTTCATGGGTGGGGACTTCGGCAAGTGCACAGAAAGGTCGCTTTAACCGTGGGGGACATGGAGGAGGGCTGATGGCAGTGAGAGGTCAGAGCACAGCCACACGTTGGGGGGCCCGCTGCTGGGGCTCCCCATATGCAGATGGGGACAGCCGCCCAGCCCAGCTTAGAGGCTCCTGCTGGCCTCCATGGGCCGGTGCTGCAGGGCTGTCTTCTCTGGATCCCCCCACCCGGGGGTCTTCTGGTGTTCCCCCCACAGGTGAGCTCCCAGGAGCTCCAGCCCACAAACCTAGTTCCACCTCTCAGAGCCGTGTTTCCACCCAACAGAAGTAGACAGGATTTAATTTTTTGAGTATCCCAAGATGCCCTGTAAAGAGTCAGCCTCCACACTCTTACATTCCGAGTGTATTGCACACAGGCTGTAATGGTGCATTTTGCCTGAAATCATGGGGGAGAAACATCCAGGTCCATCTTTTTTGAAAAAGAGAGAATTCTGCCTTCATGTACACTCGGTCTCCTCCGTGATTTTAGCTCATCTGATGCTCTTGTCAGACAGCCTCAAATGTCTCTACGCCTTTGAAACTCTGGCTATCAGGATAATTAAAACTTCCCATCCTATTTTTCTGCAGCTAGCTTGATGAATAGCAAACCAAGTTTCTAGAGGCACAGTCCCTTAGGCTCACCAGCAGTTATCTCTGCCTATTCGGCCTCATGGAACTACTACTAATGTTTTCCACTCTTTGTTAGGCAAGCGGGCAATTACACTTGATGCAAAGAAAAGTTCAGCTGAAGAGTTAAGTTGATACTTCAGAGGATGTGACCAGAAAATGTGAGGACCACGGACAGCTCCGTGGCCAGAAAAAGTCTGCAGGCCTGGAAGGCAGGAGAGCCTTCCAAAGCTGTGAGCTGTTGGCGAGTTTCTGATGCGGGTGCTGGGACAGGTTTTTTCTCTGTTGTCTTATTTTTAGGTGTCATGGTAGCGTGGCTATACCACCCTGTCTAGGAACAGCAAAAAAATGCACGTCTGTTTCTCAAAATGGCCTGCTTCTGTTCCTAGTTGACATTTTCTGTTGTCTGATACCTTCTGTAGCTCTTGGGTGCCTACTGTCATTAAACAAGAAAACACGCCCTTCCCACATGGTCAGAGAGGGTTAACCAGCATGCCAGGAGCTCCTAAGCCCCTGCACAGGCTGCTTTCCTCGTGGGTCTGCCCACACGTAACTGTGCTTCTCTCCTGACCCCTGTCACCTGCACTGCCTTGTCTAGAAGACCTGGTTTGCTGGGGCAAATTTGTTTTCCTCTTTCTGCCCCTGTGTTTAGCACAAGGCTGGACATTTTGCAGGTGTTCACTATGTGTCATGAAAAGACTGTCTGTACGTTGAAATCTATAGGTACAATGTTCCAAGCTGAACGTGAAGATGCATTTATTTAGAAAGCAATGAGCAAAGTTTGAGCAGGCTGTCTGATCACTCAGTTAAATACATGCAGTGTTATGATTTTTCCAGCAAAGAGGTGACCATGTTCACCAAAGTGACTGTGAATGACCCCTTCTTTCCCAAGGTCACACAACACAGAGCAGGAGAGTCTCTGGACACCCAGCTGGGCCCTCCAGAAACGAATGTCCTTGAAGCTGCAGAGAGTTCTCTTCTCTCTCTTGATCAATGCTATTTATCAATCTTTTATTAACTGTCTTAGGGGCTTCCCAAGTGATGCTAGTGGTGAAGAACCTGCCTGACGATGCAGGAAACGTAAGAGATGTGGATTCGATTCCTGAGTCAGGAAGATCCCCTGGAGGAGGACATGGCAACCCATTCCAGTATTCTTGTCTGGAGAATCCCATGGACAGAGGAGCCTGGTGGGCTACAGTCCATAGAGTCACAAACTGTCGGACACAACTGAGGCGACTTAGCACGTACACACAGATGCTCTGTAGTTGTATTTTCAAAGTGCCCTCAGCAGAATCTCCTGGGGGTACTAGTTAAAAGTGCAGAATATCAGGCCCCATGCCCAGACTTGTTGGGTGCACAGCCCTGGGGATGGGGTGAGGGTTTTGCGTTTTTATTATTTAGACCATATGTGGATTTCTGTGCACAGAAAATGTGGGAACAGCAAAAAGCAAGTCTTTTGAACTTTTTCATACTGCTTTTTGCAGACACGGTTTCAATGATTTGGGTTCCTCCTTCTGTGGTGTAGGAGGTACTGTACACCTGGAGGGTTATTTGTAGCCCCTGCCCTCCCCTGCATCTTGGTGGAGCCAGTGACTAGTTCTCAGCGATGGAGTGGAGTGGAAGTTACATCCATCCCTTCCAGGCCGGTATGTTGATCTGCCAGTGGTCTTTGCCCATCATGGCGCATGCAGGGACGTGTGACGCCCAAGAAGAAGGAGATGCGTGGATGGAGGGAGCCTGGCTCCCAGAAGGGCCAGTGGCAGAAATAGCCACACTGGATTGCTAAGAGAACTGGAAACAATGGGCTAAACCGCTGAAGCTTGGGGGCTTATTTTTCACTCGCTCTGGACATGGGTTGCAGGTGTGATAAAACCCAAAACTCTGGCTCAGTTCTAGCGGTCTGTGGACGGATGGTGAGGCTGGCGCTGCAGACCGCAAGGCTGAGAGGCCCATTAAACCCTGGCAGAATGTTTGGCAGAACCGTCACCTGCAATGACTTGGGAAGGCTGGCCTCCTCGCTGCAGAGCCCCTGGCTGTGGGGGGTCTTCCAGAAGAGCCAAGACATTTGTGTTTGCTGGCTGCCTTGCCATTACAGGACTTCCCTAGTGGCTCAGTGGTAAAGAATCCACCTGCAGTACAGGGACATGGAGAGGCCCATTAAACCCTGGCAGAATGTTTGGCAGAACCGTCACCTGCAATGACTTGGGAAGGCTGGCCTCCTCGCTGCAGAGCCCCTGGCTGTGGGGGGTCTTCCAGAAGAGCCAAGACATTTGTGTTTGCTGGCTGCCTTGCCATTACAGGACTTCCCTAGTGGCTCAGTGGTAAAGAATCCACCTGCAGTACAGGGACATGGGTTCCATCCCTGTGTGGGGAAGATCCCCTGGAGGAGGAAATGGCGACCCACTCTAGTATTCTTGCCTGGAGAATCCCATGGACAGGAGCCTGGCGGGCTGCAGTCTACAGGGTGGCAGAGTCGGACATGGCTGAGTGACTAACACACAAGCAGGCCCGGCAGGAGGCGTTAAAGCAGGAGGCGAGCTCGGGCCCTGGTCGGTGGGTTCCAGGTAGAAACAGGAGAAAAGCCCAGGTGATACATCAAGGGCCTTGCAGGACTGGAAGAGCTTGCTTTTGGATCTCAACGGGTAAGAGGTAAGACTGAAGGGCATTTTCAGTTATGGAGGCTTCTACTGAATGAGATGAGTTGCTCTGTCCCGCGCCACTGGAGGGCTGTCCTGCTTGTGTTTCAGGATGTCTCAAGGTGCTGGCTGGGAGAAGGGTGGGGAGGGACCGGAAAAGCAAGAGCAGAGTGAGGCAGGGGGCTGCGGAGGGAAGGCCCCTGCGCTGCTTCCTGGGACCAGGAAGGCCCGAGGCCCAGACCCTCTGGAGGCACAAGACATCCAGACGGAAAGATCTCACAGAATCCGACCCTTATGGTCCCTGTTGAGCCCCGATCCACACAAACCCCTTGCCCCCTCATGACTTCAGGAGTGGCCAGGAGGTGGGCGGGCCCAGGAGGGTTCCCAGGGTGGAGGGGGGACTGGCCATAGCCTGCCTGGAGCTCACAGGCCCCCGGGAGGACACGTGGGCCTTGACTGGGCTTCATCTCCCCGAGCGCCTGGAGCTGGAGCTGGACGCGGTGGTTCAGGTGCTAAAGTCGGAGTTCGGACCCCAGGTGGGAGCCGGGGAGGGATGCCTGCCCCCCCGCCGCCCTGAGAGTTGCAGGCGCATCCACCACCCGCTTTGCTGCAGGACTGACTATGGGTCAAGAGCCTCTGAGGCTCCGGGATAGGATTTTTGTAAACTTTGAGGTGATAAACATTGGAATAGGGCCAATTATGTATAATTTCATTATCAACCGTTCTATTAAAACAGTGAAAACAGGCCAAATTCTTTCCTGCAAACTAGTCTAGTGTTATAATTAAAAATCCAAACCCAAACCAAACCAAACCAAAAAATAAATTGGAGATTGAGAGGCTGAGCTGATAATTTACAGATAAGATTTGCCAGATGAATGAGACCTTTGTGAGCAGGAGATTACGTGGATCCCAGAAGAGCTCACTAGTTTGTTAAATATCTATCCTGAGAAGAAATGATAACATTGGGGGTTTCAATAAAGGTATGCACTGTATATATACAAGTGTTTTCACATTAACTCAAAGCAATGACTTTTATTTATTAAACTTTGTATTGTACTGGAGTGTAGCCTGCTAACAATGTTGTGATAATCTCAGGTGGACAACACAGGACTCAGCCATACATATACAGGTATCAGTTCTCCCCCAAGCTCCCCTCCCATCCAGGCTGCCACATCACGTTCAGCAGAGTTCCCGGTCAGTCTTACCCATTTTAAATACAGCAGTGTGCACATGTTGATCCAAGCCTCCTAACTATCCCTTCCCCCTGCTAACCATAAATTTGTTCTCCAAGTCTGTGAGTCCGTTTCTGTTTTGTAAGTATGTTCATTTGTAAGATTTCTTTTTAGATCCCACATATAAGGGATGCCATACTATATTTCTCCTTCTCTGTCTGACTTACTTCAATCAGTGTGACAACCTCTAGAGTCTGTTTATGTTGCGGCAAAGGACATTATTTCATGGTTTTTGATGGTTGAGTAATAGGCCATTGTACATATAAGGCACCCATTACATTACATGGTTTTTGTCATAAATATAAATCCTCAGAAGCACTTGTCAGAACACCCTTACACCTGAACCGAGGGGTTGTTCATTACAGTTCACTGCTTCGTTCAGGTTGCTGAATGCCAACTTCTCCATCCTCAACCTCAGGAGAACCCTCCTGAATGTGTGGTTATTTTGTGACCAGTGACCAGCAGGACGGAAGCTTGGGGATCTCGACTTGGTGTTCTCAGCGCTCGGGGGTTTGTAAAACGGATGCTCGTTGCGTGTTCGCGTCTTGGGCCAGTCAGGATACTGAAGACTCCCCCACCCCGTCTTGATGGACAGATCCGTCTCCACACCCCCAAGCCTCTCCTGGTGCCCCCAGGCCGTGGATGAGCCGGCTGGCTCTCCCCGGCTGGGAGGCGGAGGAGAGGTGGCGCACGTCCTCGGGCTGTGCGGCCTTTGCCCCCTCCCTCCATCACTCTCCGGACAGTTCTCTGCGCCTCTGCCCAGCTAACCTTCACACTCACATCTCACTTCTACCTGGTGGTGGTGTGTGTGTGCGCATGTGTGTGGGTGCACACGTGTGCGTGAGCACGCGCCCGCTTATGGCGGAGACGTCGCACTGTGGCCGTGCCGCTGGCTTCCGCGTCCACGGTGGACTTTCCATCTCACCCACCTTCTCCGTGAGGCTGGGGAACCGAATGGGGCGGGGAGGCAGAACCCCAGAAACAACTTCTGGTTGAATGTGTGTCTTGTAGCAAAGACTCCGGCTAACCAAAGAGAAATCACTACATTTTTGGTTGACTTATTGGAAAATGAGGACCGAGGGCTGTATTAAATCAAAGATTAAATTATGAGGTTTATCGACTTTCCTGATTGCTCAGTTGGTAAAGAATCCGCCTGCAATGCAGGAGACACTGGTTCGATTCCTGGGTCAGGAAGATCCCCTGGAGAAGGAATAGGCTACCCACTCCAGTATTCTGGCCTGGAGAATCCCATGGACTGTACAGGGGGTGCAAAGAGTCGGACACGACTGAGCGACTTTCACAAGAATACTCGAAATTGTGGTTCTGGCCAGAGGTAATTAGTGCTGGAAGGTGTTCTTTGTCCACTGATCATAGTAACCAGGCTTTGAGGAGTTCCTGGGAAGCACGTCAACCCCCGAGATCCCACAGGCGACCCCGGGGATGACCCAGGTCTCCTGCCTGTCACTCAACAGGTGAGCGAGCGCCGATTGCATCCTGCTGAGCAACAAAGCGCGCTGTGAGCGCCTCACGAAGCCTGCCCTGAGGGTGGGGGTACGAGAAGGTGAGTGGAGGCCCCCATCTCGAGCAGCCCTTCTGGGCCGAGGTCCTCGCTCTGCCCAGGCCTGGTCCCCCAGCTTTATACTCGTTCTAACATCAGCCTCCTCCACAAAGACGGGAGGACGAACTCTGCCACCTGAACAAGGTTTTTACAAGGTGGTGACAAGCTTTTGAGAACTGTACTTGTTCTGTGGATGCAGCGAAGGCTTGAGGGTTCTTCATTCTGACCCTGAGTCCCAGAACCACCTCCTAAGCACATTGCAGGTCAGGTCAGCTAAATCTGGCCCGTTGGGAACTTCAGGCCGACGGTAAGGCCTTCTCCATCGAATATCCGGCAACTGCTGAGATGTGCCCCAAATAGGGCACCCCGCATTTTTCCGAGTCTCCCCAGCTCTTTGAACACTTGTGATCATGCTAAGAATGGAGTCTCTTCTCCCAGACACGCACTCTGAGGAGCTCAGAACCACGAGGACCACCTGCTCACCAGGTAAGCTGCTTACCTGTGCGAGGCTGCAAACACAACCTGGCCATTGCCGTGATTAACACTCTTGGACATCCTCACATTAACCCACTGGGGCACCACTCTGTTCAATTCAAATCGCAGAGCCGTGATGGGTCTGGAGGCGTACCCTAGGACTTTGCAGCATGGATATACTTCATGTGTCACAAAGAAACTCCAGAAACAATGAAAGGAGTGGAGGAAGGATAAAAAAATAAGAATTTCATGATCGTTGCTAAGAATGTATGGGTGCAGCTGTGGGATTCTAGAGTGGACCTGGTTGGAACCAGCCTCCACCATGAGTGTGTGCTTTCCTGCCTCTGTCGTGAATCACTGCCACTGAGCAGTCCAATGTTTACTTCTTAGCAGTGAACCTGCGCAAAGCTGTGCTCCAAGACGATGGTGCTGTTAATTGGAAATGCCCCTCGAAGCCTGTCAACATCAGTCCCAGGGAGAAGAAGAAGGGCAGGTCTGCCCCGAGCGGTCAGCAGCTCTGCGATTTGGGAGAGGGCGTCTCCGCTGACCTGGAGCTGTATTCAGAACTCACAGCGGATGGCAGGAGGAGAAAGAGCAGGTTCCTTTCAGGCCGCTCTGTTCATCGACACACATGTAATTTAAATATTTATCCACTGGGAGAGGCTGCTGTGAGGGGCTCACCAGTGCCAAAGGAGCCAGTCCTGGGGAGTGAGTCGTGCTGGTCCCGGCCGGCTTTGTGCACCCCGATTGAATAACACACAGCACTCCTCTCAAGAAACCCCCACTATGATTTCAAAACACATCAGTTTCAATTAGCTCTGAGGGGAAAAAAAGAAAACCGTGATCACTAATTCTGGTTGTAGTTACTTATTGTGGAGCTGGCTGGCAGAGACTTAACCAAATGACACACAATAATGGAAGACTTTTTTAAAAAAATTACACCTGGAGTGATAGAATTGCCAAATAGTGTGCTTTTTGGCTTCTAAAATAAATTACACTAGAACCTATGTGCTGGAGAAAATCTAAACACAGTAGTGAGTATGACATGGACCAAATGGTGCTCCCAGAATAAGAGGCAGTTGTTTTTGTTGCTGTGTCTTTATTTATTTTATTTTTTCAAATGCAAGGCTTATCACCGGTTTGCCACAGATGCAGTCGACAGGCAGCAAGGCCCCTCCTTAAAGGTTCGAGTGGCAGGGAGTGTTGCGGCCCGTGGGGGTCCTGGACTCAGAAGAGCTGGGGGCCCAGGAGGTGGGGGCCGGGGCTGCCCTGCAGGGGGTGTGCAGACTCTTGAGGCCTGGTGCAGGGTGGGTCTGAGGCTGGTCAAGGCCAGCGTCGTCTGGTCTTCAGGATCCTCTTGTCTTTGCCAGCATGCATCATTTCTAATTTTGTCTTTTGTTTTCAAATTCCTGCAGGGTGTCAAGTAGGTATGGCCCTCTGAGTGTCGTCAGGAAGCCATGTCCCTGTTACCTCTGTGTGTGGACACAGTGCAGAAGTCCAGCGGCTCCAGGTTAGTGTCACTCACGATTTAAAGCTGTCCTCCAAGCTGTGTGTGGTCAGCGTGCATGAGAGAGAAAGGGAGGAATAGAAGATGCGGAGACATTCTTGCAGGCTGAGTTGGGTGGATCTTCCTCACTGTTTGGAGAGGCAGAGGGACCACCCAGCTCTACCTCTGGGACGGGCGTCTCTTCTGTGCCTCCCCGGATGGGGGACCCTTCGGCCGCTCCCCGTGAGCGCTGGCTTGAGGATGTGGCTCATGTGGAAACGGTAAAGACCCCAGTGAGCCGGGGCCCAGCATCTCGGGGGTGCTGGAAGGAGGCCTTGTTTGCCCCCAGCAACCAGCCTCCTGCCCGGAGCACCAGATAGTGCCTGACGCTGTCTCGGGAGCCTAGGGCAGCCGCAGCCTGAGAGCATGGACATATCTCCTCCTTTTCTCCCCTTTTGGAGGCTCAGCTGGTCAAGAATAAGCTTGCAGTGCGGGAGACCTTGGCTTGATCCCTGGGTCGGGAAGATCCCCTGGAGAAGAGCATGGCAGTCAACTCCAGTGTTCTTGCCTGGAGAATCCCTTGGACAGAGGAGGCTGGCGGGCTGCAGTCTATGGGGCCACAAGAGTGACTAACACTTTCAGTAGTATTTTTAAAGCTCACTTCCCTATAGATAAACAATAACTACAATCACGATTGCATAAGCCTAATACATGCTGAACTGTCTTTTGGTGTAGGAACCTTGGCTTTTACACGTGGGGAGCGTCATCCCTGGGATCTCACTTTTTTCAGGTGATGTTTAACATGCCCATGAGTGACCTGTGGTTTGAAAGGACTGATTAGCACAGTTGTCCACTGCCCCACCGCCTTCCTGGGGCTGACACATCCGTGCAGCTCCGTCTCATAACTGTTAAAGCTACCTGCCCCCACCGGCTTCCCATCGCGGCCTTATTAGCTCAGCTCTGTTTACCCAGATGGGAGAAGGTGACTGACCAGACGTTCTGATTTTTAGAGATCTGTTGGTGCCCCAGAGATTTCCGCTGGGAGACTGGATTGTTCCAGATTATCCTGCTGGGAGCCGAGTGGGACGAAGTTGCTGCGAAGTAGAACCATTCAGCTACCTGGGAGGCGGGCGGGGCAGGCCAGAGGGAAGCCCCAGAGCGGGGCCCGCGCAGGCTGAGGCGTGAAAATGGTGGACGGCATTTCTGATGCCACTTGCTATGAAACATAGGAGCTTCCTAGTGACGATCCAGAGCTGAAAGGTCAGAAGCGGGAATGTCTGTGTCCCTGGGGCTGGGGCTCACACCGCCCTCCTGGATGTGGGTGAGGGAGTGCGTGGCGTGCCCTCCCCGGGGGTCTGAGACCCAAGGAGAAGCGGGGGAGGGCCATCCCAGGCCATGTGCTGCCTGGGTGACAAGCCCTCCAGTGCAGGAGTGAGCCCTGTGTCCTGTGATGTAACCCCCTTCTCTGGAGACAGAGGGTGTCGATTTCCTTAGTATGGACCCAAGGCTCAGCATGGCCCCTGGTAAAGCCAGAATCAACAGCCGCATCGATCTAACAGCCCTGCTCCCCAAGCTGTCACATTCCCTCCTGACAACGAAGGCTACTTTCTTATTTACCCGGAGACCCATGATCATATTTTGCTTTCTAAAGAGATCTGGAAGCCACCTGCCATAGCTTTTGCATTTTTTTCTCCAATGAGGCACTAAGGCCAGCCCTGGAGCTCACGGCTCCGCTCTGGTCATGGCTGGGAGATGGCGGGGAAGCACCGGGTCCCACAGAAACGATTATCGCTTTAATCACACGGTCAGCAGCCCACACTGCAGGCTAAGATGGCAAATCCATAGCAGCCTGCCTGCACCCCCACCTCACAGATTCCCCCGCAAACAGGGCCCGTGCCTGGCAAACAAGCGGAGTGCAGGGTCAGCTTCGCTGGGGGCTGGCGGGCACGCCTGGGGCTGAAACGCGCTCGCAGTGAAGTGCTATCAATCAGCCGCGAGGGGCCTGTCTGTTAGCATAACGACATTGGCAGGAGGATTACCCGGTGCTTTCTTGCCATAATCTAGAAGCATCTTTCAGACAAAACTCTGCGGGAAATCGATTGTGTGCAAGGACCACTTGCGAGGCTGCGGGGTGTCATTGGAGGGGACGCGGCCACTGTATCCAGCGAGACCCAGGCCTTGGGTTCTGTCCACACCCGGCGCAGCATCTGCGCTCCAGGACTGAGTGTGGGGGGAAGCTGGGGTGGGCCACTTGCTCAGGGGTGGCCGGCAGGGCCCCGAGGACCCTGTGGGGACTGGTGACCTCGTGTGGGCCCCTCCTTCTGCCCCGTCCTCAGCCTGGGACCCCCATGCGATCTGGTTGCTGCAGGGTGGCTGGGGTCACTGCGGGGTGCCCGCCTGGTGTGGGCTGGCTTCCAGGCTCTAGTGGCCCCGTGGGGCCTCGGAGGGCCCCCGAGTTTGAGCGAGGGTGAAGCAAGGGCGGCCATGCCTCACCTCTGCCTGTGGGGCGCCCCTGACGCAGGCACAGCTGGACATGCCCCCAGGGCCATCCTAGGTGGTGCTGTCGTGTGGGCAGAGTGTGGAGCTGGCGGGGGCATGGGGCTGGACCCCTTTCAGGACAGGGCGGAGGGCCCATCCTGCTCTCCAGTGCACGAGGCACCCGCGAGGGGCTGGGACCCTGACTAATATGCAGCCAGTCTTCACCAGAGCGAGCTGGGTGCCAGGACAGAGAGCCAGGCAGGGAGCTTGATGGGAGGGGCTGAGCATACCCTGCAGAGCACGTGGGGAAGCATGGGGGCCCTGGCTCACCTGGGTCCCCAGGTCACAGGTCCCCAGGTCACAGGTACCCAGGTCGCAGATCCCTANTAACACACAGCACTCCTCTCAAGAAACCCCCACTATGATTTCAAAACACATCAGTTTCAATTAGCTCTGAGGGGAAAAAAAGAAAACCGTGATCACTAATTCTGGTTGTAGTTACTTATTGTGGAGCTGGCTGGCAGAGACTTAACCAAATGACACACAATAATGGAAGACTTTTTAAAAAAAATTACACCTGGAGTGATAAAATTGCCAAATAGTGTGCTTTTTGGCTTCTAAAATAAATTACACTAGAACCTATGTGCTGGAGAAAATCTAAACACAGTAGTGAGTATGACATGGACCAAATGGTGCTCCCAGAATAAGAGGCAGTTGTTTTTGTTGCTGTGTCTTTATTTATTTTATTTTTTCAAATGCAAGGCTTATCACCGGTTTGCCACAGATGCAGTCGACAGGCAGCAAGGCCCCTCCTTAAAGGTTCGAGTGGCAGGGAGTGTTGCGGCCCGTGGGGGTCCTGGACTCAGAAGAGCTGGGGGCCCAGGAGGTGGGGGCCGGGGCTGCCCTGCAGGGGGTGTGCAGACTCTTGAGGCCTGGTGCAGGGTGGGTCTGAGGCTGGTCAAGGCCAGCGTCGTCTGGTCTTCAGGATCCTCTTGTCTTTGCCAGCATGCATCATTTCTAATTTTGTCTTTTGTTTTCAAATTCCTGCAGGGTGTCAAGTAGGTATGGCCCTCTGAGTGTCGTCAGGAAGCCATGTCCCTGTTACCTCTGTGTGTGGACACAGTGCAGAAGTCCAGCGGCTCCAGGTTAGTGTCACTCACGATTTAAAGCTGTCCTCCAAGCTGTGTGTGGTCAGCGTGCATGAGAGAGAAAGGGAGGAATAGAAGATGCGGAGACATTCTTGCAGGCTGAGTTGGGTGGATCTTCCTCACTGTTTGGAGAGGCAGAGGGACCACCCAGCTCTACCTCTGGGACGGGCGTCTCTTCTGTGCCTCCCCGGATGGGGGACCCTTCGGCCGCTCCCCGTGAGCGCTGGCTTGAGGATGTGGCTCATGTGGAAACGGTAAAGACCCCAGTGAGCCGGGGCCCAGCATCTCGGGGGTGCTGGAAGGAGGCCTTGTTTGCCCCCAGCAACCAGCCTCCTGCCCGGAGCACCAGATAGTGCCTGACGCTGTCTCGGGAGCCTAGGGCAGCCGCAGCCTGAGAGCATGGACATATCTCCTCCTTTTCTCCCCTTTTGGAGGCTCAGCTGGTCAAGAATAAGCTTGCAGTGCGGGAGACCTTGGCTTGATCCCTGGGTCGGGAAGATCCCCTGGAGAAGAGCATGGCAGTCAACTCCAGTGTTCTTGCCTGGAGAATCCCTTGGACAGAGGAGGCTGGCGGGCTGCAGTCTATGGGGCCACAAGAGTGACTAACACTTTCAGTAGTATTTTTAAAGCTCACTTCCCTATAGATAAACAATAACTACAATCACGATTGCATAAGCCTAATACATGCTGAACTGTCTTTTGGTGTAGGAACCTTGGCTTTTACACATGGGGAGCGTCATCCCTGGGATCTCACTTTTTTCAGGTGATGTTTAACATGCCCATGAGTGACCTGTGGTTTGAAAGGACTGATTAGCACAGTTGTCCACTGCCCCACCGCCTTCCTGGGGCTGACACATCCGTGCAGCTCCGTCTCATAACTGTTAAAGCTACCTGCCCCCACCGGCTTCCCATCGCGGCCTTATTAGCTCAGCTCTGTTTACCCAGATGGGAGAAGGTGACTGACCAGACGTTCTGATTTTTAGAGATCTGTTGGTGCCCCAGAGATTTCCGCTGGGAGACTGGATTGTTCCAGATTATCCTGCTGGGAGCCGAGTGGGACGAAGTTGCTGCGAAGTAGAACCATTCAGCTACCTGGGAGGCGGGCAGGGCAGGCCAGAGGGAAGCCCCAGAGCGGGGCCCGCGCAGGCTGAGGCGTGAAAATGGTGGACGGCATTTCTGATGCCACTTGCTATGAAACATAGGAGCTTCCTAGTGACGATCCAGAGCTGAAAGGTCAGAAGCGGGAATGTCTGTGTCCCTGGGGCTGGGGCTCACACCGCCCTCCTGGATGTGGGTGAGGGAGTGCGTGGCGTGCCCTCCCCGGGGGTCTGAGACCCAAGGAGAAGCGGGGGAGGGCCATCCCAGGCCATGTGCTGCCTGGGTGACAAGCCCTCCAGTGCAGGAGTGAGCCCTGTGTCCTGTGATGTAACCCCCTTCTCTGGAGACAGAGGGTGTCGATTTCCTTAGTATGGACCCAAGGCTCAGCATGGCCCCTGGTAAAGCCAGAATCAACAGCCGCATCGATCTAACAGCCCTGCTCCCCAAGCTGTCACATTCCCTCCTGACAACGAAGGCTACTTTCTTATTTACCCGGAGACCCATGATCATATTTTGCTTTCTAAAGAGATCTGGAAGCCACCTGCCATAGCTTTTGCATTTTTTTCTCCAATGAGGCACTAAGGCCAGCCCTGGAGCTCACGGCTCCGCTCTGGTCATGGCTGGGAGATGGCGGGGAAGCACCGGGTCCCACAGAAACGATTATCGCTTTAATCACACGGTCAGCAGCCCACACTGCAGGCTAAGATGGCAAATCCATAGCAGCCTGCCTGCACCCCCACCTCACAGATTCCCCCGCAAACAGGGCCCGTGCCTGGCAAACAAGCGGAGTGCAGGGTCAGCTTCGCTGGGGGCTGGCGGGCACGCCTGGGGCTGAAACGCGCTCGCAGTGAAGTGCTATCAATCAGCCGCGAGGGGCCTGTCTGTTAGCATAACGACATTGGCAGGAGGATTACCCGGTGCTTTCTTGCCATAATCTAGAAGCATCTTTCAGACAAAACTCTGCGGGAAATCGATTGTGTGCAAGGACCACTTGCGAGGCTGCGGGGTGTCATTGGAGGGGACGTGGCCACTGTATCCAGCGAGACCCAGGCCTTGGGTTCTGTCCACACCCGGCGCAGCATCTGCGCTCCAGGACTGAGTGTGGGGGGAAGCTGGGGTGGGCCACTTGCTCAGGGGTGGCCGGCAGGGCCCCGAGGACCCTGTGGGGACTGGTGACCTCGTGTGGGCCCCTCCTTCTGCCCCGTCCTCAGCCTGGGACCCCCATGCGATCTGGTTGCTGCAGGGTGGCTGGGGTCACTGCGGGGTGCCCGCCTGGTGTGGGCTGGCTTCCAGGCTCTAGTGGCCCCGTGGGGCCTCGGAGGGCCCCCGAGTTTGAGCGAGGGTGAAGCAAGGGCGAGGCCACTGTATCCAGCGAGACCCAGGCCTTGGGTTCTGTCCACACCCGGCGCAGCATCTGCGCTCCAGGACTGAGTGTGGGGGGAAGCTGGGGTGGGCCACTTGCTCAGGGGTGGCCGGCAGGGCCCCGAGGACCCTGTGGGGACTGGTGACCTCGTGTGGGCCCCTCCTTCTGCCCCGTCCTCAGCCTGGGACCCCCATGCGATCTGGTTGCTGCAGGGTGGCTGGGGTCACTGCGGGGTGCCCGCCTGGTGTGGGCTGGCTTCCAGGCTCTAGTGGCCCCGTGGGGCCTCGGAGGGCCCCCGAGTTTGAGCGAGGGTGAAGCAAGGGCGACCATGCCTCACCTCTGCCCGTGGGGCGCCCCTGACGCAGGCACAGCTGGACATGCCCCCAGGGCCATCCTAGGTGGTGCTGTCGTGTGGGCAGAGTGTGGAGCTGGCGGGGGCATGGGGCTGGACCCCTTTCAGGACAGGGCGGAGGGCTCATCCTGCTCTCCAGTGCACGAGGCACCCGCGAGGGGCTGGGACCCTGACTAATATGCAGCCAGTCTTCACCAGAGCGAGCTGGGTGCCAGGACAGAGAGCCAGGCAGGGAGCTTGATGGGAGGGGCTGAGCATACCCTGCAGAGCACGTGGGGAAGCATGGGGGCCCTGGCTCACCTGGGTCCCCAGGTCACAGGTCCCCAGGTCACAGGTACCCAGGTCGCAGATCCCTAGGTCACAGGTCCCCAGGTCGCAGGTCTTTCATCTTATCATGTTCATCGCATTCCAAGATTTTCCTTTCCTTTACCCCCAACATAAATTATTTGTTTACATTCCAGAATGATTCTTTAGGGCCTGGCACCTGCAGGGCTGGGTGGTAGCCTCAGAGAGAGACTGGGCACCTTCTGAGTCAGGGTGCCATCTCCACGTGGGCCTCCGGGCATGGGTGCCCACAGTGGCCACCTGACCCCCTCCCTGTCTTGACCTCAAGCATCCTCCCTGAGAGGACAGTGAGGACTGGAAGTAAAATCAAGCATGTTCTCCGGGAAGCCCGTTTCTGCGTGGAGGCGAAGCCGGTAACTCTCGTGGATGGCTGTGCTCGGCCCATTTGTTTAGGATGGGTGGCGGCCTGTTCCCTACCGGCTCAGAACCCGGCACCATCATGCTGACCTGAGTGACGCTGTAGCCTTTGTCCCCAGCCCACAGGGAAAGCCGCACTCACGTGGCTGTGCATAGCGGCTCCCGTCCCCCACTGGCCGTCCTGGGGACCCCTGCCTGGGGAGCGCTGCACAGAGGCCTCAGGGTGGGTGTTAAAGGACAAAGAGGAAGAGAAGCCCTCCAGCCCCCCTCAGAGCCTCAGATGGAGCAGAGGTCGATGGCCTGCGTCCCGTGCAAACGGTCAGACTGAGCCCAGGCCCGCTGAGCCTGGGCCTGACTTCAGGAGGCCTGTGCTCCCGTTCCACGTCTCCCTCTGGGTCAAGCTGCTTGGCATAGCCGGCCTGGCAGACCCTCGGCTGACCCGGGACTTCTTGCTCTTTGAGAAACACAGAGAGGCCCCAGGCAAGCGGCCAAGTGCACACGGCCGAGCGCGTCCCTGTGTGGGGGCTTTTCTTCTCCTTCCTGAGGCCCAAGGTCTTTCTATTTAAGTTTCTTCTTCACATACAAGTGACAGTATTTTGAAAATTAAAAAAAAAAAAAAAAAAAAGGAATAGAA